>JAECWO010000038.1:0-223495 GCA_018150735.1 Drosophila sp. 14030-0761.01
AGTCATATGGCAATCCAAGGGTCCTTGATGGATGCCCAATAGTCCAAACTAGCTGCCGGAAGTGACTTAGAGCCGGGATCTTGAGATTTGTAGCAGCTATCTTTAATCATATGGCAGCGTTAGAACCCTTCATGAATGCTCAATAGTCTAAACTAGCTACCGGAAGTGACTTAGAGCCGGGCTCTTGAGACTTGTAGCAGTCATCTTAAGTCATATGGCAGTCTAAGGGTCCTTGATGGATGCCCAATAGTCCAAACTAGCTGCCGGAAGTGACTTAGAGCCGGGCTCTTGAGACTTGTAGCAGTCATCTTAAGTCATATGGCAATCCAAGGGTCCTTGATGGATGCCCAATAGTCCAAACTAGCTGCCGGAAGTGACTTAAAGTCGGGCTCTTGAGACTTGTAGCAGTCATCTTAAGTCATATCGCAGTCTAAAGGTCCTTGATGGATGCCCAATAGTCCAAACTAGCTGCCGGAAGTGACTTAAAGTCGGGCTCTTGAGACTTGTAGCAGTCATCTTAAGTCATATGGCAGTCTAAAGGTCCTTGATGGATGCCCAATAGTCCAAACTAGCTGCCGGAAGTGACCTAAAGCCGGGCTCTTGAGACTTGTAGCAGTCATCTTAAGTCATATGACAATCCAAGGGTCCTTGATGGATGCCCAATAGTCCAAACTAGCTGCCGGAAGTGACTTAGAGCCGGGATCTTGAGATTTGTAGCAGCTATCTTTAATCATATGGCAGCGTTAGAACCCTTCATGAATGCTCAATAGTCTAAACTAGCTGCCGGAAGTGACTTAGAGCCGGGCTCTTGAGACTTGTAGCAGTCATCTTAAGTCATATGGCAGTCTAAGGGTCCTTGATGGATGCCCAATAGTCCAAACTAGCTGCCGGAAGTGACTTAGAGCCGGGCTCTTGAGACTTGTAGCAGTCATCTTAAGTCATATGGCAATCCAAGGGTCCTTGATGGATGCCCAATAGTCCAAACTAGCTGCCGGAAGTGACTTAGAGCCGGGATCTTGAGATTTGTAGCAGCTATCTTTAATCATATGGCAGCGTTAGAACCCTTCATGAATGCTCAATAGTCTAAACTAGCTGCCGGAAGTGACTTAGAGCCGGGCTCTTGAGACTTGTAGCAGTCATCTTAAGTCATATGACAGTCTAAGGGTCCTTGATGGATGCCCAATAGTCCAAACTAGCTGCCGGAAGTGACTTAAAGTCGGGCTCTTGAGACTTGTAGCAGTCATCTTAAGTCATATGGCAGTCTAAAGGTCCTTGATGGATGCCCAATAGTCCAAACTAGCTGCCGGAAGTGACCTAAAGCCGGGCTCTTGAGACTTGTAGCAGTCATCTTAAGTCATATGACAGTCTAAGGGTCCTTGATGGATGCCCAATAGTCCAAACTAGCTGCCGGAAGTGACTTAAAGTCGGGCTCTTGAGACTTGTAGCAGTCATCTTAAGTCATATGGCAATCCAAGGGTCCTTGATGGATGCCCAATAGTCCAAACTAGCTGCCGGAAGTGACTTAGAGCCGGGATCTTGAGATTTGTAGCAGCTATCTTTAATCATATGGCAGCGTTAGAACCCTTCATGAATGCTCAATAGTCTAAACTAGCTGCCGGAAGTGACTTAGAGCCGGGCTCTTGAGACTTGTAGCAGTCATCTTAAGTCATATGGCAGTCTAAGGGTCCTTGATGGATGCGAAATAGTCCAAACTAGCTGCCGGAAGTGACTTAAAGCCGGGATCTTGAGACTTGTAGCAGTCATCTTAAGTCATATGGCAGTCCAAGGATCATTGATGGATGCTCAATACTCCAAATTAGCTGCCGGAAGTGACTTAGAGCCGGGCTCTTGAGACTTGTAGCAGTCATCTTAAGTCATATGGCAGTCTAAGGGTCCTTGATGGATGCCCAATAGTCCAAACTAGCTGCCGGAAGTGACTTAGAGCCAGGCTCTTAAGACTTGTAGCAGTCATCTTAAGTCATATGGCAGTCTAAAGGTCCTTGATGGATGCCCAATAGTCCAAACTAGCTGCCGGAAGTGACCTAAAGCCGGGCTCTTGAGACTTGTAGCAGTCATCTTAAGTCATATGACAATCCAAGGGTCCTTGATGGATGCCCAATAGTCCAAACTAGCTGCCGGAAGTGACTTAGAGCCGGGATCTTGAGATTTGTAGCAGCTATCTTTAATCATATGGCAGTAGGACCCTTCATGGATGCTCAATAGTCCAAACTAGCTGCCGGAAGTGACTTAGAGCCGGGCTCTTGAGACTTGTAGCAGTCATCTTAAGTCATATGGCAGTCTAAGGGTCCTTGATGGATGCCCAATAGTCCAAACTAGCTGCCGGAAGTGACTTAGAGCCGGGCTCTTGAGACTTGTAGCAGTCATCTTAAGTCATATGGCAGTCCAAGGGTCCTTGATGGATGCCCAATAGTCCAAACTAGCTGCCGGAAGTGACTTAGAGCCGGGCTCTTGAGACTTGTAGCAGTCATCTTAAGTCATATGGCAGTCTAAAGGTCCTTGATGGATGCCCAATAGTCCAAACTAGCTGCCGGAAGTGACCTAGAGCCGGGCTCTTGAGACTTGTAGCAGTCATCTTAAGTCATATGACAGTCTAAGGGTCCTTGATGGATGCCCAATAGTCCAAACTAGCTGCCGGAAGTGACCTAGAGCCGGGCTCTTGAGACTTGTAGCAGTCATCTTAAGTCATATGACAATCCAAGGGTCCTTGATGGATGCCCAATAGTCCAAACTAGCTGCCGGAAGTGACTTAGAGCCGGGATCTTGAGATTTGTAGCAGCTATCTTTAAGTCATATGGCAGCGTTAGAACCCTTCATGGATGCTCAATAGTCCAAACTAGCTGCCGGAAGTGACTTAGAGCCGGGCTCTTGAGACTTGTAGCAGTCATCTTAAGTCATATGACAGTCTAAGGGTCCTTGATGGATGCCCAATAGTCCAAACTAGCTGCCGGAAGTGACTTAAAGTCGGGCTCTTGAGACTTGTAGCAGTCATCTTAAGTCATATGGCAGTCTAAAGGTCCTTGATGGATGCCCAATAGTCCAAACTAGCTGCCGGAAGTGACTTAAAGTCGGGCTCTTGAGACTTGTAGCAGTCATCTTTAGTCATATGGCAATCCAAGGGTCCTTGATGGATGCCCAATAGTCCAAACTAGCTGCCGGAAGTGACTTAGAGCCGGGATCTTGAGATTTGTAGCAGCTATCTTTAATCATATGGCAGCGTTAGAACCCTTCATGAATGCTCAATAGTCTAAACTAGCTGCCGGAAGTGACTTAGAGCCGGGCTCTTGAGACTTGTAGCAGTCATCTTAAGTCATATGGCAGTCTAAAGGTCCTTGATGGATGCCCAATAGTCCAAACTAGCTGCCGGAAGTGACTTAAAGTCGGGCTCTTGAGACTTGTAGCAGTCATCTTAAGTCATATGGCAGTCTAAAGGTCCTTGATGGATGCCCAATAGTCCAAACTAGCTGCCGGAAGTGACTTAGAGCCGGGCTCTTGAGACTTGTAGCAGTCATCTTAAGTCATATGGCAATCCAAGGGTCCTTGATGGATGCCCAATAGTCCAAACTAGCTGCCGGAAGTGACTTAGAGCCGGGCTCATGAGACTTGTAGCAGTCATCTTAAGTCATATGGCAATCCAAGCGTCCTTGATGGATGCCCAATAGTCCAAACTAGCTGCCGGAAGTGACTTAAAGCCGGGCTCTTGAGACTTGTAGCAGTCATCTTAAGTCATATGACAGTCTAAGGGTCCTTGATGGATGCCCAATAGTCCAAACTAGCTGCCGGAAGTGACTTAAAGCCGGGCTCTTGAGACTTGTAGCAGTCATCTTAAGTCATATCGCAGTCTAAAGGTCCTTGATGGATGCCCAATAGTCCAAACTAGCTGCCGGAAGTGACTTAGAGCCGGGCTCTTGAGACTTGTAGCAGTCATCTTAAGTCATATGGCAATCCAAGCGTCCTTGATGGATGCCCAATAGTCCAAACTAGCTGCCGGAAGTGACTTAAAGCCGGTCTCTTGAGACTTGTAGCAGTCATCTTAAGTCATATGACAGTCTAAGGGTCCTAGATGGATGCCCAATAGTCAAAACTAGCTGCCGGAAGTGACTTAAAGCCGGGCTCTTGAGACTTGTAGCAGTCATCTTAAGTCATATCGCAGTCTAAAGGTCCTTGATGGATGCCCAATAGTCCAAACTAGCTGCCGGAAGTGACTTAGAGCCGGGCTCTTGAGACTTGTAGCAGTCATCTTAAGTCATATGGCAATCCAAGGGTCCTTGATGGATGCCCAATAGTCCAAACTAGCTGCCGGAAGTGACTTAGAGCCGGGCTCTTGAGACTTGTAGCAGTCATTTTTAGACATATAGCAGTCTAAAGGTCCTTGATGGATGCCCAATAGTCCAAACTAGCTGCCGGAAGTGACTTAAAGCCGGGCTCTTGAGACTTGTAGCAGTCATCTTAAGTCATATGGCAATCCAAGGGTCCTTGATGGATGCCCAATAGTCCAAACTAGCTGCCGGAAGTGACTTAAAGCCGGGCTCTTGAGACTTGTAGCAGTCATCTTAAGTCATATGACAGTCTAAGGGTCCTTGATGGATGCCCAATAGTCCAAACTAGCTGCCGGAAGTGACTTAGAGCCGGGCTCTTGAGACTTGTAGCAGTCATCTTAAGTCATATGGCAATCCAAGCGTCCTTGATGGATGCCCAATAGTCCAAACTAGCTGCCGGAAGTGACTTAGAGCCGGGCTCTTGAGACTTGTAGCAGTCATCTTAAGTCATATGGCAATCCAAGCGTCCTTGATGGATGCCCAATAGGCCAAACTAGCTGCCGGAAGTGACTTAAAGCCGGGCTCTTGAGACTTGTAGCAGTCATCTTAAGTCATATGACAGTCTAAGGGTCCTTGATGGATGCCCAATAGTCCAAACTAGCTGCCGGAAGTGACTTAAAGCCGGGCTCTTGAGACTTGTAGCAGTCATCTTAAGTCATATCGCAGTCTAAAGGTCCTTGATGGATGCCCAATAGTCCAAACTAGCTGCCGGAAGTGACTTAGAGCCGGGCTCTTGAGACTTGTAGCAGTCATCTTAAGTCATATGGCAATCCAAGGGTCCTTGATGGATGCCCAATAGTCCAAACTAGCTGCCGGAAGTGACTTAAAGCCGGGCTCTTGAGACTTGTAGCAGTCATCTTAAGTCATATGGCAATCCAAGGGTCCTTGATGGATGCCCAATAGTCCAAACTAGCTGCCGGAAGTGACTTAGAGCCGGGCTCTTGAGACTTGTAGCAGTCATCTTAAGTCATATGGCAATCCAAGGGTCCTTGATGGATGCCCAATAGTCCAAACTAGCTGCCGGAAGTGACTTAAAGCCGGGCTCTTGAGACTTGTAGCAGTCATCTTAAGTCATATGACAGTCTAAAGGTCCTTGATAGATGCCCAATAGTCCAAACTAGCTGCCGGAAGTGACCTAAAGCCGGGCTCTTGAGAATTGTAGCAGTCATCTTAAGTCATATGACAGTCTAAAGGTCCTTGATGGATGCCCAATAGTCCAAACTAGCTGCCGGAAGTGACTTAGAGCCGGGCTCTTGAGACTTGCAGCAGTCATCTTAAGTCATATGGCAATCCAAGGGTCCTTGATGGATGCCCAAAAGTCCAAACTAGCTGCCGGAAGTGACTTAGAGCCGGGCTCTTGAGACTTGTAGCAGTCATTTTTAGACATATAGCAGTCTAAAGGTCCTTGATGGATGCCCAATAGTCCAAACTAGCTGCCGGAAGTGACTTAGAGCCGGGCTCTTGAGACTTGTAGCAGTCATCTTAAGTCATATGGCAATCCAAGCGTCCTTGATGGATGCCCAATAGTCCAAACTAGCTGCCGGAAGTGACTTAAAGCCGGGCTCTTGAGACTTGTAGCAGTCATCTTAAGTCATATGACAGTCTAAGGGTCCTTGATGGATGCCCAATAGTCCAAACTAGCTGCCGGAAGTGACTTAAAGCCGGGCTCTTGAGACTTGTAGCAGTCATCTTAAGTCATATCGCAGTCTAAAGGTCCTTGATGGATGCCCAATAGTCCAAACTAGCTGCCGGAAGTGACTTAGAGCCGGGCTCTTGAGACTTGTAGCAGTCATCTTAAGTCATATGGCAATCCAAGCGTCCTTGATGGATGCCCAATAGTCCAAACTAGCTGTCGGAAGTGCCTTAGAGCCGGGCTCTTGAGACTTGTAGCAGTCATCTTAAGTCATATAGCAGCGTTAGAGTTCTTGATGGATGCCCAATAGTCCAAACTAGCTGCCGGAAGTGACTTAGAGCCGGGCTCTTGAGACTTGTAGCAGTCATTTTTAGACATATAACAGTCTAAGGGTTCTTGATAGATACCCAATAGTCCAAACTAGCTGCCGGAAGTGACTTAGAGCCAGGATCTTAAGACTTGTAGCAGTCATCTTAAGCTATATGGCAGTCAAAGGATCCTTGATGGATGCGCAATAGTCCAAACTAGCTGTCGGAAGTGCCTTAGAGCCGGGCTCTTGAGACTTGTAGCAGTCATCTTAAGTCATATAGCAGCGTTAGAGTTCTTGATGGATGCCCAATAGTCCAAACTAGCTGCCGGAAGTGACTTAGAGCCGGGCTCTTGAGACTTGTAGCAGTCATCTTAAGTCATATGACAGTCTAAGGGTCCTTGATGGATGCCCAATAGTCCAAACTAGCTGCCGGAAGTGACTTAAAGTCGGGCTCTTGAGACTTGTAGCAGTCATCTTAAGTCATATGGCAATCCAAGGGTCCTTGATGGATGCCCAATAGTCCAAACTAGCTGCCGGAAGTGACTTAAAGCCGGGCTCTTGAGACTTGTAGCAGTCATCTTAAGTCATATGACAGTCTAAGGGTCCTTGATGGATGCCCAATAGTCCAAACTAGCTGCCGGAAGTGACTTAAAGTCGGGCTCTTGAGATTTGTAGCAGTCATCTTAAGTCATATGGCAGTCTAAAGGTCCTTGATGGATGCCCAATAGTCCAAACTAGCTGCCGGAAGTGACTTAAAGTCGGGCTCTTGAGACTTGTAGCAGTCATCTTAAGTCATATGGCAGTCTAAAGGTCCTTGATGGATGCCCAATAGTCCAAACTAGCTGCCGGAAGTGACTTAGAGCCGGGCTCTTGAGACTTGTAGCAGTCATCTTAAGTCATATGGCAATCCAAGGGTCCTTGATGGATGCCCAATAGTCCAAACTAGCTGCCGGAAGTGACTTAGAGCCGGGCTCATGAGACTTGTAGCAGTCATCTTAAGTCATATGGCAATCCAAGCGTCCTTGATGGATGCCCAATAGTCCAAACTAGCTGCCGGAAGTGACTTAAAGCCGGGCTCTTGAGACTTGTAGCAGTCATCTTAAGTCATATGACAGTCTAAGGGTCCTTGATGGATGCCCAATAGTCCAAACTAGCTGCCGGAAGTGACTTAAAGCCGGGCTCTTGAGACTTGTAGCAGTCATCTTAAGTCATATCGCAGTCTAAAGGTCCTTGATGGATGCCCAATAGTCCAAACTAGCTGCCGGAAGTGACTTAGAGCCGGGCTCTTGAGACTTGTAGCAGTCATCTTAAGTCATATGGCAATCCAAGCGTCCTTGATGGATGCCCAATAGTCCAAACTAGCTGCCGGAAGTGACTTAAAGCCGGTCTCTTGAGACTTGTAGCAGTCATCTTAAGTCATATGACAGTCTAAGGGTCCTAGATGGATGCCCAATAGTCCAAACTAGCTGCCGGAAGTGACTTAAAGCCGGGCTCTTGAGACTTGTAGCAGTCATCTTAAGTCATATCGCAGTCTAAAGGTCCTTGATGGATGCCCAATAGTCCAAACTAGCTGCCGGAAGTGACTTAGAGCCGGGCTCTTGAGACTTGTAGCAGTCATCTTAAGTCATATGGCAATCCAAGGGTCCTTGATGGATGCCCAATAGTCCAAACTAGCTGCCGGAAGTGACTTAGAGCCGGGCTCTTGAGACTTGTAGCAGTCATTTTTAGACATATAGCAGTCTAAAGGTCCTTGATGGATGCCCAATAGTCCAAACTAGCTGCCGGAAGTGACTTAAAGCCGGGCTCTTGAGACTTGTAGCAGTCATCTTAAGTCATATGGCAATCCAAGGGTCCTTGATGGATGCCCAATAGTCCAAACTAGCTGCCGGAAGTGACTTAGAGCCGGGCTCTTGAGACTTGTAGCAGTCATCTTAAGTCATATGGCAATCCAAGGGTCCTTGATGGATGCCCAATAGTCCAAACTAGCTGCCGGAAGTGACTTAAAGCCGGGCTCTTGAGACTTGTAGCAGTCATCTTAAGTCATATGACAGTCTAAAGGTCCTTGATAGATGCCCAATAGTCCAAACTAGCTGCCGGAAGTGACCTAAAGCCGGGCTCTTGAGAATTGTAGCAGTCATCTTAAGTCATATGACAGTCTAAAGGTCCTTGATGGATGCCCAATAGTCCAAACTAGCTGCCGGAAGTGACTTAGAGCCGGGCTCTTGAGACTTGTAGCAGTCATCTTAAGTCATATGGCAATCCAAGGGTCCTTGATGGATGCCCAATAGTCCAAACTAGCTGCCGGAAGTGACTTAAAGCCGGGCTCTTGAGACTTGTAGCAGTCATCTTAAGTCATATGACAGTCTAAGGGTCCTTGATGGATGCCCAATAGTCCAAACTAGCTGCCGGAAGTGACTTAAAGCCGGGCTCTTGAGACTTGTAGCAGTCATCTTAAGTCATATCGCAGTCTAAAGGTCCTTGATGGATGCCCAATAGTCCAAACTAGCTGCCGGAAGTGACTTAGAGCCGGGCTCTTGAGACTTGTAGCAGTCATCTTAAGTCATATGGCAATCCAAGCGTCCTTGATGGATGCCCAATAGTCCAAACTAGCTGCCGGAAGTGACTTAAAGCCGGTCTCTTGAGACTTGTAGCAGTCATCTTAAGTCATATGACAATCTAAGGGTCCTTGATGGATGCCCAATAGTCCAAACTAGCTGCCGGAAGTGACTTAAAGCCGGGCTCTTGAGACTTGTAGCAGTCATCTTAAGTCATATCGCAGTCTAAAGGTCCTTGATGGATGCCCAATAGTCCAAACTAGCTGCCGGAAGTGACTTAGAGCCGGGCTCTTGAGACTTGTAGCAGTCATCTTAAGTCATATGGCAATCCAAGGGTCCTTGATGGATGCCCAATAGTCCAAACTAGCTGCCGGAAGTGACTTAAAGCCGGGCTCTTGAGACTTGTAGCAGTCATCTTAAGTCATATGGCAATCCAAGGGTCCTTGATGGATGCCCAATAGTCCAAACTAGCTGCCGGAAGTGACTTAGAGCCGGGCTCTTGAGACTTGTAGCAGTCATTTTTAGACATATAGCAGTCTAAAGGTCCTTGATGGATGCCCAATAGTCCAAACTAGCTGCCGGAAGTGACTTAAAGCCGGGCTCTTGAGACTTGTAGCAGTCATCTTAAGTCATATGGCAATCCAAGGGTCCTTGATGGATGCCCAATAGTCCAAACTAGCTGCCGGAAGTGACTTAAAGCCGGGCTCTTGAGACTTGTAGCAGTCATCTTAAGTCATATGACAGTCTAAGGGTCCTTGATGGATGCCCAATAGTCCAAACTAGCTGCCGGAAGTGACTTAGAGCCGGGCTCTTGAGACTTGTAGCAGTCATCTTAAGTCATATGGCAATCCAAGCGTCCTTGATGGATGCCCAATAGTCCAAACTAGCTGCCGGAAGTGACTTAGAGCCGGGCTCTTGAGACTTGTAGCAGTCATCTTAAGTCATATGGCAATCCAAGCGTCCTTGATGGATGCCCAATAGGCCAAACTAGCTGCCGGAAGTGACTTAAAGCCGGGCTCTTGAGACTTGTAGCAGTCATCTTAAGTCATATGACAGTCTAAGGGTCCTTGATGGATGCCCAATAGTCCAAACTAGCTGCCGGAAGTGACTTAGAGCCGGGCTCTTGAGACTTGTAGCAGTCATCTTAAGTCATATGGCAATCCAAGGGTCCTTGATGGATGCCCAATAGTCCAAACTAGCTGCCGGAAGTGACTTAAAGCCGGGCTCTTGAGACTTGTAGCAGTCATCTTAAGTCATATGGCAATCCAAGGGTCCTTGATGGATGCCCAATAGTCCAAACTAGCTGCCGGAAGTGACTTAGAGCCGGGCTCTTGAGACTTGTAGCAGTCATCTTAAGTCATATGGCAATCCAAGGGTCCTTGATGGATGCCCAATAGTCCAAACTAGCTGCCGGAAGTGACTTAAAGCCGGGCTCTTGAGACTTGTAGCAGTCATCTTAAGTCATATGACAGTCTAAAGGTCCTTGATAGATGCCCAATAGTCCAAACTAGCTGCCGGAAGTGACCTAAAGCCGGGCTCTTGAGAATTGTAGCAGTCATCTTAAGTCATATGACAGTCTAAAGGTCCTTGATGGATGCCCAATAGTCCAAACTAGCTGCCGGAAGTGACTTAAAGCCGGGCTCTTGAGACTTGTAGCAGTCATCTTAAGTCATATGGCAATCCAAGGGTCCTTGATGGATGCCCAATAGTCCAAACTAGCTGCCGGAAGTGACTTAAAGCCGGGCTCTTGAGACTTGTAGCAGTCATCTTAAGTCATATGGCAATCCAAGGGTCCTTGATGGATGCGCAATAGTCCAAACTAGCTGTCGGAAGTGCCTTAGAGCCGGGCTCTTGAGACTTGTAGCAGTCATCTTAAGTCATATAGCAGCGTTAGAGTTCTTGATGGATGCCCAATAGTCCAAACTAGCTGCCGGAAGTGACTTAGAGCCGGGCTCTTGAGACTTGCAGCAGTCATCTTAAGTCATATGGCAATCCAAGGGTCCTTGATGGATGCCCAAAAGTCCAAACTAGCTGCCGGAAGTGACTTAGAGCCGGGCTCTTGAGACTTGTAGCAGTCATTTTTAGACATATAGCAGTCTAAAGGTCCTTGATGGATGCCCAATAGTCCAAACTAGCTGCCGGAAGTGACTTAGAGCCGGGCTCTTGAGACTTGCAGCAGTCATCTTAAGTCATATGGCAATCCAAGGGTCCTTGATGGATGCCCAAAAGTCCAAACTAGCTGCCGGAAGTGACTTAGAGCCGGGCTCTTGAGACTTGTAGCAGTCATTTTTAGACATATAGCAGTCTAAAGGTCCTTGATGGATGCCCAATAGTCCAAACTAGCTGCCGGAAGTGACTTAGAGCCGGGCTCTTGAGACTTGTAGCAGTCATCTTAAGTCATATGGCAATCCAAGGGTCCTTGATGGATGCCCAATAGTCCAAACTAGCTGCCGGAAGTGACTTAGAGCCGGGATCTTGAGATTTGTAGCAGCTATCTTTAATCATATGGCAGCGTTAGAACCCTTCATTAATGCTCAATAGTCTAAACTAGCTGCCGGAAGTGACTTAGAGCCGGGCTCTTGAGACTTGTAGCAGTCATTTTTAGACATATAGCAGTCTAAAGGTCCTTGATGGATGCCCAATAGTCCAAACTAGCTGCCGGAAGTGACTTAGAGCCGGGCTCTTGAGACTTGTAGCAGTCATCTTAAGTCATATAGCAGCGTTAGAGTTCTTGATGGATGCCCAATAGTCCAAACTAGCTGCCGGAAGTGACTTAAAGCCGGGCTCTTGAGACTTGTAGCAGTCATCTTAAGTCATATGACAGTCTAAGGGTCCTTGATGGATGCCCAATAGTCCAAACTAGCTGCCGGAAGTGACTTAAAGCCGGGCTCTTGAGACTTGTAGCAGTCATCTTAAGTCATATCGCAGTCTAAAGGTCCTTGATGGATGCCCAATAGTCCAAACTAGCTGCCGGAAGTGACTTAGAGCCGGGCTCTTGAGACTTGTAGCAGTCATCTTAAGTCATATGGCAATCCAAGGGTCCTTGATGGATGCCCAATAGTCCAAACTAGCTGCCGGAAGTGACTTAAAGCCGGGCTCTTGAGACTTGTAGCAGTCATCTTAAGTCATATGGCAATCCAAGGGTCCTTGATGGATGCCCAATAGTCCAAACTAGCTGCCGGAAGTGACTTAGAGCCGGGCTCTTGAGACTTGTAGCAGTCATCTTAAGTCATATGACAGTCTAAAGGTCCTTGATGGATGCCCAATAGTCCAAACTAGCTGCCGGAAGTGACTTAAAGCCGGGCTCTTGAGACTTGTAGCAGTCATCTTAAGTCATATGGCAATCCAAGGGTCCTTGATGGATGCCCAATAGTCCAAACTAGCTGCCGGAAGTGACTTAAAGCCGGGCTCTTGAGACTTGTAGCAGTCATCTTAAGTCATATGACAGTCTAAAGGTCCTTGATAGATGCCCAATAGTCCAAACTAGCTGCCGGAAGTGACCTAAAGCCGGGCTCTTGAGACTTGTAGCAGTCATCTTAAGTCATATGACAGTCTAAAGGTCCTTGATGGATGCCCAATAGTCCAAACTAGCTGCCGGAAGTGACTTAAAGCCGGGCTCTTGAGACTTGTAGCAGTCATCTTAAGTCATATGGCAATCCAAGGGTCCTTGATGGATGCCCAATAGTCCAAACTAGCTGCCGGAAGTGACTTAAAGCCGGGCTCTTGAGACTTGTAGCAGTCATCTTAAGTCATATGACAGTCTAAGGGTCTTTGATGGATGCCCAATAGTCCAAACTAGCTGCCTAGAAGCCGGGCTCTTGAGACTTGTAGCAGTCATCTTAAGTCATATGGCAGTCTAAAGGTCCTTGATGGATGCCCAATAGTCCAAACTAGCTGCCGGAAGTGACTTAGAGCCGGGCTCTTGAGACTTGTAGCAGTCATCTTAAGTCATATGACAGTCTAAAGGTCCTTGATGGATGCCCAATAGTCCAAACTAGCTGCCGGAAGTGACTTAAAGCCGGGCTCTTGAGACTTGTAGCAGTCATCTTAAGTCATATGGCAATCCAAGGGTCCTTGATGGATGCCCAATAGTCCAAACTAGCTGCCGGAAGTGACTTAAAGCCGGGCTCTTGAGACTTGTAGCAGTCATCTTAAGTCATATGACAGTCTAAGGGTCCTTGATGGATGCCCAATAGTCCAAACTAGCTGCCGGAAGTGACTTAGAGCCGGGCTCTTGAGACTTGTAGCAGTCATCTTAAGTCATATGACAGTCTAAAGCGTCCTTGATGGATGCCCAATAGTCCAAACTAGCTGCCGGAAGTGACTTAGAGCCGGGCTCTTGAGACTTGTAGCAGTCATCTTAAGTCATATGGCAGTCCAAGCGTCCTTGATGGATGCCCAATAGTCCAAACTAGCTGCCGGAAGTGACTTAAAGCCGGGCTCTTGAGACTTGTAGCAGTCATCTTAAGTCATATGACAGTCTAAGGGTCCTTGATGGATGCCCAATAGTCCAAACTAGCTGCCGGAAGTGACTTAAAGCCGGGCTCTTGAGACTTGTAGCAGTCATCTTAAGTCATATGGCAGTCTAAAGGTCCTTGATGGATGCCCAATAGTCCAAACTAGCTGCCGGAAGTGACTTAAAGCCGGGCTCTTGAGACTTGTAGCAGTCATCTTAAGTCATATGGCAATCCAAGGGTCCTTGATGGATGCCCAATAGTCCAAACTAGCTGCCGGAAGTGACTTAAAGCCGGGCTCTTGAGACTTGTAGCAGTCATCTTAAGTCATATGGCAGTCCAAGGGTCCTTGATGGATGCCCAATAGTCCAAACTAGCTGCCGGAAGTGACTTAGAGCCGGGCTCTTGAGACTTGTAGCAGTCATCTTAAGTCATATGGCAGTCCAAGGGTCCTTGATGGATGCCCAATAGTCCAAACTAGCTGCCGGAAGTGACTTAAAGCCGGGCTCTTGAGACTTGTAGCAGTCATCTTAAGTCATATGACAGTCTAAAGGTCCTTGATGGATGCCCAATAGTCCAAACTAGCTGCCGGAAGTGACCTAAAGCCGGGCTCTTGAGACTTGTAGCAGTCATCTTAAGTCATATGGCAGTCTTAAGGTCCTTGATGGATGCCCAATAGTCCAAACTAGCTGCCGGAAGTGACTTAAAGCCGGGCTCTTGAGACTTGTAGCAGTCATCTTAAGTCATATGGCAATCCAAGGGTCCTTGATGGATGCCCAATAGTCCAAACTAGCTGCCGGAAGTGACTTAAAGCCGGGCTCTTGAGACTTGTAGCAGTCATCTTAAGTCATATGGCAATCCAAGGGTCCTTGATGGATGCCCAATAGTCCAAACTAGCTGCCGGAAGTGACTTAGAGCCGGGCTCTTGAGACTTGTAGCAGTCATCTTAAGTCATATGGCAATCTAAGGGTCCTTGATGGATGCCCAATAGTCCAAACTAGCTGCCGGAAGTGACTTGAAGCCGGGCTCTTGAGACTTGTAGCAGTCATCTTAAGTCATATGGCAGTCTAAAGGTCCTTGATGGATGCCCAATAGTCCAAACTAGCTGCCGGAAGTGACTTAAAGCCGGGCTCTTGAGACTTGTAGCAGTCATCTTAAGTCATATGACAGTCTAAGGGTCCTTGATGGATGCCCAATAGTCCAAACTAGCTGCCGGAAGTGACTTAAAGCCGGGCTCTTGAGACTTGTAGCAGTCATCTTAAGTCATATGGCAGTCTAAAGGTCCTTGATGGATGCCCAATAGTCCAAACTAGCTGCCGGAAGTGACTTAAAGCCGGGCTCTTGAGACTTGTAGCAGTCATCTTAAGTCATATGGCAGTCTAAGGGTCCTTGATGGATGCCCAATAGTCCAAACTAGCTGCCGGAAGTGACTTAAAGCCGGGCTCTTGAGACTTGTAGCAGTCATCTTAAGTCATATGGCAATCCAAGGGTCCTTGATGGATGCCCAATAGTCCAAACTAGCTGCCGGAAGTGACTTAAAGCCGGGCTCTTGAGACTTGTAGCAGTCATCTTTAGTCATATGGCAGTCTAAGGGTCCTTGATGGATGCCCAATAGTCCAAACTAGCTGCCGGAAGCCGGGCTCTTGTAGACTTGTAGCAGTCATCTTAAGTCATATGGCAGTCTAAAGGTCCTTGATGGATGCCCAATAGTCCAAACTAGCTGCCGGAAGTGACTTAAAGCCGGGCTCTTGAGACTTGTAGCAGTCATCTTAAGTCATATGGCAGTCTAAAGGTCCTTGATGGATGCCCAATAGTCCAAACTAGCTGCCGGAAGTGACTTAGAGCCGGGCTCTTGAGACTTGTAGCAGTCATCTTAAGTCATATGGCAATCCAAGGGTCCTTGATGGATGCCCAATAGTCCAAACTAGCTGCCGGAAGTGACTTAGAGCCGGGCTCTTGAGACTTGTAGCAGTCATCTTTAGTCATATGGCAGTCTAAGGGTCCTTGATGGATGCCCAATAGTCCAAACTAGCTGCCGGAAGTGACTTAGAGCCGGGCTCTTGAGACTTGTAG
Organism: Drosophila sp. 14030-0761.01; assembly: GCA_018150735.1. Classification (NCBI taxonomy): domain Eukaryota; kingdom Metazoa; phylum Arthropoda; class Insecta; order Diptera; family Drosophilidae; genus Drosophila; species Drosophila sp. 14030-0761.01. Next base: position 15,363 of record JAECWO010000038.1, read on the forward strand.
CAGTCATCTTAAGTCATATGGCAATCCAAGCGTCCTTGATGGATGCCCAATAGTCCAAACTAGCTGCCGGAAGTGACTTAGAGCCGGGCTCTTGAGACTTGTAGCAGTCATCTTAAGTCATATGGCAATCCAAGGGTCCTTGATGGATGCCCAATAGTCCAAACTAGCTGCCGGAAGTGACTTAAAGCCGGGCTCTTGAGACTTGTAGCAGTCATCTTAAGTCATATGGCAGTCTAAGGGTCCTTGATGGATGCCCAATAGTCCAAACTAGCTGCCGGAAGTGACTTAAAGCCGGGCTCTTGAGACTTGTAGCAGTCATCTTAAGTCATATCGCAGTCTAAAGGTCCTTGATGGATGCCCAATAGTCCAAACTAGCTGCCGGAAGTGACTTAGAGCCGGGCTCTTGAGACTTGTAGCAGTCATCTTAAGTCATATGGCAATCCAAGGGTCCTTGATGGATGCCCAATAGTCCAAACTAGCTGCCGGAAGTGACTTAAAGCCGGGCTCTTGAGACTTGTAGCAGTCATCTTAAGTCATATGGCAATCCAAGGGTCCTTGATGGATGCCCAATAGTCCAAACTAGCTGCCGGAAGTGACTTAGAGCCGGGCTCTTGAGACTTGTAGCAGTCATCTTAAGTCATATGGCAACCTTAGGGTCCTTGATGGATGCCCAATAGTCCAAACTAGCTGCCGGAAGTGACTTAAAGCCGGGCTCTTGAGACTTGTAGCAGTCATCTTAAGTCATATGACAGTCTAAAGGTCCTTGATGGATGCCCAATAGTCCAAGACTAGCTGCCGGAAGTGACTTAAAGCCGGGCTCTTGAGACTTGTAGCAGTCATCTTTAGTCATATGGCAGCCTTAGGGTCCTTGATGGATGCCCAATAGTCCAAACTAGCTGCCGGAAGTGACTTAAAGCCGGGCTCTTGAGACTTGTAGCAGTCATCTTAAGTCATATGGCAATCCAAGGGTCCTTGATGGATGCCCAATAGTCCAAACTAGCTGCCGGAAGTGACTTAAAGCCGGGCTCTTGAGACTTGTAGCAGTCATCTTAAGTCATATGGCAATCCAAGGGTCCTTGATGGATGCCCAATAGTCCAAACTAGCTGTCGGAAGTGACTTAGAGCCGGGCTCTTGAGACTTGTAGCAGTCATCTTAAGTCATATGGCAGCCTTAGGGTCCTTGATGGATGCCCAATAGTCCAAACTAGCTGCCGGAAGTGACTTAGAGCCGGGCTCTTGAGACTTGTAGCAGTCATCTTAAGTCATATGGCAGTCCAAGGGTCCTTGATGGATGCCCAATAGTCCAAACTAGCTGCCGGAAGTGACTTAGATCCGGGCTCTTGAGACTTGTAGCAGTCATCGTAAGTCATATGGCAGTATAAAGGTCCTTGAGGGATGCCCAATAGTCCAAATAAGCTGCCGGAAGTGACTTAGATCCGTGCTCTTGAGACTTGTAGCAGTCATCTTAAGTCATATGGCAGCCTTAAGGTCCTTGATGGATGCCCAATAGTCCAAACTAGCTGCCGGAAGTGACTTAGAGCCGGGCTCTTGAGACTTGTAGCAGTCATCTTAAGTCATATGGCAGTCTAAGGGTCCTTGATGGATGCCCAATAGTCCAAACTAGCTGCCGGAAGTGACTTAGAGCCGGGCTCTTGAGACTTGTAGCAGTCATCTTTAGTCATATGGCAGTCTTAGGGTCCTTGATGGATGCCCAATAGTCCAAACTAGCTGCCGGAAGTGACTTAGAGCCGGGCTCTTGAGACTTGTAGCAGTCATCTTAAGTCATATGGCAATCCAAGGGTCCTTGATGGATGCCCAATAGTCCAAACTAGCTGCCGGAAGTGACTTAAAGCCGGGCTCTTGAGACTTGTAGCAGTCATCTTAAGTCATATGACAGTCTAAGGGTCCTTGATGGATGCCCAATAGTCCAAACTAGCTGCCGGAAGTGACTTAGAGCCGGGCTCTTGAGACTTGTAGCAGTCATCTTAAGTCATATGGCAATCCAAGGGTCCTTGATGGATGCCCAATAGTCCAAACTAGCTGCCGGAAGTGACTTAGAGCCGGGCTCTTGAGACTTGTAGCAGTCATCTTAAGTCATATGACAGTCTAAGGGTCCTTGATGGATGCCCAATAGTCCAAACTAGCTGCCGGAAGTGACTTAAAGCCGGGCTCTTGAGACTTGTAGCAGTCATCTTAAGTCATATGACACGTCTAGAAGGTCCTTGATGGATGCCCAATAGTCCAAACTAGCTGCCGGAAGTGACTTAAAGCCGGGCTCTTGAGACTTGTAGCAGTCATCTTAAGTCATATGGCAATCCAAGGGTCCTTGATGGATGCCCAATAGTCCAAACTAGCTGCCGGAAGTGACTTAGAGCCGGGCTCTTGAGACTTGTAGCAGTCATCTTAAGTCATATGGCAGTCTAAGGGTCCTTGATGGATGCCCAATAGTCCAAACTAGCTGCCGGAAGTGACTTAAAGCCGGGCTCTTGAGACTTGTAGCAGTCATCTTAAGTCATATGACAGTCTAAGGGTCCTTGATGAATGCCCAATAGTCCAAACTAGCTGCCGGAAGTGATTTAGAGCCGGGATCTTGAGATTTGTAGCAGCTATCTTTAATCATATGGCAACGTTAGAACCCTTCATGAATGCTCAATAGTCTAAACTAGCTGCCGGAAGTGACTTAAAGCCAGGCTCTTGAGACTTGTAGCAGTCATCTTAAGTCATATGGCAATCCAAGGGTCCTTGATGGATGCCCAATAGTCCAAACTAGCTGCCGGAAGTGACTTAGAGCCGAGCTCTTGAGACTTGTAGCAGTCATCTTAAGTCATATGGCAATCCAAGGGTCCTTCATGGATGCCCAATAGTCCAAACTAGCTGCCGGAAGTGACTTAAAGCCGGGCTCTTGAGACTTGTAGCAGTCATCTTAAGTCATATGACAGTCTAAGGGTCCTTGATGAATGCCCAATAGTCCAAACTAGCTGCCGGAAGTGATTTAGAGCCGGGATCTTGAGATTTGTAGCAGCTATCTTTAATCATATGGCAACGTTAGAACCCTTCATGAATGCTCAATAGTCCAAACTAGCTGCCGGAAGTGACTTAAAGCCGGGCTCTTGAGACTTGTAGCAGTCATCTTAAGTCATATGACAGTCTAAGGGTCCTTGATGAATGCCCAATAGTCCAAACTAGCTGCCGGAAGTGACTTAGAGCCGGGATCTTGAGATTTGTAGCAGCTATCTTTAATCATATGGCAACGTTAGAACCCTTCATGAATGCTCAATAGTCCAAACTAGCTGCCGGAAGTGACTTAAAGCCGGGCTCTTGAGACTTGTAGCAGACATCTTAAGTCATATGACAGTCTAAAGGTCCTTGATGGATGCCCAATAGTCCAAACTAGCTGCCGGAAGTGACTTAGAGCCGGGCTCTTGAGACTTGTAGCAGTCATCTTAAGTCATATGGCAGTCTAAAGGACCTTGATGGATGCCCAATAGTCCAAACTAGCTGCCGGAAGTGACTTAGAGCCGGGCTCTTGAGACTTGTAGCAGTCATCTTAAGTCATATGGCAATCCAAGGGTCCTTGATGGATGCCCAATAGTCCAAACTAGCTGCCGGAAGTGACTTAAAGCCGGGCTCTTGAGACTTGTAGCAGTCATCTTAAGTCATATGACAGTCTAAGGGTCCTTGATGAATGCCCAATAGTCCAAACTAGCTGCCGGAAGTGATTTAGAGCCGGGATCTTGAGATTTGTAGCAGCTATCTTTAATCATATGGCAACGTTAGAACCCTTCATGAGTGCTCAATAGTCTAAACTAGCTGCCGGAAGTGACTTAAAGCCGGGCTCTTGAGACTTGTAGCAGTCATCTTAAGTCATATGACAGTCTAAGGGTCCTTGATGAACGCCCAATAGTCCAAACTAGCTGCCGGAAGTGACTTAGAGCCGGGATCTTGAGATTTGTAGCAGCTATCTTTAATCATATGGCAACGTTAGAACCCTTCATGAATGCTCAATAGTCCAAACTAGCTGCCGGAAGTGACTTAAAGCCGGGCTCTTGAGACTTGTAGCAGTCATCTTAAGTCATATGACAGTCTAAAGGTCCTTGATGGATGCCCAATAGTCCAAACTAGCTGCCGGAAGTGACTTAGACCCGGGCTCTTGAAACTTGTAGCAGTCATCTTAAGTCATATGGCAGTCTAAAGGTCCTTGATGGATGCCCAATAGTCCAAACTAGCTGCCGGAAGTGACTTAGAGCCGGGATCTTGAGACTTGTAGCACTCATCTTAAGTCATATGGCAATCCAAGGGTCCTTGATGGATGCCCAATAGTCCAAACTAGCTGCCGGAAGTGACTTAAGCCGGGCTCTTGAGACTTGTAGCAGTCATCTTAAGTCATATGGCAGTCTAAAGGTCCTTGATGGATGCCCAATAGTCCAAACTAGCTGCCGGAAGTGACTTAGAGCCGGGCTCTTGAGACTTGTAGCAGTCATCTTAAGTCATATGGCAATCCAAGGGTCCTTGATGGATGCCCAATAGTCCAAACTAGCTGCCGGAAGTGACTTAAAGCCGGGCTCTTGAGACTTGTAGCAGTCATCTTAAGTCATATGGCAATCCAAGGGTCCTTGATGGATGTCCAATAGTCCAAACTAGCTGCCGGAAGTGACTTAGAGCCGGGCTCTTGAAACTTGTAGCAGTCATTTTTAGACATATAGCAGCCTTAGGGTCCTTGATGGATGCCCAATAGTCCAAACTAGCTGCCGGAAGTGATTTAGAGCCGGAATCTTGAGATTTGTAGCAGCTATCTTTAATCATATGGCAGCGTTAGAACCCTTCATGAATGCTCAATAGTCTAAACTAGCTGCCGGAAGTGACTTAGAGCCGGGCTCTTGAGACTTGTAGCAGTCATCTTAAGTCATATGGCAGTCTAAGGGTCCTTGATGGATGCGCAATAGTCCAAACTAGCTGCCGGAAGTGACTTAAAGCCGGGATCTTGAGACTTGTAGCAGTCATCTTAAGTCATATGGCAGTCCAAGGATCATTGATGGATGCTCAATACTCCAAATTAGCTGCCGGAAGTGACTTAGAGCCGGGCTCTTGAGACTTGTAGCAGTCATCTTAAGTCATATGACAGTCTAAGGGTTCTTGGGTTCATATGGCAGTCTAAAGGTCCTTGATGGATGCCCAATAGTCCAAACTAGCTGCCGGAAGTGACTTAGAGCCGGGCTCTTGAGACTTGTAGCAGTCATCTTAAGTCATGTGGCAATCCAAGGGTCCTTGATGGATGCCCAATAGTCCAAACTAGCTGCTGGAAGTGACTTAAAGCCGGGCTCTTGAGACTTGTAGCAGTCATCTTAAGTCATATGGCTGTCTAAAGGTCCTTGATGGATGCCCAATAGTCCAAACTAGCTGCCGAAAGTGACTTAGAGCCGGGCTCTTGAGACTTGTAGCAGTCATCTTAAGTCATATGGCAATCCAAGGGTCCTTGATGGATGCCCAATAGTCCAAACTAGCTGCCGGAAGTGACTTAAAGCCGGGCTCTTGAGACTTGTAGCAGTCATCTTAAGTCATATGACAGTCTAAGGGTCCTTGATGAATGCCCAATAGTCCAAACTAGCTGCCGGAAGTGATTTAGAGCCGGGATCTTGAGATTTGTAGCAGCTATCTTTAATCATATGGCAACGTTAGAACCCTTCATGAGTGCTCAATAGTCTAAACTAGCTGCCGGAAGTGACTTAAAGCCGGGCTCTTGAGACTTGTAGAAGTCATCTTAAGTCATATGACAGTCTAAGGGTCCTTGATGAACGCCCAATAGTCCAAACTAGCTGCCGGAAGTGACTTAGAGCCGGGATCTTGAGATTTGTAGCAGCTATCTTTAATCATATGGCAACGTTAGAACCCTTCATGAATGCTCAATAGTCTAAACTAGCTGCCGGAAGTGACTTAGAGCCGGGCTCTTGAGACTTGTAGCAGTCATCTTAAGTCATATGGCAATCCAAGGGTCCTTGATGGATGCCCAATAGTCCAAACTAGCTGCCGGAAGTGACATAAAGCCGGGCTCTTGAGACTTGTAGCAGTCATCTTAAGTCATATGACAGTCTAAGGGTCCTTGATGAATGCCCAATAGTCCAAACTAGCTGCCGGAAGTGATTTAGAGCCGGGATCTTGAGATTTGTAGCAGCTATCTTTAATCATATGGCAACGTTAGAACCCTTCATGAATGCTCAATAGTCTAAACTAGCTGCCGAAAGTGACTTAGAGCCGGGCTCTTGAGACTTGTAGCAGTCATCTTAAGTCATATGGCAATCCAAGGGTCCTTGATGGATGCCCAATAGTCCAAACTAGCTGCCGGAAGTGACTTAAAGCCGGGCTCTTGAGACTTGTAGCAGTCATCTTAAGTCATATGACAGTCTAAGGGTCCTTGATGAATGCCCAATAGTCCAAACTAGCTGCCGGAAGTGATTTAGAGCCGGGATCTTGAGATTTGTAGCAGCTATCTTTAATCATATGGCAACGTTAGAACCCTTCATGAATGCTCAATAGTCCAAACTAGCTGCCGGAAGTGACTTAAGCCGGGCTCTTGAGACTTGTAGCAGTCATCTTAAGTCATATGGCAGTCTAAAGGTCCTTGATGGATGCCCAATAGTCCAAACTAGCTGCCGGAAGTGACTTAAAGCCGGGCTCTTGAGACTTGTAGCAGTCATCTTAAGTCATATGGCAGTCTAAAGGTCCTTGATGGATGCCCAATAGTCCAAACTAGCTGCCGGAAGTGACTTAGAGCCGGGATCTTGAGACTTGTAGCAGTCATCTTAAGTCATATGGCAATCCAAGGGTCCTTGATGGATGCCCAATAGTCCAAACTAGCTGCTGGAAGTGACTAAAAGCCGGGCTCTTGAGACTTGTAGCAGTCATCTTAAGTCATATGACAGTCTAAGGGTCCTTGATGGATGCCCAATAGTCCAAACTAGCTGCCGGAAGTGACTTAAGCCGGGCTCTTGAGACTTGTAGCAGTCATCTTAAGTCATATGGCAGTCTAAAGGTCCTTGATGGATGCCCAATAGTCCAAACTAGCTGCCGGAAGTGACTTAAAGCCGGGCTCTTGAGACTTGTAGCAGTCATCTTAAGTCATATGGCAATCCAAGGGTCCTTGATGGATGCCCAATAGTCCAAACTAGCTGCCGGAAGTGACTTAAAGCCGGGCTCTTAAGACTTGTAGCAGTCATCTTAAGTCATATGGCAATCCAAGGGTCCTTGATGGATGCCCAATAGTCCAAACTAGCTGCCGGAAGTGACTTAAAGCCGGGCTCTTGAGACTTGTAGCAGTCATCTTAAGTCATATGGCAATCCAAGGGTCCTTGATGGATGCCCAATAGTCCAAACTAGCTGCCGGAAGTGACTTAAAGCCGGGCTCTTGAGACTTGTAGCAGTCATCTTAAGTCATATGGCAATCCAAGGGTCCTTGATGGATGCCCAATAGTCCAAACTAGCTGCCGTAAGTGACTTAAAGCCGGGCTCTTGAGACTTGTAGCAGTCATCTTAAGTCATATGACAGTCTAAGGGTTCTTGATGGATGCCCAATAGTCCAAACTAGCTGCCGGAAGTGACTTAAAGCCGGGCTCTTGAGACTTGTAGCAGTCATCTTAAGTCATATGGCAATCCAATGGTCCTTGATGGATGCCCAATAGTCCAAACTAGCTGCCGTAAGTGACTTAAAGCCGGGCTCTTGAGACTTGTAGCAGTCATTTTTAGACATATAGCAGCCTTAGGGTCCTTGATGAATGCCCAATAGTCCAAACTAGCTGCCGGAAGTGATTTAGAGCCGGGATCTTGAGACTTGTAGCAGTCATCTTAAGTCATATGGCAATCCAAGGGTCCTTGATGGATGCCCAATAGTCCAAACTAGCTGCCGGAAGTGACTTAAAGCCGGGCTCTTGAGACTTGTAGCAGTCATCTTAAGTCATATGGCAATCCAAGGGTCCTTGATGGATGCCCAATAGTCCAAACTAGCTGCCGGAAGTGACTTAAAGCCGGGCTCTTGAGACTTGTAGCAGTCATCTTAAGCCATATGGCAATCCAATGGTCCTTGATGGATGCCCAATAGTCCAAACTAGCTGCCGTAAGTGACTTAAAGCCGGGCTCTTGAGACTTGTAGCAGTCATCTTAAGTCATATGACAGTCTAAGGGTTCTTGATGGATGCCCAATAGTCCAAACTAGCTGCCGGAAGTGACTTACAGCCGGGCTCTTGAGACTTGTAGCAGTCATCTTAAGTCATATGGCAATCCAATGGTCCTTGATGGATGCCCAATAGTCCAAACTAGCTGCCGGAAGTGACTTAAAGCCGGGCTCTTGAGACTTGTAGCAGTCATCTTAAGTCATATGGCAGTCTAAAGGTCCTTGATGGATGCCCAATAGTCCAAACTAGCTGCCGGAAGTGACTTAGAGCCGGGATCTTGAGACTTGTAGCAGTCATCTTAAGTCATATGGCAATCCAAGGGTCCTTGATGGATGCCCAATAGTCCAAACTAGCTGCCGGAAGTGACTAAAAGCCGGGCTCTTGAGACTTGTAGCAGTCATCTTAAGTCATATGACAGTCTAAGGGTCCTTGATGGATGCCCAATAGTCCAAACTAGCTGCCGGAAGTGACTTAAGCCGGGCTCTTGAGACTTGTAGCAGTCATCTTAAGTCATATGGCAGTCTAAAGGTCCTTGATGGATGCCCAATAGTCCAAACTAGCTGCCGGAAGTGACTTAAAGCCGGGCTCTTGAGACTTGTAGCAGTCATCTTAAGTCATATGGCAATCCAAGGGTCCTTGATGGATGCCCAATAGTCCAAACTAGCTGCCGGAAGTGACTTAAAGCCGGGCTCTTGAGACTTGTAGCAGTCATCTTAAGTCATATGGCAATCCAAGGGTCCTTGATGGATGCCCAATAGTCCAAACTAGCTGCCGGAAGTGACTTAAAGCCGGGCTCTTGAGACTTGTAGCAGTCATCTTAAGTCATATGGCAATCCAAGGGTCCTTGATGGATGCCCAATAGTCCAAACTAGCTGCCGGAAGTGACTTAAAGCCGGGCTCTTGAGACTTGTAGCAGTCATCTTAAGTCATATGGCAATCCAAGGGTCCTTGATGGATGCCCAATAGTCCAAACTAGCTGCCGGAAGTGACTTAAAGCCGGGCTCTTGAGACTTGTAGCAGTCATCTTAAGTCATATGGCAATCCAATGGTCCTTGATGGATGCCCAATAGTCCAAACTAGCTGCCGTAAGTGACTTAAAGCCGGGCTCTTGAGACTTGTAGCAGTCATCTTAAGTCATATGACAGTCTAAGGGTTCTTGATGGATGCCCAATAGTCCAAACTAGCTGCCGGAAGTGACTTAAAGCCGGGCTCTTGAGACTTGTAGCAGTCATCTTAAGTCATATGGCAATCCAATGGTCCTTGATGGATGCCCAATAGTCCAAACTAGCTGCCGTAAGTGACTTAAAGCCGGGCTCTTGAGACTTGTAGCAGTCATTTTTAGACATATAGCAGCCTTAGGGTCCTTGATGAATGCCCAATAGTCCAAACTAGCTGCCGGAAGTGATTTAGAGCCGGGATCTTGAGACTTGTAGCAGTCATCTTAAGTCATATGGCAATCCAAGGGTCCTTGATGGATGCCCAATAGTCCAAACTAGCTGCCGGAAGTGACTTAAAGCCGGGCTCTTGAGACTTGTAGCAGTCATCTTAAGTCATATGGCAATCCAAGGGTCCTTGATGGATGCCCAATAGTCCAAACTAGCTGCCGGAAGTGACTTAAAGCCGGGCTCTTGAGACTTGTAGCAGTCATCTTAAGTCATATGGCAATCCAAGGGTCCTTGATAGATGCCCAATAGTCCAAACTAGCTGCCGGAAGTGACTTAAAGCCGGGCTCTTGAGACTTGTAGCAGTCATCTTAAGTCATATGGCAATCCAATGGTCCTTGATGGATGCCCAATAGTCCAAACTAGCTGCCGTAAGTGACTTAAAGCCGGGCTCTTGAGACTTGTAGCAGTCATCTTAAGTCATATGACAGTCTAAGGGTTCTTGATGGATGCCCAATAGTCCAAACTAGCTGCCGGAAGTGACTTACAGCCGGGCTCTTGAGACTTCTAGCAGTCATCTTAAGTCATATGGCAATCCAATGGTCCTTGATGGATGCCCAATAGTCCAAACTAGCTGCCGGAAGTGACTTAAAGCCGGGCTCTTGAGACTTGTAGCAGTCATCTTAAGTCATATGGCAATCCAAGGGTCCTTGATGGATGCCCAATAGTCCAAACTAGCTGCCGGAAGTGACTTAAAGCCGGGCTCTTGAGACTTGTAGCAGTCATCTTAAGTCATATGACAGTCTAAGGGTCCTTGATGAATGCCCAATAGTCCAAACTAGCTGCCGGAAGTGATTTAGAGCCGGGATCTTGAGACTTGTAGCAGTCATCTTAAGTCATATGGCAATCCAAGGGTCCTTGATGGATGCCCAATAGTCCAAACTAGCTGCCGGAAGTGACTTAAAGACGGGCTCTTGAGACTTGTAGCAGTCATCTTAAGTCATATGGCAATCCAAGGGTCCTTGATGGATGCCCAATAGTCCAAACTAGCTGCCGGAAGTGACTTAAAGCCGGGCTCTTGAGACTTGTAGCAGTCATCTTAAGTCATATGACAGTCTAAGGGTCCTTGATGAATGCCCAATAGTCCAAACTAGCTGCCGGAAGTGACTTAGAGCCGGGCTCTTGAGACTTGTAGCAGTCATCTTAAGTCATATGGCAATCCAAGGGTCCTTGATGGATGCCCAATAGTCCAAACTAGCTGCCGGAAGTGACTTAAAGCCGGGCTCTTGAGACTTGTAGCAGTCATCTTAAGTCATATGACAGTCTAAGGGTCCTTGATGAATGCCCAATAGTCCAAACTAGCTGCCGGAAGTGACTTAGAGCCGGGCTCTTGAGACTTGTAGCAGTCATCTTAAGTCATATGGCAATCCAAGGGTCCTTGATGGATGCCCAATAGTCCAAACTAGCTGCCGGAAGTGACTTAAAGCCGGGCTCTTGAGACTTGTAGCAGTCATCTTAAGTCATATGGCAATCCAAGGGTCCTTGATGGATGCCCAATAGTCCAAACTAGCTGCCGGAAGTGACTTAAAGCCGGGCTCTTGAGACTTGTAGCAGTCATCTTAAGTCATATGGCAATCCAAGGGTCCTTGATGGATGCCCAATAGTCCAAACTAGCTGCCGGAAGTGACTTAAAGCCGGGCTCTTGAGACTTGTAGCAGTCATCTTAAGTCATATGGCAATCCAAGGGTCCTTGATGGATGCCCAATAGTCCAAACTAGCTGCCGTAAGTGACTTAAAGCCGGGCTCTTGAGACTTGTAGCAGTCATCTTAAGTCATATGACAGTCTAAGGGTTCTTGATGGATGCCCAATAGTCCAAACTAGCTGCCGGAAGTGACTTACAGCCGGGCTCTTGAGACTTGTAGCAGTCATCTTAAGTCATATGGCAATCCAATGGTCCTTGATGGATGCCCAATAGTCCAAACTAGCTGCCGGAAGTGACTTAAAGCCGGGCTCTTGAGACTTGTAGCAGTCATCTTAAGTCATATGGCAATCCAAGGGTCCTTGATGGATGCCCAATAGTCCAAACTAGCTGCCGGAAGTGACTTAAAGCCGGGCTCTTGAGACTTGTAGCAGTCATCTTAAGTCATATGACAGTCTAAGGGTCCTTGATGAATGCCCAATAGTCCAAACTAGCTGCCGGAAGTGATTTAGAGCCGGGATCTTGAGACTTGTAGCAGTCATCTTAAGTCATATGGCAATCCAAGGGTCCTTGATGGATGCCCAATAGTCCAAACTAGCTGCCGGAAGTGACTTAAAGCCGGGCTCTTGAGACTTGTAGCAGTCATCTTAAGTCATATGGCAATCCAAGGGTCCTTGATGGATGCCCAATAGTCCAAACTAGCTGCCGGAAGTGACTTAAAGCCGGGCTCTTGAGACTTGTAGCAGTCATCTTAAGTCATATGACAGTCTAAGGGTCCTTGATGAATGCCCAATAGTCCAAACTAGCTGCCGGAAGTGACTTAGAGCCGGGCTCTTGAGACTTGTAGCAGTCATCTTAAGTCATATGGCAATCCAAGGGTCCTTGATGGATGCCCAATAGTCCAAACTAGCTGCCGGAAGTGACTTAAAGCCGGGCTCTTGAGACTTGTAGCAGTCATCTTAAGTCATATGGCAATCCAAGGGTCCTTGATGGATGCCCAATAGTCCAAACTAGCTGCCGGAAGTGACTTAAAGCCGGGCTCTTGAGACTTGTAGCAGTCATCTTAAGTCATATGACAGTCTAAGGGTCCTTGATGAATGCCCAATAGTCCAAACTAGCTGCCGGAAGTGATTTAGAGCCGGGATCTTGAGACTTGTAGCAGTCATCTTTAATCATATGGCAACGTTAGAACCCTTCATGAATGCTCAATAGTCTAAACTAGCTGCCGGAAGTGACTTAAAGCCAGGCTCTTGAGACTTGTAGCAGTCATCTTAAGTCATATGGCAATCTAAGGGTCCTTGATGGATGCCCAATAGTCCAAACTAGCTGCCGGAAGTGACTTAAAGCTGGGCTCTTGAGACTTGTAGCAGTCATCTTAAGTCATATGACAGTCTAAGGGTCCTTGATGAATGCCCAATAGTCCAAACTAGCTGCCGGAAGTGACTTAGAGCCGGGCTCTTGAGACTTGTAGCAGTCATCTTAAGTCATATGGCAATCCAAGGGTCCTTGATGGATGCCCAATAGTCCAAACTAGCTGCCGGAAGTGACTTAAAGCCGGGCTCTTGAGACTTGTAGCAGTCATCTTAAGTCATATGGCAGTCTAAAGGTCCTTGATGGATGCCCCATATGACAGTCTAAGGGTCCTTGATGAATGCCCAATAGTCCAAACTAGCTGCCGGAAGTGATTTAGAGCCGGGATCTTGAGACTTGTAGCAGTCATCTTAAGTCATATGGCAATCCAAGGGTCCTTGATGGATGCCCAATAGTCCAAACTAGCTGCCGGAAGTGACTTAAAGCCGGGCTCTTGAGACTTGTAGCAGTCATCTTAAGTCATATGGCAATCCAAGGGTCCTTGATGGATGCCCAATAGTCCAAACTAGCTGCCGGAAGTGACTTAAAGCCGGGCTCTTGAGACTTGTAGCAGTCATCTTAAGTCATATGACAGTCTAAGGGTCCTTGATGAATGCCCAATAGTCCAAACTAGCTGCCGGAAGTGACTTAGAGCCGGGCTCTTGAGACTTGTAGCAGTCATCTTAAGTCATATGGCAATCCAAGGGTCCTTGATGGATGCCCAATAGTCCAAACTAGCTGCCGGAAGTGACTTAAAGCCGGGCTCTTGAGACTTGTAGCAGTCATCTTAAGTCATATGACAGTCTAAGGGTCCTTGATGAATGCCCAATAGTCCAAACTAGCTGCCGGAAGTGATTTAGAGCCGGGATCTTGAGATTTGTAGCAGCTATCTTTAATCATATGGCAACGTTAGAACCCTTCATGAATGCTCAATAGTCTAAACTAGCTGCCGGAAGTGACTTAAAGCCAGGCTCTTGAGACTTGTAGCAGTCATCTTAAGTCATATGGCAATCTAAGGGTCCTTGATGGATGCCCAATAGTCCAAACTAGCTGCCGTAAGTGACTTAAAGCCGGGCTCTTGAGACTTGTAGCAGTCATCTTAAGTCATATGGCAGTCTAAAGGTCCTTGATGGATGCCCAATAGTCCAAACTAGCTGCCGGAAGTGACTTAGAGCCGGGCTCTTGAGACTTGTAGCAGTCATCTTAAGTCATATGGCAATCCAAGGGTCCTTGATGGATGCCCAATAGTCCAAACTAGCTGCCGGAAGTGACTTAAAGCCGGGCTCTTGAGACTTGTAGCAGTCATCTTAAGTCATATGGCAATCCAAGGGTCCTTGATGGATGCCCAATAGTCCAAACTAGCTGCCGGAAGTGACTTAAAGCCGGGCTCTTGAGACTTGTAGCAGTCATCTTAAGTCATATGACAGTCTAAGGGTCCTTGATGAATGCCCAATAGTCCAAACTAGCTGCCGGAAGTGATTTAGAGCCGGGATCTTGAGATTTGTAGCAGCTATCTTTAATCATATGGCAACGTTAGAACCCTTCATGAATGCTCAATAGTCTAAACTAGCTGCCGGAAGTGACTTAAAGCCAGGCTCTTGAGACTTGTAGCAGTCATCTTAAGTCATATGGCAATCTAAGGGTCCTTGATGGATGCCCAATAGTCCAAACTAGCTGCCGTAAGTGACTTAAAGCCGGGCTCTTGAGACTTGTAGCAGTCATCTTAAGTCATATGGCAATCCAATGGTCCTTGATGGATGCCCAATAGTCCAAACTAGCTGCCGGAAGTGACTTAAAGCCGGGCTCTTGAGACTTGTAGCAGTCATCTTAAGTCATATGACAGTCTAAGGGTCCTTGATGAATGCCCAATAGTCCAAACTAGCTGCCGGAAGTGACTTAGAGCCGGGCTCTTGAGACTTGTAGCAGTCATCTTAAGTCATATGGCAATCCAAGGGTCCTTGATGGATGCCCAATAGTCCAAACTAGCTGCCGGAAGTGACTTAAAGCCGGGCTCTTGAGACTTGTAGCAGTCATCTTAAGTCATATGGCAATCCAAGGGTCCTTGATGGATGCCCAATAGTCCAAACTAGCTGCCGGAAGTGACTTAAAGCCGGGCTCTTGAGACTTGTAGCAGTCATCTTAAGTCATATGACAGTCTAAGGGTCCTTGATGAATGCCCAATAGTCCAAACTAGCTGCCGGAAGTGATTTAGAGCCGGGATCTTGAGATTTGTAGCAGCTATCTTTAATCATATGGCAACGTTAGAACCCTTCATGAATGCTCAATAGTCTAAACTAGCTGCCGGAAGTGACTTAAAGCCAGGCTCTGGAGACTTGTAGCAGTCATCTTAAGTCATATGGCAATCTAAGGGTCCTTGATGGATGCCCAATAGTCCAAACTAGCTGCCGTAAGTGACTTAAAGCCGGGCTCTTGAGACTTGTAGCAGTTATCTTAAGTCATATGGCAGTCTAAAGGTCCTTGATGGATGCCCCATATGACAGTCTAAGGGTCCTTGATGAATGCCCAATAGTCCAAACTAGCTGCCGGAAGTGATTTAGAGCCGGGATCTTGAGACTTGTAGCAGTCATCTTAAGTCATATGGCAATCCAAGGGTCCTTGATGGATGCCCAATAGTCCAAACTAGCTGCCGGAAGTGACTTAAAGCCGGGCTCTTGAGACTTGTAGCAGTCATCTTAAGTCATATGGCAATCCAAGGGTCCTTGATGGATGCCCAATAGTCCAAACTAGCTGCCGGAAGTGACTTAGAGCCGGGATCTTGAGACTTGTAGCAGTCATCTTAAGTCATATGGCAATCCAAGGGTCCTTGATGGATGCCCAATAGTCCAAACTAGCTGCCGGAAGTGACTTAAAGCCGGGCTCTTGAGACTTGTAGCAGTCATCTTAAGTCATATGGCAATCCAAGGGTCCTTGATGGATGCCCAATAGTCCAAACTAGCTGCCGGAAGTGACTTAGAGCCGGGATCTTGAGACTTGTAGCAGTCATCTTAAGTCATATGGCAATCCAAGGGTCTTTGATGGATGCCCAATAGTCCAAACTAGCTGCCGGAAGTGACTTAAAGCCGGGCTCTTGAGACTTGTAGCAGTCATCTTAAGTCATATGACAGTCTATGGTTCCTTGATGGATGCCCAATAGTCCAAACTAGCTGCCGGAAGTGACTTAAAGCCGGGCTCTTGAGACTTGTAGCAGTCATCTTAAGTCATATGACAGTCTATGGTTCCTTGATGGATGGCCAATAGTCCAAACTAGCTGCCGGAAGTGACTTAAAGCCGGGCTCTTGAGACTTGTAGCAGTCATCTTAAGTCATATGGCAGTCTAAAGGTCCTTGATGGATGCCCAATAGTCCAAACTAGCTGCCGGAAGTGACTTAGAGCCGGGCTCTTGAGACTTGTAGCAGTCATCTTAAGTCATATGGCAATCCAAGGGTCCTTGATGGATGCCCAATAGTCCAAACTAGCTGCCGGAAGTGACTTAAAGCCGGGCTCTTGAGACTTGTAGCAGTCATCTTAAGTCATATGGCAATCCAAGGGTCCTTGATGGATGCCCAATAGTCCAAACTAGCTGCCGGAAGTGACTTAAAGCCGGGCTCTTGAGACTTGTAGCAGTCATCTTAAGTCATATGGCAGTCTAAAGGTCCTTGATGGATGCCCAATAGTCCAAACTAGCTGCCGGAAGTGACTTAGAGCCGGGCTCTTGAGACTTGTAGCAGTCATCTTAAGTCATATGGCAATCCAAGGGTCCTTGATGGATGCCCAATAGTCCAAACTAGCTGCCGGAAGTGACTTAGAGCCGGGCTCTTGAGACTTGTAGCAGTCATCTTAAGTCATATGACAGTCTATGGTTCCTTGATGGATGCCCAATAGTCCAAACTAGCTGGCGGAAGTGACTTAAAGCCGGGCTCTTGAGACTTGTAGCAGTCATCTTAAGTCATATGACAGTCTATGGTTCCTTGATGGATGGCCAATAGTCCAAACTAGCTGCCGGAAGTGACTTAAAGCCGGGCTCTTGAGACTTGTAGCAGTCATCTTAAGTCATATGGCAGTCTAAAGGTCCTTGATGGATGCCCAATAGTCCAAACTAGCTGCCGGAAGTGACTTAGAGCCGGGCTCTTGAGACTTGTAGCAGTCATCTTAAGTCATATGGCAATCCAAGGGTCCTTGATGGATGCCCAATAGTCCAAACTAGCTGCCGGAAGTGACTTAGAGCCGGGCTCTTGAGACTTGTAGCAGTCATCTTAAGTCATATGGCAATCCAAGGGTCCTTGATGGATGCCCAATAGTCCAAACTAGCTGCCGGAAGTGACTTAAAGCCGGGCTCTTGAGACTTGTAGCAGTCATCTTAAGTCATATGACAGTCTAAGGGACCTTGATGAATGCCCAATAGTCCAAACTAGCTGCCGGAAGTGATTTAGAGCCGGGATCTTGAGACTTGTAGCAGTCATCTTAAGTCATATGACAGTCTAAGGGTCCTTGATGAATGCCCAATAGTCCAAACTAGCTGCCGGAAGTGGTTTAGAGCCGGGATCTTGAGATTTGTAGCAGCTATCTTTAATCATATGGCAACGTTAGAACCCTTCATGAATGCTCAATAGTCTAAACTAGCTGCCGGAAGTGACTTAAAGCCAGGCTCTGGAGTCTTGTAGCAGTCATCTTAAGTCATATGGCAATCTAAGGGTCCTTGATGGATGCCCAATAGTCCAAACTAGCTGCCGGAAGTGACTTAAAGCCGGGCTCTTGAGACTTGTAGCAGTCATCTTAAGTCATATGGCAGTCTAAAGGTCCTTGATGGATCCCATGCCCTAAGGGTCCTTGATGAATGCCCAATAGTCCAAACTAGCTGCCGGAAGTGATTTAGAGCCGGGATCTTGAGACTTGTAGCAGTCATCTTAAGTCATATGGCAATCCAAGGGTCCTTGATGGATGCCCAATAGTCCAAACTAGCTGCCGGAAGTGACTTAAAGCCGGGCTCTTGAGACTTGTAGCAGTCATCTTAAGTCATATGGCAATCCAAGGGTCCTTGATGGATGCCCAATAGTCCAAACTAGCTGCCGGAAGTGACTTAAAGCCGGGCTCTTGAGACTTGTAGCAGTCATCTTAAGTCATATGACAGTCTAAGGGTCCTTGATGAATGCCCAATAGTCCAAACTAGCTGCCGGAAGTGACTTAGAGCCGGGCTCTTCAGACTTGTAGCAGTCATCTTAAGTCATATGGCAATCCAAGGGTCCTTGATGGATGCCCAATAGTCCAAACTAGCTGCCGGAAGTGACTTAAAGCCGGGCTCTTGAGACTTGTAGCAGTCATCTTAAGTCATATGACAGTCTAAGGGTCCTTGATGAATGCCCAATAGTCCAAACTAGCTGCCGGAAGTGGTTTAGAGCCGGGATCTTGAGATTTGTTGCAGCTATCTTTAATCATATGGCAACGTTAGAACCCTTCATGAATGCTCAATAGTCTAAACTAGCTGCCGGAAGTGACTTAAAGCCAGGCTCTTGAGACTTGTAGCAGTCATCTTAAGTCATATGGCAATCTAAGGGTCCTTGATGGATGCCCAATAGTCCAAACTAGCTGCCGTAAGTGACTTAAAGCCGGGCTCTTGAGACTTGTAGCAGTCATCTTAAGTCATATGGCAGTCTAAAGGTCCTTGATGGATGCCCAATAGTCCAAACTAGCTGCCGGAAGTGACTTAGAGCCGGGCTCTTGAGACTTGTAGCAGTCATCTTAAGTCATATGGCAATCCAAGGGTCCTTGATGGATGCCCAATAGTCCAAACTAGCTGCCGGAAGTGACTTAAAGCCGGGCTCTTGAGACTTGTAGCAGTCATCTTAAGTCATATGACAGTCTAAGGGTCCTTGATGAATGCCCAATAGTCCAAACTAGCTGCCGGAAGTGGTTTAGAGCCGGGATCTTGAGATTTGTTGCAGCTATCTTTAATCATATGGCAACGTTAGAACCCTTCATGAATGCTCAATAGTCTAAACTAGCTGCCGGAAGTGACTTAAAGCCAGGCTCTTGAGACTTGTAGCAGTCATCTTAAGTCATATGGCAATCTAAGGGTCCTTGATGGATGCCCAATAGTCCAAACTAGCTGCCGTAAGTGACTTAAAGCCGGGCTCTTGAGACTTGTAGCAGTCATCTTAAGTCATATGGCAGTCTAAAGGTCCTTGATGGATGCCCAATAGTCCAAACTAGCTGCCGGAAGTGACTTAGAGCCGGGCTCTTGAGACTTGTAGCAGTCATCTTAAGTCATATGGCAATCCAATGGTCCTTGATGGATGCCCAATAGTCCAAACTAGCTGCCGGAAGTGACTTAAAGCCGGGCTCTTGAGACTTGTAGCAGTCATCTTAAGTCATATGACAGTCTAAGGGTCCTTGATGAATGCCCAATAGTCCAAACTAGCTGCCGGAAGTGACTTAGAGCCGGGCTCTTGAGACTTGTAGCAGTCATCTTAAGTCATATGACAGTCTAAGGGTTCTTGATGGATGCCCACTAGTCCAAACTAGCTGCCGGAAGTGACTTAGAGCCGGGATCTTGAGACTTGTAGCAGTCATCTTAAGTCATATGGCAATCCAAGGGTCTTTGATGGATGCCCAATAGTCCAAACTAGCTGCCGGAAGTGACTTAAAGCCGGGCTCTTGAGACTTGTAGCAGTCATCTTAAGTCATATGACAGTCTATGGTTCCTTGATGGATGCCCAATAGTCCAAACTAGCTGCCGGAAGTGACTTAAAGCCGGGATCTTGAGATTTGTAGCAGCTATCTTTAATCATATGGCAACGTTAGAACCCTTCATGAATGCTCAATAGTCTAAACTAGCTGCCGGAAGTGACTTAAAGCCGGGCTCTTGAGACTTGTAGCAGTCATCTTAAGTCATATGACAGTCTAAGGGTCCTTGATGAACGCCCAATAGTCCAAACTAGCTGCCGGAAGTGACTTAGAGCCGGGATCTTGAGATTTGTAGCAGCTATCTTTAATCATATGGCAACGTTAGAACCCTTCATGAATGCTCAATAGTCCAAACTAGCTGCCGGAAGTGACTTAGAGCCGGGCTCTTAAGACTTGTAGCAGTCATCTTAAGTCATAAGGCAGTCTAAGGTTCCTTGATGGATGCCCAATAGTCCAAACTAGCTGCCGGAAGTGACTTAAAGCCGGGCTCTTGAGACTTGTAGCAGTCATCTTAAGTCATATGACGGTCTAAAGGTCCTTGATGGATGCCCAATAGTCCAAACTAGCTGCCGGAAGTGACTTAGAGCCGGGCTCTTAAGACTTGTAGCAGTCATCTTAAGTCATATGGCAGTCTAAAGGTCCTTGATGGATGCCCAATAGTCCAAACTAGCTGCCGGAAGTGACTTAGAGCCGGGATCTTGTGACTTGTAGCAGTCATCTTAAGTCATATGGCAATCCAAGGGTCCTTGATGGATGCCCAATAGTCTAAACTAGCTGCCGGAAGTGACTTAAAGCCGGGCTCTTGAGACTTGTAGCAGTCATCTTAAGTCATATGACAGTCTAAGGTTCCTTGATGGATGCCCAATAGTCCAAACTAGCTGCCGGAAGTGACTTAAAGCCGGGCTCTTGAGACTTGTAGCAGTCATCTTAAGTCATATGGCAATCCAAGGGTCCTTGATGGATGTCCAATAGTCCAAACTAGCTGCCGGAAGTGACTTAGAGCCGGGCTCTTGAAACTTGTAGCAGTCATTTTTAGACATATAGCAGCCTTAGGGTCCTTGATGGATGCCCAATAGTCCAAACTAGCTGCCGGAAGTGATTTAGAGCCGGGATCTTGAGATTTGTAGCAGCTATCTTTAATCATATGGCAGCGTTAGAACCCTTCATGAATGCTCAATAGTCTAAACTAGCTGCCGGAAGTGACTTAGAGCCGGGCTCTTGAGACTTGTAGCAGTCATCTTAAGTCATATGGCAGTCTAAGGGTCCTTGATGGATGCGCAATAGTCCAAACTAGCTGCCGGAAGTGACTTAAAGCCGGGCTCTTGAGACTTGTAGCAGTCATCTTAAGTCATATGGCAGTCCAAGGATCATTGATGGATGCTCAATACTCCAAATTAGCTGCCGGAAGTGACTTAGAGCCGGGCTCTTGAGACTTGTAGCAGTCATCTTAAGTCATATGACAGTCTAAGGGTTCTTGATGGATGCCCACTAGTCCAAACTAGCTGCCGGAAGTGACTTAGAACCGGGCTCTTAAGTTTGTAGCAGTCATCTTAAGTCATATGGCAGTCTAAGGAAGTGTCGGAAGTGCCTTAGAGCCGGGCTCTTGAGACTTGTAGCAGTCTTCTTAAGTCACATGGCAATCCAAGGGTCCTTGATGGATGCCCAATAGTCCAAACTAGCTGCCGGAAGTGACTTAAAGCCGGGCTCTTGAGACTTGTAGCAGTCATCTTAAGTCATATGGCAGTTTAAAGGTCCTTGATGGATGCCCAATAGTCCAAACTAGCTGCCGGAAATGACTTAGAGCCGGGATCTTGAGACTTGTAGCAGTCATCTTAAGTCATATGGCAATCCAAGGGTCCTTGATGGATGCCCAATAGTCCAAACTAGCTGCCGGAAGTGACTTAAAGCCGGGCTCTTGAGACTTGTAGCAGTCATCTTAAGTCATATGGCAATCCAAGGGTCCTTGATGGATGTCCAATAGTCCAAACTAGCTGCCGGAAGTGACTTAGAGCCGGGCTCTTGAAACTTGTAGCAGTCATTTTTAGACATATAGCAGCCTTAGGGTCCTTGATGGATGCCCAATAGTCCAAACTAGCTGCCGGAAGTGATTTAGAGCCGGGATCTTGAGATTTGTAGCAGCTATCTTTAATCATATGGCAGCGTTAGAACCCTTCATGAATGCTCAATAGTCTAAACTAGCTGCCGGAAGTGACTTAGAGCCGGGCTCTTGAGACTTGTAGCAGTCATCTTAAGTCATATGGCAGTCTAAGGGTCCTTGATGGATGCGCAATAGTCCAAACTAGCTGCCGGAAGTGACTTAAAGCCGGGATCTTGAGACTTGTAGCAGTCATCTTAAGTCATATGGCAGTCCAAGGATCATTGATGGATGCTCAATACTCCAAATTAGCTGCCGGAAGTGACTTAGAGCCGGGCTCTTGAGACTTGTAGCAGTCATCTTAAGTCATATGGCAATCCAAGGGTTCTTGGGTTCATATGGCAGTCTAAAGGTCCTTGATGGATGCCCAATAGTCCAAACTAGCTGCCGGAAGTGACTTAGAGCCGGGCTCTTGAGACTTGTAGCAGTCATCTTAAGTCATATGGCAATCCAAGGGTCCTTGATGGATGCCCAATAGTCCAAACTAGCTGCCGGAAGTGACTTAAAGCCGGGCTCTTGAGACTTGTAGCAGTCATCTTAAGTCATATGGCAATCCAAGGGTCCTTGATGGATGCCCAATAGTCCAAACTAGCTGCCGGAAGTGACTTAAAGCCGGGCTCTTGAGACTTGTAGCAGTCATCTTAAGTCATATGACAGTCTAAGGGTCCTTGATGAATGCCCAATAGTCCAAACTAGCTGCCGGAAGTGATTTAGAGCCGGGATCTTGAGATTTGTAGCAGCTATCTTTAATCATATGGCAGCGTTAGGACCCTTCATGAATGCTCAATAGTCCAAACTAGCTGCCGGAAGTGACTTAGAGCCGGGCTCTTGAGACTTGTAGCAGTCATCTTAAGTCATATGGCAGTCTAAGGGTCCTTGATGGATGCGCAATAGTCCAAACTAGCTGCCGGAAGTGACTTAAAGCCGGGCTCTTGAGACTTGTAGCAGTCATCTTAAGTCATATGGCAGTCCAAGGATCATTGATGGATGCTCAATACTCCAAATTAGCTGCCGGAAGTGACTTAGAGCCGGGCTCTTGAGACTTGTAGCAGTCATCTTAAGTCATATGACAGTCTAAGGGTTCTTGATGGATGCCCACTAGTCCAAACTAGCTGCCGGAAGTGACTTAGAACCGGGCTCTTAAGATTTGTAGCAGTCATCTTAAGTCATATGGCAGTCTAAGGAAGTGTCGGAAGTGCCTTAGAGCCGGGCTCTTGAGACTTGTAGCAGTCATCTTAAGTCACATGGCACTCTAAGGGTCCTTGATGGATGCCCAATAGTCCAAACTAGCTGCCGGAAGTGACTTAGAGCCGGGATCTTGAGACTTGTAGCAGTCATCTTAAGTCATATGGCAATCCAAGGGTCCTTGATGGATGCCCAATAGTCCAAACTAGCTGCCGGAAGTGACTTAAAGCCGGGCTCTTGAGACTTGTAGCAGTCATCTTAAGTCATATGACAGTCTAAGGGTCCTTGATGGATGCCCAATAGTCCAAACTAGCTGCCGGAAGTGACTTAGAGCCGGGCTCTTGAGACTTGTAGCAGTCATCTTAAGTCATATGGCAGTCTAAGGGTCCTTGATGGATGCCCAATAGTCCAAACTAGCTGCCGGAAGTGACTTAGAGCCGGGCTCTTGAGACTTGTAGCAGTCATCTTAAGTCATATGGCAATCCAAGGGTCCTTGATGGATGCCCAATAGTCCAAACTAGCTGCCGGAAGTGACTTAAAGCCGGGCTCTTGAGACTTGTAGCAGTCATCTTAAGTCATATGGCAATCCAAGGGTCCTTGATGGATGCCCAATAGTCCAAACTAGCTGCCGGAAGTGACTTAGAGCCGGGCTCTTGAAACTTGTAGCAGTCATTTTTAGACATATAGCAGCCTTAGGGTCCTTGATGGATGCCCAATAGTCCAAACTAGCTGCCGGAAGTGATTTAGAGCCGGGATCTTGAGATTTGTAGTAGCTATCTTTAATCATATGGCAGCGTTAGAACCCTTCATGAATGCTCAATAGTCTAAACTAGCTACCGGAAGTGACTTAGAGCCGGGCTCTTGAGACTTGTAGCAGTCATCTTAAGTCATATGGCAGTCTAAGGGTCCTTGATGGATGCGCAATAGTCCAAACTAGCTGCCGGAAGTGACTTAAAGCCGGGCTCTTAAGTTTGTAGCAGTCATCTTAAGTCATATGGCAGTCTAAGGAAGTGTCGGAAGTGCCTTAGAGCCGGGCTCTTGAGACTTGTAGCAGTCATCTTAAGTCACATGGCACTCTAAGGGTCCTTGATGGATGCCCAATAGTCCAAACTAGCTGCCGGAAGTGACTTAGAGCCGGGATCTTGAGACTTGTAGCAGTCATCTTAAGTCATATGGCAATCCAAGGGTCCTTGATGGATGCCCAATAGTCCAAACTAGCTGCCGGAAGTGACTTAAAGCCGGGCTCTTGAGACTTGTAGCAGTCATCTTAAGTCATATGACAGTCTAAGGGTCCTTGATGGATGCCCAATAGTCCAAACTAGCTGCCGGAAGTGACTTAGAGCCGGGCTCTTGAGACTTGTAGCAGTCATCTTAAGTCATATGGCAGTCTAAAGGTCCTTGATGGATGCCCAATAGTCCAAACTAGCTGCCGGAAGTGACTTAGAGCCGGGCTCTTGAGACTTGTAGCAGTCATCTTAAGTCATATGGCAATCCAAGGGTCCTTGATGGATGCCCAATAGTCCAAACTAGCTGCCGGAAGTGACTTAAAGCCGGGCTCTTGAGACTTGTAGCAGTCATCTTAAGTCATATGGCAATCCAAGGGTCCTTGATGGATGTCCAATAGTCCAAACTAGCTGCCGGAAGTGACTTAGAGCCGGGCTCTTGAAACTTGTAGCAGTCATTTTTAGACATATAGCAGCCTTAGGGTTCTTGATGGATGCCCACTAGTCCAAACTAGCTGCCGGAAGTGACTTAGAACCGGGCTCTTAAGTTTGTAGCAGTCATCTTAAGTCATATGGCAGTCTAAGGAAGTGTCGGAAGTGCCTTAGAGCCGGGCTCTTGAGACTTGTAGCAGTCATCTTAAGTCACATGGCACTCTAAGGGTCCTTGATGGATGCCCAATAGTCCAAACTAGCTGCCGGAAGTGACTTAGAGCCGGGCTCTTGAGACTTGTAGCAGTCATCTTAAGTCATATGGCAGTCTAAAGGTCCTTGATGGATGCCCAATAGTCCAAACTAGCTGCCGGAAGTGACTTAGAGCCGGGCTCTTGAGACTTGTAGCAGTCATCTTAAGTCATATGGCAATCCAAGGGTCCTTGATGGATGCCCAATAGTCCAAACTAGCTGCCGGAAGTGACTTAAAGCCGGGCTCTTGAGACTTGTAGCAGTCATCTTAAGTCATATGGCAATCCAAGGGTCCTTGATGGATGTCCAATAGTCCAAACTAGCTGCCGGAAGTGACTTAGAGCCGGGCTCTTGAGACTTGTAGCAGTCATCTTAAGTCATATGGCAGTCTAAGGGTCCTTGATGGATGCGCAATAGTCCAAACTAGCTGCCGGAAGTGACTTAAAGCCGGGATCTTGAGACTTGTAGCAGTCATCTTAAGTCATATGGCAGTCCAAGGATCATTGATGGATGCTCAATACTCCAAATTAGCTGCCGGAAGTGACTTAGAGCCGGGCTCTTGAGACTTGTAGCAGTCATCTTAAGTCATATGACAGTCTAAGGGTTCTTGGGTTCATATGGCAGTCTAAAGGTCCTTGATGGATGCCCAATAGTCCAAACTAGCTGCCGGAAGTGACTTAGAGCCGGGCTCTTGAGACTTGTAGCAGTCATCTTAAGTCATATGGCAATCCAAGGGTCCTTGATGGATGCCCAATAGTCCAAACTAGCTGCCGGAAGTGACTTAAAGCCGGGCTCTTGAGACTTGTAGCAGTCATCTTAAGTCATATGGCAATCCAAGGGTCCTTGATGGATGCCCAATAGTCCAAACTAGCTGCCGGAAGTGACTTAAAGCCGGGCTCTTGAGACTTGTAGCAGTCATCTTAAGTCATATGACAGTCTAAGGGTCCTTGATGGATGCGCAATAGTCCAAACTAGCTGCCGGAAGTGACTTAAAGCCGGGATCTTGAGACTTGTAGCAGTCATCTTAAGTCATATGGCAGTCCAAGGATCATTGATGGATGCTCAATACTCCAAATTAGCTGCCGGAAGTGACTTAGAGCCGGGCTCTTGAGACTTGTAGCAGTCATCTTAAGTCATATGACAGTCTAAGGGTTCTTGGGTTCATATGGCAGTCTAAAGGTCCTTGATGGATGCCCAATAGTCCAAACTAGCTGCCGGAAGTGACTTAGAGCCGGGCTCTTGAGACTTGTAGCAGTCATCTTAAGTCATATGGCAATCCAAGGGTCCTTGATGGATGCCCAATAGTCCAAACTAGCTGCCGGAAGTGACTTAAAGCCGGGCTCTTGAGACTTGTAGCAGTCATCTTAAGTCATATGACAGTCTAAGGGTCCTTGATGAATGCCCAATAGTCCAAACTAGCTGCCGGAAGTGATTTAGAGCCGGGATCTTGAGATTTGTAGCAGCTATCTTTAATCATATGGCAGCGTTAGAACCCTTCATGAATGCTCAATAGTCTAAACTAGCTACCGGAAGTGACTTAGAGCCGGGCTCTTGAGACTTGTAGCAGTCATCTTAAGTCATATGGCAGTCTAAGGGTCCTTGATGGATGCGCAATAGTCCAAACTAGCTGCCGGAAGTGACTTAAAGCCGGGCTCTTGAGACTTGTAGCAGTCATCTTAAGTCATATGGCAGTCCAAGGATCATTGATGGATGCTCAATACTCCAAATTAGCTGCCGGAAGTGACTTAGAGCCGGGCTCTTGAGACTTGTAGCAGTCATCTTAAGTCATATGACAGTCTAAGGGTTCTTGATGGATGCCCACTAGTCCAAACTAGCTGCCGGAAGTGACTTAGAACCGGGCTCTTAAGTTTGTAGCAGTCATCTTAAGTCATATGGCAGTCTAAGGAAGTGTCGGAAGTGCCTTAGAGCCGGGCTCTTGAGACTTGTAGCAGTCATCTTAAGTCATATGGCAATCCAAGGGTCCTTGATGGATGCCCAATAGTCCAAACTAGCTGCCGGAAGTGACTTAAAGCCGGGCTCTTGAGACTTGTAGCAGTCATCTTAAGTCATATGACAGTCTAAGGGTCCTTGATGGATGCCCAATAGTCCAAACTAGCTGCCGGAAGTGACTTAAGCCGGGCTCTTGAGACTTGTAGCAGTCATCTTAAGTCATATGGCAGTCTAAAGGTCCTTGATGGATGCCCAATAGTCCAAACTAGCTGCCGGAAGTGACTTAGAGCCGGGCTCTTGAGACTTGTAGCAGTCATCTTAAGTCATATGGCAATCCAAGGGTCCTTGATGGATGCCCAATAGTCCAAACTAGCTGCCGGAAGTGACTTAAAGCCGGGCTCTTGAGACTTGTAGCAGTCATCTTAAGTCATATGGCAATCCAAGGGTCCTTGATGGATGCCCAATAGTCCAAACTAGCTGCCGGAAGTGACTTAAAGCCGGGCTCTTGAAACTTGTAGCAGTCATTTTTAGACATATAGCAGCCTTAGGGTCCTTGATGGATGCCCAATAGTCCAAACTAGCTGCCGGAAGTGATTTAGAGCCGGGATCTTGAGATTTGTAGTAGCTATCTTTAATCATATGGCAGCGTTAGAACCCTTCATGAATGCTCAATAGTCTAAACTAGCTGCCGGAAGTGACTTAGAGCCGGGCTCTTGAGACTTGTAGCAGTCATCTTAAGTCATATGGCAGTCTAAGGGTCCTTGATGGATGCGCAATAGTCCAAACTAGCTGCCGGAAGTGACTTAAAGCCGGGATCTTGAGACTTGTAGCAGTCATCTTAAGTCATATGGCAGTCCAAGGATCATTGATGGATGCTCAATACTCCAAATTAGCTGCCGGAAGTGACTTAGAGCCGGGCTCTTGAGACTTGTAGCAGTCATCTTAAGTCATATGACAGTCTAAGGGTTCTTGGGTTCATATGGCAGTCTAAAGGTCCTTGATGGATGCCCAATAGTCCAAACTAGCTGCCGGAAGTGACTTAGAGCCGGGCTCTTGAGACTTGTAGCAGTCATCTTAAGTCATATGGCAATCCAAGGGTCCTTGATGGATGCCCAATAGTCCAAACTAGCTGCCGGAAGTGACTTAAAGCCGGGCTCTTGAGACTTGTAGCAGTCATCTTAAGTCATATGACAGTCTAAGGGTCCTTGATGAATGCTCAATAGTCCAAACTAGCTGCCGGAAGTGATTTAGAGCCGGGATCTTGAGATTTGTAGCAGCTATCTTTAATCATATGGCAACGTTAGAACCCTTCATGAATGCTCAATAGTCTAAACTAGCTGCCGGAAGTGACTTAGAGCCGGGCTCTTGAGACTTGTAGCAGTCATCTTAAGTCATATGGCAGTCTAAGGGTCCTTGATGGATGCCCAATAGTCCAAACTAGCTGCCGGAAGTGACTTAAAGCCGGGCTCTTGAGACTTGTAGCAGTCATCTTAAGTCATATGGCAATCCAAGGGTCCTTGATGGATGCCCAATAGTCCAAACTAGCTGCCGGAAGTGACTTAAAGCCGGGCTCTTGAGACTTGTAGCAGTCATCTTAAGTCATATGACAGTCTAAGGGTCCTTGATGAATGCCCAATAGTCCAAACTAGCTGCCGGAAGTGATTTAGAGCCGGGATCTTGAGATTTGTAGCAGCTATCTTTAATCATATGGCAACGTTAGAACCCTTCATGAATGCTCAATAGTCTAAACTAGCTGCCGGAAGTGACTTAGAGCCGGGCTCTTGAGACTTGTAGCAGTCATCTTAAGTCATATGGCAGTCTAAGGGTCCTTGATGGATGCGCAATAGTCCAAACTAGCTGCCGGAAGTGACTTAGAGCCGGGCTCTTGAGACTTGTAGCAGTCATCTTAAGTCATATGGCAATCCAAGGGTCCTTGATGGATGCCCAATAGTCCAAACTAGCTGCCGGAAGTGACTTAAAGCCGGGCTCTTGAGACTTGTAGCAGTCATCTTAAGTCATATGGCAATCCAAGGGTCCTTGATGGATGCCCAATAGTCCAAACTAGCTGCCGGAAGTGACTTAAAGCCGGGCTCTTGAGACTTGTAGCAGTCATCTTAAGTCATATGACAGTCTAAGGGTCCTTGATGAATGCCCAATAGTCCAAACTAACTGCCGGAAGTGATTTAGAGCCGGGATCTTGAGATTTGTAGCAGCTGTCTTTAATCATATGGCAACGTTAGAACCCTTCATGAATGCTCAATAGTCTAAACTAGCTGCCGGAAGTGACTTAAAGCCAGGCTCTTGAGACTTGTAGCAGTCATCTTAAGTCATATGGCAATCTAAGGGTCCTTGATGGGTGCCCAATAGTCCAAACTAGCTGCCGGAAGTGACTTAAAGCCGGGCTCTTGAGACTTGTAGCATTCATCTTAAGTCATATGGCAGTCTAAAGGTCCTTGATGGATGCCCAATAGTCCAAACTAGCTGCCGGAAGTGACTTAGAGCCGGGCTCTTGAGACTTGTAGCAGTCATCTTAAGTCATATGGCAATCCAATGGTCCTTGATGGATGCCCAATAGTCCAAACTAGCTGCCGGAAGTGACTTAAAGCCGGGCTCTTGAGACTTGTAGCAGTCATCTTAAGTCATATGACAGTCTAAGGGTCCTTGATGAATGCCCAATAGTCCAAACTAGCTGCCGGAAGTGACTTAGAGCCGGGCTCTTGAGACTTGTAGCAGTCATCTTAAGTCATATGACAGTCTAAGGGTTCTTGATGGATGCCCACTAGTCCAAACTAGCTGCCGGAAGTGACTTAGAGCCGGGATCTTGAGACTTGTAGCAGTCATCTTAAGTCATATGGCAATCCAAGGGTCCTTGATGGATGCCCAATAGTCCAAACTAGCTGCCGGAAGTGACTTAAAGCCGGGCTCTTGAGACTTGTAGCAGTCATCTTAAGTCATATGACAGTCTAAGGGTTCTTGATGGATGCCCACTAGTCCAAACTAGCTGCCGGAAGTGACTTAGAGCCGGGATCTTGAGACTTGTAGCAGTCATCTTAAGTCATATGGCAATCCAAGGGTCCTTGATGGATGCCCAATAGTCCAACCTAGCTGCCGGAAGTGACTTAAAGCCGGGCTCTTGAGACTTGTAGCAGTCATCTTTAGTCATATGGCAGTCTAAAGGTCCTTGATGGATGCCCAATAGTCCAAACTAGCTGCCGGAAGTGACTTAGAGCCGGGCTCTTGAGACTTGTAGCAGTCATCTTAAGTCATATGGCAATCCAATGGTCCTTGATGGATGCCCAATAGTCCAAACTAGCTGCCGGAAGTGACTTAGAGCCGGGCTCTTGAGACTTGTAGCAGTCATCTTAAGTCATATGACAGTCTAAGGGTTCTTGATGGATGCCCACTAGTCCAAACTAGCTGCCGGAAGTGACTTAGAGCCGGGATCTTGTGACTTGTAGCAGTCATCTTAAGTCATATGGCAATCCAAGGGTCCTTGATGGATGCCCAATAGTCCAAACTAGCTGCCGGAAGTGACTTAAAGCCGGGATCTTGAGATTTGTAGCAGCTATCTTTAATCATATGGCAACGTTAGAACCCTTCATGAATGCTCAATAGTCTAAACTAGCTGCCGGAAGTGACTTAAAGCCGGGCTCTTGAGACTTGTAGCAGTCATATTAAGTCATATGACAGTCTAAGGGTCCTTGATGAACGCCCAATAGTCCAAACTAGCTGCCGTAAGTGACTTAGAGCCGGGCTCTTGAGACTTGTAGCAGTCTTCTTAAGTCATATGGCAGTCCAAGGGTCCTTGATGGATGCCCAATAGTCCAAAATAGCTGCCGGAAGTGATATAGAGCCGGGATCTTGAGATTTGTAGCAGCTATCTTTAATCACAAGGCAGCGTTAGAACCCTTCATGAATAGTCAATAGTCCAAACTAGCTGCCGGAAGTGACTTAGAGCCGGACTCTTAAGATTTGTAGCAGTCATTTTTAGTCATATAGCAGCGTTAGAGTCCTTGATGGGTGCCCAATAGTCCAAACTAGCTGCCGGAAGTGACTTAGAGCCGGGCTCTTGAGACTTGTAGCAGTCATCTTAAGTCATATGGCAGTCCAAGGGTCCTTGATGGATGCCCAATAGTCCAAACTAGCTGCCGGAAGTGACTTAGAGCCGGAATCTTGAGATTTGTAGCAGCTATCTTAAATCATATGGCAGCCTTAGAACTCTTCATGAATGCTCAATAGTCCAAACTAGCTGCCGGAAGTGACTTAGAGCCGGGCTCTTGAGACTTGTAGCAGTCATCTTAAGTCATCTGGCAATCCAAGGGTCCTTGATGGATGCCCAATAGTCCAAACTAGCTGCCGGAAGTGACTTAAAGCCGGGCTCTTGAGACTTGTAGCAGTCATCTTAAGTCATATGGCAATCCAAGGGTCCTTGATGGATGCCCAATAGTCCAAACTAGCTGCCGGAAGTGACTTAGAGCTGGGCTCTTGAGACTTGTAGCAGTCACTTTTAGACATATAGCAGCCTTAGGGTCCTTGATGGACGCCCAATAGTACAAACTAGCTGCCGGAAGTGACTTAGAGCCGGGCTCTTGAGACTTGTAGCAGTCATCTTAAGTCATATGGCAATCCAAGGGTCCTTGATGGATGCCCAATAGTCCAAACTAGCTGCCGAAAGTGACTTTGAGCTGAACTCTTGAGACTTGTAGCAGTCATCATAAGTCATATGGCACTCTAAGGGTCCTTGATGGATGCCCAATAGTCCAAACTAGCTGCCGGAAGTGACTTAGAGCCGGGCTTTTGGGACTTGTAGCAGTCATCTTAAGTCATATGGCACTCTAAGGGTCCTTGATGGATGCCCAATAGTCCAAACTAGCTGCCGGAAGTGACTTAGAGCCGGGCTCTTGAGACTTGTAGCAGTCATCTTAAGTCATATGGCAATTCAAGGGTCCTTGATGGATGCCCAATAGTCCAAACTAGCTGCCGGAATTGAGTTAGAGCCAGGCTCTTGAGACTTGTAGCAGTCATCTTAAGTCATATGGCAATCCAAGGGTTCTTGATGGATGCCCAATAGTCCAAACTAGCTGCCGGAAGTGACTTAGAACCGGGCTCTTGAGACTTGTAGCAGTCATTTTTACACATATAGCAGCCTTAGGGTCCTTGATGGACGCCCAATAGTCCAAACTAGCTGCCGGAAGTGACTTAGAGCCGGGCTCTTGAGACTTGTAGCAGTCATCTTAAGTCATATGGCAATCCAAGGGTCCTTGATGGATGCCCAATAGTCCAAACTAGCTGCCGGAATTGAGTTAGAGCCAGGCACTTGAGACTTGTCGCAGTCATCTTAAGTCATATGGCAATCCAAGGGTTCTTGATGGATGCCCAATAGTCCAAACTAGCTGCCGGAAGTGACTTAGAACCGGGCTCTTGAGACTTGTAGCAGTCACTTTTAGACATATAGCAGCCTAAGGGTCCTTGATGGATGCCCAATAGTCCAACCTAGCTGCCGGAAGTGACTTAGAGCTGGGCTCTTGAGACTTGTAGTAGTCATCTTAAGTCATATGGCAGTCTAAGTGTCCTTGATGGATGCCCAATAGTCCAAACTAGCTGCCGGAAGTGACTTAGAACCGGGCTCTTGAGCCTTGTTGCAGTCATTTTTAGACATATAGCAGCCTAAGGGTCCTTGATGGATGCCCAATAGTCCAACCTAGCTGCCGGAAGTGACTTAGAGCTTGGCTCTTGAGACTTGTAGTAGTCATCTTAAGTCATATGGCAGTCTAAGGGTCCTTGATGGATGCCCGATAGTCCAAACTAGCTGCCGGAAGTGACTTAGAGCCGGGATCTTAAGATTTGTAGCAGTCATCTTAAGTCATATGGCAATCCAAGGGTCCTTGATGGATGCCCAATAGTCCAAACTAGCTGCCGGAAGTGACTTAAAGCCGGGCTCTTGAGACTTGTAGCAGTCATCTTAAGTCATATGACAGTCTAAGGGTCCTTGATGAATGCCCAATAGTCCAAACTAGCTGCCGGAAGTGACTTAGAACCGGGCTCTTGAGACTTGTAGCAGTCATTTTTAGACATATAGCAGCCTAAGGGTCCTTGATGGATGCCCAATAGTCCAACCTAGCTGCCGAAAGTGACTTAAAGCCGGGATCTTGAGACTTGTAGCAGTCATCTTAAGTCATATGGCAGTCCAAGGATCATTGATGGATGCTCAATACTCCAAATTAGCTGCCGGAAGTGACTTAGAGCCGGGCTCTTGAGACTTGTAGCAGTCATCTTAAGTCATACGGCAGTCTAAAGGTCCTTGATGGATGCCCAATAGTCCAAACTAGCTGCCGGAAGTGACTTAGAGCCGGACTCTTAAGATTTGTAGCAGTCATTTTTAGTCATAAAGCAGCGTTAGAGTCTTTGATGGATGCCCAATAGTCCAAACTAGCTGCCGGAAGTGACTTAGAGCCGGGCTCTTGAGACTTGTAGCAGTCATCTTAAGTCATATGGCAGTCCAAGGGTCCTTGATGGATGCCCAATAGTCCAAACTAGCTGCCGGAAGTGACTTAGAGCCGGGATCTTGAGATTTGTAGCAGCTATCTTAAATCATATGGCAGCCTTAGAACTCTTCATGAATGCTCAATAGTCCAAACTAGCTGTCGGAAGTGACTTAGAGCCGGACTCTTAAGATTTGTAGCAGTCATTTTTAGTCATATAGCAGCGTTAGAGTCCTTGATGGATGCCCAATAGTCCAAACTAGCTGCCGGAAGTGACTTAGAGCCGGGCTCTTGAGACTTGTAGCAGTCATCTTAAGTCATATGGCAGTCCAAGGGTCCTTGATGGATGCCCAATAGTCCAAACTAGGCAGCCTTAGAACTCTTCATGAATGCTCAATAGTCCAAACTAGCTGCCGGAAGTGACTTAGAGCCGGGCTCTTGAGACTTGTAGCAGTCATCTTAAGTCATAAAGCAGCGTTAGAGTCTTTGATGGATGCCCAATAGTCCAAACTAGCTGCCGAAAGTGACTTTGAGCTGAACTCTTGAGACTTGTAGCAGTCATCTTAAGTCATATGGCACTCTAAGGGTCCTTGATGGATGCCCAATAGTCCAAACTAGCTGCCGGAAGTGACTTAGAGCCGGGCTTTTGGGACTTGTAGCAGTCATCTTAAGTCATATGGCACTCTAAGGGTTCTTGATGGATGCCCAATAGTCCAAACTAGCTGCCGGAAGTGACTTAGAGCCGGGCTCTTGAGACTTGCAGCAGTCATCTTAAGTCATATGGCAATTCAAGGGTCCTTGATGGATGCCCAATAGTCCAAACTAGCTGCCGGAATTGAGTTAGAGCCAGGCTCTTGAGACTTGTAGCAGTCATCTTAAGTCATATGGCAATCCAAGGGTTCTTGATGGATGCCCAATAGTCCAAACTAGCTGCCGGAAGTGACTTAGAACCGGGCTCTTGAGACTTGTAGCAGTCATTTTTAGACATATAGCAGCCTTAGGGTCCTTGATGGACGCCCAATAGTCCAAACTAGCTGCCGGAAGTGACTTAGAGCCGGGCTCTTGAGACTTGTAGCAGTCATCTTAAGTCATATGGCAATCCAAGGGTTCTTGATGGATGCCCAATAGTCCAAACTAGCTGCCGGAAGTGACTTAGAACCGGGCTCTTGAGACTTGTAGCAGTCATTTTTAGACATATAGCAGCCTTAGGGTCCTTGATGGACGCCCAATAGTCCAAACTAGCTGCCGGAAGTGACTTAGAGCCGGACTCTTAAGATTTGTAGCAGTCATTTTTAGTCATATAGCAGCGTTAGAGTCCTTGATGGATGCCCAATAGTCCAAACTAGCTGCCGGAAGTGACTTAGAGCCGGGCTCTTGAGACTTGTAGCAGTCATCTTAAGTCATATGGCAATCCAAGGGTTCTTGATGGATGCCCAATAGTCCAAACTAGCTGCCGGAAGTGACTTAGAACCGGGCTCTTGAGACTTGTAGCAGTCACTTTTAGACATATAGCAGCCTAAGGGTCCTTGATGGATGCCCAATAGTCCAACCTAGCTGCCGGAAGTGACTTAGAGCTTGGCTCTTGAGACTTGTAGTAGTCATCTTAAGTCATATGGCAGTCTAAGGGTCCTTGATGGATGCCCGATAGTCCAAACTAGCTGCCGGAAGTGACTTAGAACCGGGCTCTTGAGACTTGTAGCAGTCATTTTTAGACATATAGCAGCCTAAGGGTCCTTGATGGATGCCCAATAGTCCAAACTAGCTGCCGGAAGTGACTTAGAGCCGGGCTTTTGGGACTTGTAGCAGTCATCTTAAGTCATATGGCACTCTAAGGGTTCTTGATGGATGCCCAATAGTCCAAACTAGCTGCCGGAAGTGACTTAGAGCCGGGCTCTTGAGACTTGTAGCAGTCATCTTAAGTCATATGGCAATTCAAGGGTCCTTGATAGATGCCCAATAGTCCAAACTAGCTGCCGGAATTGAGTTAGAGCCAGGCTCTTGAGACTTGTAGCAGTCATCTTAAGTCATATGGCAATCCAAGGGTTCTTGATGGATGCCCAATAGTCCAAACTAGCTGCCGGAAGTGACTTAGAACCGGGCTCTTGAGACTTGTAGCAGTCATTTTTAGACATATAGCAGCCTTAGGGTCCTTGATGGACGCCCAATAGTCCAAACTAGCTGCCGGAAGTGACTTAGAGCCGGGCTCTTGAGACTTGTAGCAGTCATCTTAAGTCATATGGCAATCCAAGGGTTCTTGATGGATGCCCAATAGTCCAAACTAGCTGCCGGAAGTGACTTAGAACCGGGCTCTTGAGACTTGTAGCAGTCATTTTTAGACATATAGCAGCCTTAGGGTCCTTGATGGACGCCCAATAGTCCAAACTAGCTGCCGGAAGTGACTTAGAGCCGGACTCTTAAGATTTGTAGCAGTCATTTTTAGTCATATAGCAGCGTTAGAGTCCTTGATGGATGCCCAATAGTCCAAACTAGCTGCCGGAAGTGACTTAGAGCCGGGCTCTTGAGACTTGTAGCAGTCATCTTAAGTCATATGGCAATCCAAGGGTTCTTGATGGATGCCCAATAGTCCAAACTAGCTGCCGGAAGTGACTTAGAACCGGGCTCTTGAGACTTGTAGCAGTCATTTTTAGACATATAGCAGCCTTAGGGTCCTTGATGGACGCCCAATAGTCCATACTAGCTGCCGGAAGTGACTTAGAGCCGGACTCTTAAGATTTGTAGCAGTCATTTTTAGTCATAAAGCAGCGTTAGAGTCTTTGATGGATGCCCAATAGTCCAAACTAGCTGCCGGAAGTGACTTAGAGCCGGGCTCTTGAGACTTGTAGCAGTCATCTTAAGTCATATGGCAGTCCAAGGGTCCTTGATGGATGCCCAATAGTCCAAACTAGCTGCCGGAAGTGACTTAGAGCCGGGATCTTGAGATTTGTAGCAGCTATCTTAAATCATATGGCAGCCTTAGAACTCTTCATGAATGCTCAATAGTCCAAACTAGCTGCCGGAAGTGACTTAGAGCCGGACTCTTAAGATTTGTAGCAGTCATTTTTAGTCATATAGCAGCGTTAGAGTCC
This sequence comes from Drosophila sp. 14030-0761.01, assembly GCA_018150735.1. NCBI lineage: Eukaryota > Metazoa > Arthropoda > Insecta > Diptera > Drosophilidae > Drosophila > Drosophila sp. 14030-0761.01. Next base: position 51,400 of record JAECWO010000038.1, read on the forward strand.
TTGATGGATGCCCAATAGTCCAAACTAGCTGCCGGAAGTGACTTAGAGCCGGGCTCTTGAGACTTGTAGTAGTCATCTTAAGTCATATGGCAGTCTAAGTGTCCTTGATGGATGCCCAATAGTCCAAACTAGCTGCCGGAAGTGACTTAGAACCGGGCTCTTGAGACTTGTAGCAGTCATTTTTAGACATATAGCAGCCTAAGGGTCCTTGATGGATGCCCAATAGTCCAACCTAGCTGCCGGAAGTGACTTAGAGCTTGGCTCTTGAGACTTGTAGTAGTCATCTTAAGTCATATGGCAGTCTAAGGGTCCTTGATGGATGCCCGATAGTCCAAACTAGCTGCCGGAAGTGACTTAGAGCCGGGATCTTAAGATTTGTAGCAGTCATCTTAAGTCATATGGCAATCCAAGGGTCCTTGATGGATGCCCAATAGTCCAAACTAGCTGCCGGAAGTGACTTAAAGCCGGGCTCTTGAGACTTGTAGCAGTCATCTTAAGTCATATGACAGTCTAAGGGTCCTTGATGAATGCCCAATAGTCCAAACTAGCTGCCGGAAGTGACTTAGAACCGGGCTCTTGAGACTTGTAGCAGTCATTTTTAGACATATAGCAGCCTAAGGGTCCTTGATGGATGCCCAATAGTCCAACCTAGCTGCCGAAAGTGACTTAAAGCCGGGATCTTGAGACTTGTAGCAGTCATCTTAAGTCATATGGCAGTCCAAGGATCATTGATGGATGCTCAATACTCCAAGTTAGCTGCCGGAAGTGACTTAGGACCGGGCTCTTGAGACTTGTAGCAGTCATCTTAAGTCATACGGCAGTCTAAAGGTCCTTGATGGATGCCCAATAGTCCAAACTAGCTGCCGGGCTCTTGAGACTTGTAGCAGTCATCTTAAGTCATATGGCAATCCAAGGGTCCTTGATGGATGCCCAATAGTCCAAACTAGCTGCCGGAAGTGACTTAAAGCCGGGCTCTTGAGACTTGTAGCAGTCATCTTAAGTCATATGGCAATCCAAGGGTCCTTGATGGATGCCCAATAGTCCAAACTAGCTGCCGGAAGTGACTTAAAGCCGGGCTCTTAAGATTTGTAGCAGTCATCTTAAGTCATATGGCAGTCTAAGGGTCCTTGAAGGATGCCCAATAGTCCAAACTAGCTGCCGGAAGTGACTTAGAGCTGGGCTCTTGAGATTTGTAGCAGTCATCTTAAGTCATATGGCAGTCTAAGGGTCCTTGAAGGATGCCCAATAGTCCAAACTAGCTGCCGGAAGTGACTTAGAGCTGGGCTCTTGAGATTTGTAGCAGCTATCTTAAATCATATGGCAGCCTTAGAACCCTTCATGAATGCTCAATAGTCCAAACTAGCTGCCGGAAGTGACTAAGAGCCAGGCTATTCAGACTTGTAGCAGTCATCTTAAGTCATATGGCAGTCTAAGGGTCCTTGATGGATGCCCAAAAGTCCAAAGTAGCTGCCGTAAGTTATCTAGACCCGGGATCTTGAGATTTGTAGCAGCTATCTTAAATCATATGGCAGCCTTAGAACTCTTCATGAATGCTCAATAGTCCAAACTAGCTGCCGGAAGTGACTTAGAGCCGGGCTCTTGAGACTTGTAGTAGTCATCTTATGTCATATGGCAGTCTAAGGATCATTGATAGCTGCCGTAAGTGACTTAGAACCGGGCTCTTGAGACTTGTAGCAGTCATTTTTAGACATATAGCAGCCTTAGGGTCCTTGATGGATGCCCAATAGTCCAACCTAGCTGCCGAAAGTGACTTAAAGCCGGGATCTTGAGACTTGTAGCAGTCATCTTAAGTCATATGGCAGTCCAAGGATCATTGATGGATGCCCAATAGTCCAAACTAGCTCCCGAAAGTGACTTTGAGCTGAACTCTTGAGACTTGTAGCAGTCATCTTAAGTCATATGGCACTCTAAGGGTCCTTGATGGATGCCCAATAGTCCAAACTAGCTGCCGGAAGTGACTTAGAGCCGAGCTCTTGAGACTTGTAGTAGTCATCTTATGTCATATGGCAGTCTAAGGATCATTGATAGCTGCCGTAAGTGACTTAGAACCGGGCTCTTGAGACTTGTAGCAGTCATTTTTAGACATATAGCAGCCTAAGGGTCCTTGATGGATGCCCAATAGTCCAACCTAGCTGCCGAAAGTGACTTAAAGCCGGGATCTTGAGACTTGTAGCAGTCATCTTAAGTCATATGGCAGTCCAAGGATCATTGATGGATGCCCAATAGTCCAAACTAGCTCCCGAAAGTGACTTTGAGCTGAACTCTTGAGACTTGTAGCAGTCATCTTAAGTCATATGGCACTCTAAGGGTCCTTGATGGATGCCCAATAGTCCAAACTAGCTGCCGGAAGTGACTTAGAGCCGAGCTTGTGGGACTTGTAGCAGTCATCTTAAGTCATATGGCACTCTAAGGGTCCTTGATGGATGCCCAATAGTCCAAACTAGCTGCCGGAAGTGACTTAGAGCCGGGCTCTTGAGACTTGTAGCAGTCATCTTAAGTCATATGGCAATTCAAGGGTCCTTGATGGATGCCCAATAGTCCAAACTAGCTGCCGGAATTGAGTTAGAGCCAGGCTCTTGAGACTTGTAGCAGTCATCTTAAGTCATATGGCAATCCAAGGGTTCTTGATGGATGCCCAATAGTCCAAACTAGCTGCCGGAAGTGACTTAGAACCGGGCTCTTGAGACTTGTAGCAGTCATTTTTAGACATATAGCAGCCTAAGGGTCCTTGATGGATGCCCAATAGTCCAACCTAGCTGCCGGAAGTGACTTAGAGCTGGGCTCTTAAGGCTTGTAGCAGACATCTTAAGTCATATAACAGTCCAAGGGTCCTTGATAGATACCCAATAGTCCAAACTAGCTGCCGGGAGTCACTTAGAGCCGGGATCTTAAGATTTGTAGCAGTCATTTTAAGTCATATGGCAGCCTTAGGGTCCTTGATGGATACCCAATAGTCCAAACTAGCTGCCGGAAGTGACTTAGAGCTGGGCTCTTGAGACTTGTAGTAGTCATCTTAAGTCATATGGCAATCTAAGGGTCCTTGATGGATGCCCAATAGCCCAAACTAGCTGCCGGAAATCACTTAGAGCCAGGCTCTTGAGATTTGTGGCAGTCATCTTAAGTCATATGGCAATCTAAGGGTCCTTGATAAATGCCCAATAGTCCAAACTAGCTGCCGGAATTGAGTTAGAGCCAGGCTCTTGAGACTTGTAGCAGTCATCTTAAGTCATATGGCAATCCAAGGGTTCTTGATGGATGCCCAATAGTCCAAACTAGCTGCCGGAAGTGACTTAGAACCGGGCTCTTGAGACTTGTAGCAGTCATTTTTAGACATATAGCAGCCTAAGGGTCCTTGATGGATGCCCAATAGTCCAACCTAGCTGCCGGAAGTGACTTAGAGCTGGGCTCTCAAGGCTTGTAGCAGACATCTTAAGTCATATAACAGTCCAAGGGTCCTTGATAGATACCCAATAGTCCAAACTAGCTGCCGGGAGTCACTTAGAGCCGGGATCTTAAGATTTGTAGCAGTCATTTTAAGTCATATGGCAGCCTTAGGGTCCTCGATGGATACCCAATAGTCCAAACTAGCTGCCGGAAGTGACTTAGAGCTGGGCTCTTGAGACTTGTAGTAGTCATCTTAAGTCATATGGCAATCTAAGGGTCCTTGATGGATGCCCAATAGCCCAAACTAGCTGCCGGAAATCACTTAGAGCCAGGCTCTTGAGATTTGTGGCAGTCATCTTAAGTCATATGGCAATCTAAGGGTCCTTGATGGATGCCCAATAGCCCAAACTAGCTGCCGGAAATCACTTAGAGCCAGGCTCTTGAGATTTGTGGTAGTCATCTTAAGTCATATGGCAATCTAAGGGTCCTTGATGGATGCCCAATAGCCCAAACTAGCTGCCGGAAATCACTTAGAGCCAGGCTCTTGAGATTTGTGGCAGTCATCTTAAGTCATATGACAGTCTAAGGGTCCTTGATGAATGCCCAATAGTCCAAACTAGCTGCCGGAAGTGACTTAGAACCGGGCTCTTGAGACTTGTAGCAGTCATCTTAAGTCGTATGGCAGTCTAAGGGTCCTTGATGGATGCCCAATAGTCTAAACTAGCTGCCGGAAGTGACTTAGAGTTGGGCTCTTAAGATTTGCAGCAGTCATCTTAAGTCATATGGCAGTCCTAGGATCATTGATAGCTGCCGTAATTGACTTAGAACCGGGCTCTTGAGACTTGTAGCAGTCATTTTTAGACATATAGTAGCCTTAGGGTCCTTGATGGATGCCCAATAGTCCAAACTAGCTCCCGAAAGTGACTTTGAGCTGAACTCTTGAGACTTGTAGCAGTCATCTTAAGTCGTATGGCAGTCTAAGGGTCCTTGATGGATGCCCAATAGTCCAAACTAGCTCCCGAAAGTGACTTTGAGCTGAACTCTTGAGACTTGTAGCAGTCATCTTAAGTCATATGGCACTCTAAGGGTCCTTGATGGATGCCCAATAGTCCAAACTAGCTGCCGGAAGTGACTTAGAGCCGGGCTCTTGGGACTTGTAGCAGTCTTCTTAAGTCATATGGCACTCTACGGGTCCTTGATGGATGCCCAATAGTCCAAACTAGCTGCCGGAAGCGACTTAAAGCCGGGCTCTTGAGACTTGTAGCAGTCATCTTAAGTCATATGGCAATCCAAGGGTCCTTGATGGATGCCCAATAGTCCAAACTAGCTGCCGGAAGTGACTTAGAGCCGGGCTCTTGAGACTTGTAGCAGTCATCTTAAGTCATATGGCAATCCAAGGGTCCTTGATGGATGCCCAATAGTCCAAACTAGCTGCCGGAAGCGACTTAAAGACGGGCTCTTGAGACTTGTAGCAGTCATCTTAAGTCATATGGCACTCTACGGGTCTTTGATGGATGCCCAATAGTCCAAACTAGCTCCCGAAAGTGACTTTGAGCTGAACTCTTGAGACTTGTAGCAGTCATCTTAAGTCATATGGCACTCTAAGGGTCCTTGATGGATGCCCAATAGTCCAAACTAGCTGCCGGAAGTGACTTAGAGCCGGGCTCTTGGGACTTGTAGCAGTCATCTTAAGTCATATGGCACTCTACGGGTCCTTGATGGATGCCCAATAGTCCAAACTAGCTGCCGGAAGCGACTTAAAGCCGGGCTCTTGAGACTTGTAGCAGTCATCTTAAGTCATATGGCAATCCAAGGGTCCTTGATGGATGCCCAATAGTCCAAACTAGCTGCCGGAAGTGACTTAGAGCCGGGCTCTTGAGACTTGTAGCAGTCATCTTAAGTCATATGGCAATCCAAGGGTCCTTGATGGATGCCCAATAGTCCAAACTAGCTGCCGGAATTGAGTTAGAGCCAGGCTCTTGAGACTTGTAGCAGTCATCTTAAGTCATATGGCAATCCAAGGGTTCTTGATGGATGCCCAATACTCCAAACTAGCTGCCGGAAGTGACTTAGAACCGGGCTCTTGAGACTTGTAGCAGTCATTTTTAGACATATAGCAGCCTAAGGGTCCTTGATGGATGCCCCATAGTCCAACCTAGCTGCCGGAAGTGACTTAGAGCCGGGCTCTTGAGACTTGTAGCAGTCATCTTAAGTCATATGGCAATCCAAGGGTCCTTGATGGATGCCCAATAGTCCAAACTAGCTGCCGGAAGTGACTTAGAGCCGGGCTCTTGAGACTTGTAGCAGTCATCTTAAGTCATATGGCACTCTAAGGGTCCTTGATGGATGCCCAATAGTCCAAACTAGCTGCCGGAAGTGACTTAGAGCCGGGCTCTTGAGACTTGTAGCAGTCATCTTAAGTCGTATGGCAGTCTAAGGGTCCTTGATGGATGCCCAATAGTCTAAACTAGCTGCCGGAAGTGACTTAGAGTTGGGCTCTTAAGATTTGCAGCAGTCATCTTAAGTCATATAGCAGTCCTAGGATCATTGATAGCTGCCGTAAGTGACTTAGAACCGGGCTCTTGAGACTTGTAGCAGTCATTTTTAGACATATAGCAGCCTTAGGGTCCTTGATGGATGCCCAATAGTCCAAACTAGCTCCCGAAAGTGACTTTGAGCTGAACTCTTGGGACTTGTAGCAGTCATCTTAAGTCATATGGCACTCTAAGGGTCCTTGATGGATGCCCAATAGTCCAAACTAGCTGCCGGAAGTGACTTAGAGCCGGGCTCTTGGGACTTGTAGCAGTCATCTTAAGTCATATGGCACTCTACGGGTCCTTGATGGATGCCCAATAGTCCAAACTAGCTCCCGAAAGTGACTTTGAGCTGAACTCTTGGGACTTGTAGCAGTCATCTTAAGTCATATGGCACTCTAAGGGTCCTTGATGGATGCCCAATAGTCCAAACTAGCTGCCGGAAGTGACTTAGAGCCGGGCTCTTGGGACTTGTAGCAGTCATCTTAAGTCATATGGCACTCTACGGGTCCTTGATGGATGCCCAATAGTCCAAACTAGCTCCCGAAAGTGACTTTGAGCTGAACTCTTGAGACTTGTAGCAGTCATCTTAAGTCATATGGCAATCCAAGGGTCCTTGATGGATGCCCAATAGTCCAAACTAGCTCCCGAAAGTGACTTTGAGCTGAACTCTTGGGACTTGTAGCAGTCATCTTAAGTCATATGGCACTCTAAGGGTCCTTGATGGATGCCCAATAGTCCAAACTAGCTGCCGGAAGTGACTTAGAGCCGGGCTCTTGGGACTTGTAGCAGTCATCTTAAGTCATATGGCACTCTACGGGTCCTTGATGGATGCCCAATAGTCTAAACTAGCTGCCGGAAGTGACTTAGAGTTGGGCTCTTAAGATTTGCAGCAGTCATCTTAAGTCATATGGCAATCCAAGGGTCCTTGATGGATGCCCAATAGTCCAAACTAGCTGCCGGAAGTGACTTAGAGCCGGGCTCTTGAGACTTGTAGCAGTCATCTTAAGTCATATGGCACTCTAAGGGTCCTTGATGGATGCCCAATAGTCCAAACTAGCTGCCGGAAGTGACTTAGAGCCGGGCTCTTGAGACTTGTAGCAGTCATCTTAAGTCGTATGGCAGTCTAAGGGTCCTTGATGGATGCCCAATAGTCTAAACTAGCTGCCGGAAGTGACTTAGAGTTGGGCTCTTAAGATTTGCAGCAGTCATCTTAAGTCATATGGCAGTCCTAGGATCATTGATAGCTGCCGTAAGTGACTTAGAACCGGGCTCTTGAGACTTGTAGCAGTCATTTTTAGACATATAGCAGCCTTAGGGTCCTTGATGGATGCCCAATAGTCCAAACTAGCTGCCGGAAGTGACTTAGAGCCGGGCTCTTGAGACTTGTAGCAGTCATCTTAAGTCGTATGGCAGTCTAAGGGTCCTTGATGGATGCTCAATAGTCCAAACTAGCTGCCGGAAGTGACTTAGAGCCGGTCTCTTGAGACTTGTAGTAGTCATCTTAAGTCATATGGCAGTCCAAGGATCATTGATAGCTGCCGTAAGTGACTTAGAACCGGGCTATTGAGACTTGTAGCAGTCATTTTTAGACATATAGCAGTCCAAACTAGCTGCCGAAAGTGACTTTGAGCTGAACTCTTGAGACTTGTAGCAGTCATCTTAAGTCATATGGCACTCTAAGGGTCCTTGATGGATGCCCAATAGTCCAAACTAGCTGCCGGAAGTGACTTAGAGCCGGGCTCTTGGGACTTGTAGCAGTCATCTTAAGTCATATGGCACTCTACGGGTCCTTGATGGATGCCCAATAGTCCAAACTAGCTGCCGGAAGTGACTTAGAGCCGGGCTCTTGAGACTTGTAGCAGTCATCTTAAGTCATATGGCAATCCAAGGGTTCTTGATGGATGCCCAATACTCCAAACTAGCTGCCGGAAGTGACTTAGAACCGGGCTCTTGAGACTTGTAGCAGTCATTTTTAGACATATAGCAGCCTAAGGGTCCTTGATGGATGCCCAATAGTCCAACCTAGCTGCCGGAAGTGACTTAGAGCTGGGCTCTTGAGACTTGTAGTAGTCATCTTAAGTCATATGGCAATCCAAGGGTCCTTGATGGATGCCCAATAGTCCAAACTAGCTGCCGGTAGTGACTTAGAGCCGGGCTCTTGAGACTTGTAGCAGTCATCTTAAGTCATATGGCAATCCAAGGGTTCTTGATGGATGCCCAATACTCCAAACTAGCTGCCGGAAGTGACTTAGAACCGGGCTCTTGAGACTTGTAGCAGTCATCTTAAGTCATATGGCAATCCAAGGGTCCTTGATGGATGCCCAATAGTCCAAACTAGCTGCCGGAAGTGACTTAAAGCCGGGCTCTTAAGATTTGTAGCAGTCATCTTAAGTCATATGGCAGTCTAAGGGTCCTTGAAGGATGCCCAATAGTCCAAACTAGCTGCCGGAAGTGACTTAGAGCTGGGCTCTTGAGATTTGTAGCAGTCATCTTAAGTCATATGGCAGTCTAAGGGTCCTTGAAGGATGCCCAATAGTCCAAACTAGCTGCCGGAAGTGACTTAGAGCTGGGCTCTTGAGATTTGTAGCAGCTATCTTAAATCATATGGCAGCCTTAGAACCCTTCATGAATGCTCAATAGTCCAAACTAGCTGCCGGAAGTGACTAAGAGCCAGGCTATTTAGACTTGTAGCAGTCATCTTAAGTCATATGGCAGTCTAAGGGTCCCTGATGGATGCCCGATAGTCCAAAGTAGCTGCCGGAAGTTATCTAGACCCGGGATCTTGAGATTTGTAGCAGCTATCTTAAATCATATGGCAGCCTTAGAACTCTTCATGAATGCTCAATAGTCCAAACTAGCTCCCGAAAGTGACTTTGAGCTGAACTCTTGAGACTTGTAGCGTTCATCTTAAGTCATATGGCACTCTAAGGGTCCTTGATGGATGCCCAATAGTCCAAACTAGCTGCCGGAAGTGACTTAGAGCCGGGCTCTTGGGACTTGTAGCAGTCATCTTAAGTCATATGGCACTCTAAGGGTCCTTGATGGATGCCCAATAGTCCAAACTAGCTGCCGGAAGTGACTTAGAGCCGGGCTCTTGAGACTTGTAGCAGTCATCTTAAGTCATATGGCAATCCAAGGGTCCTTGATGGATGCCCAATAGTCCAAACTAGCTGCCGGAAGTGACTTAGAGCCGGGCTCTTGAGACTTGTAGCAGTCATCTTAAGTCATATGGCACTCTAAGGGTCCTTGATGGATGCCCAATAGTCCAAACTAGCTGCCGGAAGTGACTTAGAACCGGGCTCTTGAGACTTGTAGCAGTCATTTTTAGACATATAGCAGCCTAAGGGTCCTTGATGGATGCCTAATAGTCCAACCTAGCTGCCGGAAGTGACTTAGAGCTGAACTCTTGAGACTTGTAGCAGTCATCTTAAGTCATATGGCACTCTAAGGGTCCTTGATGGATGCCCAATAGTCCAAACTAGCTGCCTGAAGTGACTTAGAGCCAGGCTCTTGAGATTTGTAGCAGTCATCTTAAGTCATATGACAGTCTAAGGGTCCTTGATGAATGCCCAATAGTCCAAACTAGCTGCCGGAAGTGACTTAGAACCGGGCTCTTGAGACTTGTAGCAGTCATCTTAAGTCATATGGCAATCCAAGGGTCCTTGATGGATGCCCAATAGTCCAAACTAGCTGCCGGAAGTGACTTAAAGCCGGGCTCTTGAGACTTGTAGCAGTCATCTTAAGTCATATGGCAATCCAAGGGTCCTTGATGGATGCCCAATAGTCCAAACTAGCTGCCGGAAGTGACTTAAAGCCGGGCTCTTAAGATTTGTAGCAGTCATCTTAAGTCATATGGCAGTCTAAGGGTCCTTGAAGGATGCCCAATAGTCCAAACTAGCTGCCGGAAGTGACTTAGAGCTGGGCTCTTGAGATTTGTAGCAGTCATCTTAAGTCATATGGCAGTCTAAGGGTCCTTGAAGGATGCCCAATAGTCCAAACTAGCTGCCGGAAGTGACTTAGAGCTGGGCTCTTGAGATTTGTAGCAGCTATCTTAAATCATATGGCAGCCTTAGAACCCTTCATGAATGCTCAATAGTCCAAACTAGCTGCCGGAAGTGACTAAGAGCCAGGCTATTTAGACTTGTAGCAGTCATCTTAAGTCATATGGCAGTCTAAGGGTCCTTGATGGATGCCCGATAGTCCAAAGTAGCTGCCGGAAGTTATCTAGACCCGGGATCTTGAGATTTGTAGCAGCTATCTTAAATCATATGGCAGCCTTAGAACTCTTCATGAATGCTCAATAGTCCAAACTAGCTCCCGAAAGTGACTTTGAGCTGAACTGTTGAGACTTGTAGCAGTCATCTTAAGTCATATGGAACTCTAAGGGTCCTTGATGGATGCCCAATAGTCCAAACTAGCTGCCGGAAGTGACTTAGAGCTGGGCTCTTGAGATTTGTAGCAGTCATCTTAAGTCATATGGCAGTCTAAGGGTCCTTGAAGGATGCCCAATAGTCCAAACTAGCTGCCGGAAGTGACTTAGAGCCAGGCTCTTGAGATTTGTAGCAGTCATCTTAAGTCATATGACAGTCTAAGGGTCCTTGATGAATGCCCAATAGTCCAAACTAGCTGCCGGAAGTGACTTAGAGCTGGGCTCTTGAGATTTGTAGCAGTCATCTTAAGTCATATGGCAGTCTAAGGGTCCTTGAAGGATGCCCAATAGTCCAAACTAGCTGCCGGAAGTGACTTAGAGCCAGGCTCTTGAGATTTGTAGCAGTCATCTTAAGTCATATGACAGTCTAAGGGTCCTTGATGAATGCCCAATAGTCCAAACTAGCTGCCGGAAGTGACTTAGAACCGGGCTCTTGAGACTTGTAGCAGTCATCTTAAGTCATATGGCAATCCAAGGGTCCTTGATGGATGCCCAATAGTCCAAACTAGCTGCCGGAAGTGACTTAGAGCCGGGCTCTTGGGACTTGTAGCAGTCATCTTAAGTCATATGGCACTCTAAGGGTCCTTGATGGATGCCCAATAGTCCAAACTAGCTGCCGGAAGTGACTTAGAGCCGGGCTCTTGAGACTTGTAGCAGTCATCTTAAGTCATATGGCAATCCAAGGGTCCTTGATGGATGCCCAATAGTCCAAACTAGCTGCCGGAATTGAGTTAGAGCCAGGCTCTTGAGACTTGTAGCAGTCATCTTAAGTCATATGGCAATCCAAGGGTTCTTGATGGATGCCCAATAGTCCAAACTAGCTGCCGGAAGTGACTTAGAACCGGGCTCTTGAGACTTGTAGCAGTCATTTTTAGACATATAGCAGCCTAAGGGTCCTTGATGGATGCCCAATAGTCCAACCTAGCTGCCGGAAGTGACTTAGAGCTGGGCTCTTAAGGCTTGTAGCAGACATCTTAAGTCATATAACAGTCCAAGGGTCCTTGATGAATGCCCAATAGTCCAAACTAGCTGCCGGAAGTGACTTAGAACCGGGCTCTTGAGACTTGTAGCAGTCATTTTTAGACATATAGCAGCCTTAGGGTCCTTGATGGATGCCCAATAGTCCAAACTAGCTCCCGAAAGTGACTTTGAGCTGAACTCTTGAGACTTGTAGCAGTCATCTTAAGTCATATGGCACTCTAAGGGTCCTTGATGGATGCCCAATAGTCCAAACTAGCTGCCGGAAGTGACTTAGAGCCAGGCTCTTGAGATTTGTAGCAGTCATCTTAAGTCATATGACAGTCTAAGGGTCCTTGATGAATGCCCAATAGTCCAAACTAGCTGCCGGAAGTGACTTAGAACCGGGCTCTTGAGACTTGTAGCAGTCATTTTTAGACATATAGCAGCCTAAGGGTCCTTGATGGATGCCCAATAGTCCAAACTAGCTGCCGGAAGTGACTTAAAGCCGGGCTCTTGAGACTTGTAGCAGTCATCTTAAGTCATATGGCAGTCTAAAGGTCCTTGATGGATGCCCAATAGTCCAAACTAGCTGCCGGAAGTGACTTAGAGCCGGGCTCTTGAGACTTGTAGCAGTCATCTTAAGTCATATGGCAATCCAAGGGTCCTTGATGGATGCCCAATAGTCCAAACTAGCTGCCGGAAGTGACTTAAAGCCGGGCTCTTGAGACTTGTAGCAGTCATCTTAAGTCATATGGCAATCCAAGGGTCCTTGATGGATGCCCAATAGTCCAAACTAGCTGCCGGAAGTGACTTAGAGCCGGGCTCTTGAGACTTGTAGCAGTCATCTTAAGTCATATGGCAATCCAAGGGTCCTTGATGGATGCCCAATAGTCCAAACTAGCTGCCGGAATTGAGTTAGAGCCAGGCTCTTGAGACTTGTAGCAGTCATCTTAAGTCATATGGCAATCCAAGGGTTCTTGATGGATGCCCAATACTCCAAACTAGCTGCCGGAAGTGACTTAGAACCGGGCTCTTGAGACTTGTAGCAGTCATCTTAAGTCATATGGCAATCCAAGGGTCCTTGATGGATGCCCAATAGTCCAACCTAGCTGCCGGAAGTGACTTAGAGCTGGGCTCTTAAGGCTTGTAGCAGACATCTTAAGTCATATAACAGTCCAAGGGTCCTTGATGAATGCCCAATAGTCCAAACTAGCTGCCGGAAGTGACTAAGAACCGGGCTCTTGAGACTTGTAGCAGTCATTTTTAGACATATAGCAGCCTTAGGGTCCTTGATGGATGCCCAATAGTCCAAACTAGCTCCCGAAAGTGACTTTGAGCTGAACTCTTGAGACTTGTAGCAGTCATCTTAAGTCATATGGCACTCTAAGGGTCCTTGATGGATGCCCAATAGTCCAAACTAGCTGCCGGAAGTGACTTAGAGCCAGGCTCTTGAGATTTGTAGCAGTCATCTTAAGTCATATGACAGTCTAAGGGTCCTTGATGAATGCCCAATAGTCCAAACTAGCTGCCGGAAGTGACTTAGAACCGGGCTCTTGAGACTTGTAGCAGTCATCTTAAGTCATATGGCAATCCAAGGGTCCTTGATGGATGCCCAATAGTCCAAACTAGCTGCCGGAAGTGACTTAAAGCCGGGCTCTTGAGACTTGTAGCAGTCATCTTAAGTCATATGACAGTCTAAGGGTCCTTGATGAATGCCCAATAGTCCAAACTAGCTGCCGGAAGTGACTTAGAACCGGGCTCTTGAGACTTGTAGCAGTCATTTTTAGACATATAGCAGCCTAAGGGTCCTTGATGGATGCCCAATAGTCCAAACTAGCTGCCGGAAGTGACTTAAAGCCGGGCTCTTGAGACTTGTAGCAGTCATCTTAAGTCATATGGCAGTCTAAAGGTCCTTGATGAATGCCCAATAGTCCAAACTAGCTGCCGGAAGTGACTTAGAGCCGGGCTCTTGAGACTTGTAGCAGTCATCTTAAGTCATATGGCAATCCAAGGGTCCTTGATGGATGCCCAATAGTCCAAACTAGCTGCCGGAAGTGACTTAAAGCCGGGCTCTTGAGACTTGTAGCAGTCATCTCAAGTCATATGGCAATCCAAGGGTCCTTGATGGATGCCCAATAGTCCAAACTAGCTGCCGGAAGTGACTTAGAGCCGGGCTCTTGAGACTTGTAGCAGTCATCTTAAGTCATATGGCAATCCAAGGGTCCTTGATGGATGCCCAATAGTCCAAACTAGCTGCCGGAATTGAGTTAGAGCCAGGCTCTTGAGATTTGTAGCAGTCATCTTAAGTCATATGGCAATCCAAGGGTTCTTGATGGATGCCCAATACTCCAAACTAGCTGCCGGAAGTGACTTAGAACCGGGCTCTTGAGACTTGTAGCAGTCATTTTTAGACATATAGCAGCCTAAGGGTCCTTGATGGATGCCCCATAGTCCAACCTAGCTGCCGGAAGTGACTTAGAGCCGGGCTCTTGAGACTTGTAGCAGTCATCTTAAGTCATATGGCAATCCAAGGGTCCTTGATGGATGCCCAATAGTCCAAACTAGCTGCCGGAAGTGACTTAGAGCCGGGCTCTTGAGACTTGTAGCAGTCATCTTAAGTCATATGGCACTCTAAGGGTCCTTGATGGATGCCCAATAGTCCAAACTAGCTGCCGGAAGTGACTTAGAGCCGGGCTCTTGAGACTTGTAGCAGTCATCTTAAGTCGTATGGCAGTCTAAGGGTCCTTGATGGATGCCCAATAGTCTAAACTAGCTGCCGGAAGTGACTAAAGTTGGGCTCTTAAGATTTGCAGCAGTCATCTTAAGTCATATGGCAGTCCTAGGATCATTGATAGCTGCCGTAAGTGACTTAGAACCGGTCTCTTGAGACTTGTAGCAGTCATTTTTAGACATATAGCAGCCTAAGGGTCCTTGATGGATGCCCCATAGTCCAAACTAGCTGCCGGAAGTGACTTAGAGCCGGGCTCTTGAGACTTGTAGCAGTCATCTTAAGTCATATGGCACTCTAAGGGTCCTTGATGGATGCCCAATAGTCCAAACTAGCTGCCGGAAGTGACTTAGAGCCGGGCTCTTGAGACTTGTAGCAGTCATCTTAAGTCATATGGCAATCCAAGGGTCCTTGATGGATGCCCAATAGTCCAAACTAGCTGCCGGAATTGAGTTAGAGCCAGGCTCTTGAGACTTGTAGCAGTCATTTTTAGACATATAGCAGCCTAAGGGTCCTTGATGGATGCCGAATAGTCCAACCTAGCTGCCGGAAGTGACTTAGAGCTGGGCTCTTGAGACTTGTAGTAGTCATCTTAAGTCATATGGCAGTCTAAGGGTTCTTGATGGATGCCCAATATTCCAAACTAGCTGCCGGAAGTGACTTAGAGCCAGGCTCTTGAGACTTGTAGCAGTCATCTTAAGTCATATGGCAATCCAAGGGTCCTTGATGGATGCCCAATAGTCCAAACTAGCTGCCGGAAGTGACTTAGAGCCGGGCTCTTGGGACTTGTAGCAGTCATCTTAAGTCATATGGCACTCTACGGGTCCTTGATGGATGCCCAATAGTCCAAACTAGCTGCCGGAAGTGACTTAGAGCCGGGCTCTTGAGACTTGTAGCAGTCATCTTAAGTCATATGGCAATCCAAGGGTTCTTGATGGATGCCCAATACTCCAAACTAGCTGCCGGAAGTGACTTTGAGCTGAACTCTTGAGACTTGTAGCAGTCATCTTAAGTCATATGGCACTCTAAGGGTCCTTGATGGATGCCCAATAGTCCAAACTAGCTGCCGGAAGTGACTTAGAGCCGGGCTCTTGGGACTTGTAGCAGTCATCTTAAGTCATATGGCACTCTACGGGTCCTTGATGGATGCTCAATAGTCCAAACTAGCTGCCGGAAGTGACTTAGAGCCGGGCTCTTGAGACTTGTAGCAGTCATCTTAAGTCATATGGCAATTCAAGGGTCCTTGATGGATGCCCAATAGTCCAAACTAGCTGCCGGAATTGAGTTAGAGCCAGGCTCTTGAGACTTGTAGCAGTCATTTTTAGACATATAGCAGCCTAAGGGTCCTTGATGGATGCCGAATAGTCCAACCTAGCTGCCGGAAGTGACTTAGAGCTGGGCTCTTGAGACTTGTAGTAGTCATCTTAAGTCATATGGCAGTCTAAGGGTTCTTGATGGATGCCCAATATTCCAAACTAGCTGCCGGAAGTGACTTAGAGCCAGGCTCTTGAGACTTGTAGCAGTCATCTTAAGTCATATGGCAATCCAAGGGTCCTTGATGGATGCCCAATAGTCCAAACTAGCTGCCGGAAGTGACTTAGAGCCGGGCTCTTGAGACTTGTAGCAGTCATCTTAAGTCGTATGGCAGTCTAAGGGTCCTTGATGGATGCCCAATAGTCTAAACTAGCTGCCGGAAGTGACTAAAGTTGGGCTCTTAAGATTTGCAGCAATCATCTTAAGTCATATGGCAGTCCTAGGATCATTGATAGCTGCCGTAAGTGACTTAGAACCGGTCTCTTGAGACTTGTAGCAGTCATTTTTAGACATATAGCAGCCTAAGGGTCCTTGATGGATGCCCCATAGTCCAAACTAGCTGCCGGAAGTGACTTAGAGCCGGGCTCTTGAGACTTGTAGCAGTCATCTTAAGTCATATGGCACTCTAAGGGTCCTTGATGGATGCCCAATAGTCCAAACTAGCTGCCGGAAGTGACTTAGAGCCGGGCTCTTGAGACTTGTAGCAGTCATCTTAAGTCATATGGCAATCCAAGGGTCCTTGATGGATGCCCAATAGTCCAAACTAGCTGCCGGAATTGAGTTAGAGCCAGGCTCTTGAGACTTGTAGCAGTCATTTTTAGACATATAGCAGCCTAAGGGTCCTTGATGGATGCCGAATAGTCCAACCTAGCTGCCGGAAGTGACTTAGAGCTGGGCTCTTGAGACTTGTAGTAGTCATCTTAAGTCATATGGCAGTCTAAGGGTTCTTGATGGATGCCCAATATTCCAAACTAGCTGCCGGAAGTGACTTAGAGCCAGGCTCTTGAGACTTGTAGCAGTCATCTTAAGTCATATGGCAATCCAAGGGTCCTTGATGGATGCCCAATAGTCCAAACTAGCTGCCGGAAGTGACTTAGAGCCGGGCTCTTGGGACTTGTAGCAGTCATCTTAAGTCATATGGCACTCTACGGGTCTTTGATGGATGCCCAATAGTCCAAACTAGCTGCCGGAAGTGACTTAGAGCCGGGCTCTTGAGACTTGTAGCAGTCATCTTAAGTCATATGGCAATCCAAGGGTTCTTGATGGATGCCCAATACTCCAAACTAGCTGCCGGAAGTGACTTTGAGCTGAACTCTTGAGACTTGTAGCAGTCATCTTAAGTCATATGGCACTCTAAGGGTCCTTGATGGATGCCCAATAGTCCAAACTAGCTGCCGGAAGTGACTTAGAGCCGGGCTCTTGGGACTTGTAGCAGTCATCTTAAGTCATATGGCACTCTACGGGTCCTTGATGGATGCCCAATAGTCCAAACTAGCTGCCGGAAGTGACTTAGAGCCGGGCTCTTGAGACTTGTAGCAGTCATCTTAAGTCATATGGCAATCCAAGGGTCCTTGATGGATGCCCAATAGTCCAAACTAGCTGCCGGAATTGAGTTAGAGCCAGGCTCTTGAGACTTGTAGCAGTCATTTTTAGACATATAGCAGCCTAAGGGTCCTTGATGGATGCCGAATAGTCCAACCTAGCTGCCGGAAGTGACTTAGAGCCGGGCTCTTGGGACTTGTAGCAGTCATCTTAAGTCATATGGCACTCTACGGGTCCTTGATGGATGCCCAATAGTCCAAACTAGCTGCCGGAAGTGACTTAGAGCCGGGCTCTTGAGACTTGTAGCAGTCATCTTAAGTCATATGGCAATCCAAGGGTCCTTGATGGATGCCCAATAGTCCAAACTAGCTGCCGGAATTGAGTTAGAGCCAGGCTCTTGAGACTTGTAGCAGTCATTTTTAGACATATAGCAGCCTAAGGGTCCTTGATGGATGCCGAATAGTCCAACCTAGCTGCCGGAAGTGACTTAGAGCCGGGCTCTTGAGACTTGTAGTAGTCATCTTAAGTCATATGGCAGTCTAAGGGTTCTTGATGGATGCCCAATATTCCAAACTAGCTGCCGGAAGTGACTTAGAGCCAGGCTCTTGAGACTTGTAGCAGTCATCTTAAGTCATATGGCAATCCAAGGGTCCTTGATGGATGCCCAATAGTCCAAACTAGCTGCCGGAAGTGACTTAGAGCCGGGCTCTTGGGACTTGTAGCAGTCATCTTAAGTCATATGGCACTCTACGGGTCCTTGATGGATGCCTAATAGTCCAAACTAGCTGCCGGAAGTGACTTAGAGCCGGGCTCTTGAGACTTGTAGCAGTCATCTTAAGTCATATGGCAATCCAAGCGTTCTTGATGGATGCCCAATACTCCAAACTAGCTGCCGGAAGTGACTTTGAGCTGAACTCTTGAGACTTGTAGCAGTCATCTTAAGTCATATGGCACTCTACGGGTCCTTGATGGATGCCCAATAGTCCAACCTAGCTGCCGGAAGTGACTTAGAGCTGGGCTCTTGAGACTTGTAGCAGTCATCTTAAGTCATATGGCAATCCAAGGGTCCTTGATGGATGCCCAATAGTCCAAACTAGCTCCCGAAAGTGACTTTGAGCTGAACTCTTGAGACTTGTAGCAGTCATCTTAAGTCATATGGCACTCTAAGGGTCCTTGATGGATGCCCAATAGTCCAAACTAGCTGCCGGAAGTGACTTAGAGCCAGGCTCTTGAGATTTGTAGCAGTCATCTTAAGTCATATGACAGTCTAAGGGTCCTTGATGAATGCCCAATAGTCCAAACTAGCTGCCGGAAGTGACATAGAACCGGGCTCTTGAGACTTGTAGCAGTCATCTTAAGTCATATGGCAATCCAAGGGTCCTTGATGGATGCCCAATAGTCCAAACTAGCTGCCGGAAGTGACTTAAAGTCGGGCTCTTGAGACTTGTAGCAGTCATCTTAAGTCATATGGGTCCTTGATGAATGCCCAATAGTCCAAACTAGCTGCCGGAAGTGACTTAAAGTCGGGCTCTTGAGACTTGTAGCAGTCATCTTAAGTCATATGACAGTCTAAGGGTCCTTGATGAATGCCCAATAGTCCAAACTAGCTGCCGGAAGTGACTTAGAGCCAGGCTCTTGAGATTTGTAGCAGTCATCTTAAGTCATATGACAGTCTAAGGGTCCTTGATGAATGCCCAATAGTCCAAACTAGCTGCCGGAAGTGACATAGAACCGGGCTCTTGAGACTTGTAGCAGTCATCTTAAGTCATATGGCAATCCAAGGGTCCTTGATGGATGCCCAATAGTCCAAACTAGCTGCCGGAAGTGACTTAAAGTCGGGCTCTTGAGACTTGTAGCAGTCATCTTAAGTCATATGGCAATCCAAGGGTCCTTGATGGATGCCCAATAGTCCAAACTAGCTGCCGGAAGTGACTTAAAGTCGGGCTCTTGAGACTTGTAGCAGTCATCTTAAGTCATATGACAGTCTAAGGGTCCTTGATGGATGCCCAATAGTCCAACCTAGCTGCCGGAAGTGACTTAGAGCTGGGCTCTTGAGACTTGTAGTAGTCATCTTAAGTCATATGGCAATCCAAGGGTCCTTGATGGATGCCCAATAGTCCAAACTAGCTGCCGGAAGTGACTTGGAGCCAGGCTCTTGAGACTTGTAGCAGTCATCTTAAGTCATATGGCAATCCAAGGGTTCTTGATGGATGCCCAATAGTCCAAACTAGCTGCCGGAAGTGACTTAGAACCGGGCTCTTGAGACTTGTAGCAGTCATTTTTAGACATATAGCAGCCTAAGGGTCCTTGATGGATGCCCAATAGTCCAACCTAGCTGCCGGAAGTGACTTAGAGCTGGGCTCTTGAGACTTGTAGTAGTCATCTTAAGTCATATGGCAATCCAAGGGTCCTTGATGGATGCCCAATAGTCCAAACTAGCTGCCGGAAGTGACTTAGAGCCGGGCTCTTGAGACTTGTAGCAGTCATCTTAAGTCATATGGCAATCCAAGGGTCCTTGATGGATGCCCAATAGTCCAAACTAGCTGCCGGAATTGAGTTAGAGCCAGGCTCTTGAGACTTGTAGCAGTCATTTTTAGACATATAGCAGCCTAAGGGTCCTTGATGGATGCCGAATAGTCCAACCTAGCTGCCGGAAGTGACTTAGAGCTGGGCTCTTGAGACTTGTAGTAGTCATCTTAAGTCATATGGCAGTCTAAGGGTTCTTGATGGATGCCCAATATTCCAAACTAGCTGCCGGAAGTGACTTAGAGCCAGGCTCTTGAGACTTGTAGCAGTCATCTTAAGTCATATGGCAATCCAAGGGTCCCTGATGGATGCCCAATAGTCCAAACTAGCTGCCGGAAGTGACTTAGAGCCAGGCTCTTGAGATTTGTAGCAGTCATCTTAAGTCATATGACAGTCTAAGGGTCCTTGATGAATGCCCAATAGTCCAAACTAGCTGCCGGAAGTGACTTAGAGCTGGGCTCTTGAGACTTGTAGTAGTCATCTTAAGTCATATGGCAATCCAAGGGTCCTTGATGGATGCCCAATAGTCCAAACTAGCTGCCGGAAGTGACTTAGAGCCGGACTCTTGAGACTTGTAGCAGTCATCTTAAGTCATATGGCAATCCAAGGGTTCTTGATGGATGCCCAATACTCCAAACTAGCTGCCGGAAGTGACTTAGAACCGGGCTCTTGAGACTTGTAGCAGTCATTTTTAGACATATAGCAGCCAAAGGGTCCTTGATGGATGCCGAATAGTCCAACCTAGCTGCCGGAAGTGACTTAGAGCTGGGCTCTTGAGACTTGTAGTAGTCATCTTAAGTCATATGGCAGTCTAAGGGTTCTTGATGGATGCGCAATATTCCAAACTAGCTGCCGGAAGTGACTTAGAGCCAGGCTCTTGAGACTTGTAGCAGTCATCTTAAGTCATATGGCAATCCAAGGGTCCTTGATGGATGCCCAATAGTCCAAACTAGCTGCCGGAAGTAACTTAGAGCCGGGCTCTTGGGACTTGTAGCAGTCATCTTAAGTCATATGGCACTCTACGGGTCCTTGATGGATGCCCAATAGTCCAAACTAGCTGCCGGAAGTGACTTAGAGCCAGGCTCTTGAGACTTGTAGCAGTCATCTTAAGTCATATGACAGTCTAAGGGTCCTTGATGAATGCCCAATAGTCCAAACTAGCTGCCGGAAGTGACTTAGAGCCGGGCTCTTGAGACTTGTAGCAGTCATCTTAAGTCATATGGCAATCCAAGGGTTCTTGATGGATGCCCAATACTCCAAACTAGCTGCCGGAAGTGACTTAGAACCGGGCTCTTGAGACTTGTAGCAGTCATTTTTAGACATATAGCAGCCTAAGGGTCCTTGATGGATGCCCCATAGTCCAAACTAGCTGCCGGAAGTGACTTAGAGCCGGGCTCTTGAGACTTGTAGTAGTCATCTTAAGTCATATGGCAGTCTAAGGGTTCTTGATGGATGCCCAATAGTCCAAACTAGCTGCCGGAAGTGACTTAGAGCCGGGCTCTTGAGACTTGTAGCAGTCATCTTAAGTCATATGGCAATCCAAGGGTCCTTGATGGATGCCCAATAGTCCAAACTAGCTGCCGGAATTGAGTTAGAGCCAGGCTCTTGAGACTTGTAGCAGTCATTTTTAGACATATAGCAGCCTAAGGGTCCTTGATGGATGCCGAATAGTCCAACCTAGCTGCCGGAAGTGACTTAGAGCCGGGCTCTTGGGACTTGTAGCAGTCATCTTAAGTCATATGGCACTCTACGGGTCCTTGATGGATGCCCAATAGTCCAAACTAGCTGCCGGAAGTGACTTAGAGCCGGGCTCTTGAGACTTGTAGCAGTCATCTTAAGTCATATGGCAATCCAAGGGTCCTTGATGGATGCCCAATAGTCCAAACTAGCTGCCGGAATTGAGTTAGAGCCAGGCTCTTGAGACTTGTAGCAGTCATTTTTAGACATATAGCAGCCTAAGGGTCCTTGATGGATGCCGAATAGTCCAACCTAGCTGCCGGAAGTGACTTAGAGCCGGGCTCTTGAGACTTGTAGTAGTCATCTTAAGTCATATGGCAGTCTAAGGGTTCTTGATGGATGCCCAATATTCCAAACTAGCTGCCGGAAGTGACTTAGAGCCAGGCTCTTGAGACTTGTAGCAGTCATCTTAAGTCATATGGCAATCCAAGGGTCCTTGATGGATGCCCAATAGTCCAAACTAGCTGCCGGAAGTGACTTAGAGCCGGGCTCTTGAGACTTGTAGCAGTCATCTTAAGTCATATGGCAATCCAAGCGTTCTTGATGGATGCCCAATACTCCAAACTAGCTGCCGGAAGTGACTTTGAGCTGAACTCTTGAGACTTGTAGCAGTCATCTTAAGTCATATGGCACTCTACGGGTCCTTGATGGATGCCCAATAGTCCAACCTAGCTGCCGGAAGTGACTTAGAGCTGGGCTCTTGAGACTTGTAGCAGTCATCTTAAGTCATATGGCAATCCAAGGGTCCTTGATGGATGCCCAATAGTCCAAACTAGCTCCCGAAAGTGACTTTGAGCTGAACTCTTGAGACTTGTAGCAGTCATCTTAAGTCATATGGCACTCTAAGGGTCCTTGATGGATGCCCAATAGTCCAAACTAGCTGCCGGAAGTGACATAGAACCGGGCTCTTGAGACTTGTAGCAGTCATCTTAAGTCATATGGCAATCCAAGGGTCCTTGATGGATGCCCAATAGTCCAAACTAGCTGCCGGAAGTGACTTAAAGTCGGGCTCTTGAGACTTGTAGCAGTCATCTTAAGTCATATGACAGTCTAAGGGTCCTTGATGAATGCCCAATAGTCCAAACTAGCTGCCGGAAGTGACTTAAAGTCGGGCTCTTGAGACTTGTAGCAGTCATCTTAAGTCATATGGCAATCCAAGGGTCCTTGATGGATGCCCAATAGTCCAAACTAGCTGCCGGAAGTGACTTAAAGTCGGGCTCTTGAGACTTGTAGCAGTCATCTTAAGTCATATGACAGTCTAAGGGTCCTTGATGAATGCCCAATAGTCCAAACTAGCTGCCGGAAGTGACTTAAAGTCGGGCTCTTGAGACTTGTAGCAGTCATCTTAAGTCATATGACAGTCTAAGGGTCCTTGATGGATGCCCAATAGTCCAAACTAGCTGCCGGAAGTGACTTAGAGCCAGGCTCTTGAGATTTGTAGCAGTCATCTTAAGTCATATGACAGTCTAAGGGTCCTTGATGAATGCCCAATAGTCCAAACTAGCTGCCGGAAGTGACTTAGAGCTGGGCTCTTGAGACTTGTAGTAGTCATCTTAAGTCATATGGCAATCCAAGGGTCCTTGATGGATGCCCAATAGTCCAAACTAGCTGCCGGAAGTGACTTAGAGCCGGACTCTTGAGACTTGTAGCAGTCATCTTAAGTCATATGGCAATCCAAGGGTTCTTGATGGATGCCCAATACTCCAAACTAGCTGCCGGAAGTGACTTAGAACCGGGCTCTTGAGACTTGTAGCAGTCATTTTTAGACATATAGCAGCCTAAGGGTCCTTGATGGATGCCGAATAGTCCAAACTAGCTGCCGGAAGTGACTTAGAGCCGGGCTCTTGAGACTTGTAGTAGTCATCTTAAGTCATATGGCAGTCTAAGGGTTCTTGATGGATGCCCAATATTCCAAACTAGCTGCCGGAAGTGACTTAGAGCCAGGCTCTTGAGACTTGTAGCAGTCATCTTAAGTCATATGGCAATCCAAGGGTCCTTGATGGATGCCCAATAGTCCAAACTAGCTGCCGGAAGTAACTTAGAGCCGGGCTCTTGGGACTTGTAGCAGTCATCTTAAGTCATATGGCACTCTACGGGTCCTTGATGGATGCCCAATAGTCCAAACTAGCTGCCGGAAGTGACTTAGAGCTGGGCTCTTGAGACTTGTAGTAGTCATCTTAAGTCATATGGCAGTCTAAGGGTTCTTGATGGATGCCCAATATTCCAAACTAGCTGCCGGAAGTGACTTAGAGCCGGGCTCTTGAGACTTGTAGCAGTCATCTTAAGTCATATGGCAATCCAAGGGTTCTTGATGGATGCCCAATACTCCAAACTAGCTGCCGGAAGTGACTTAGAACCGGGCTCTTGAGACTTGTAGCAGTCATCTTAAGTCATATGGCAATCCAAGGGTCCTTGATGGATGCCCAATAGTCCAAACTAGCTGCCGGAATTGAGTTGGAGCCAGGCTCTTGAGACTTGTAGCAGTCATTTTTAGACATATAGCAGCCAAAGGGTCCTTGATGGATGCCGAATAGTCCAACCTAGCTGCCGGAAGTGACTTAGAGCTGGGCTCTTGAGACTTGTAGTAGTCATCTTAAGTCATATGGCAGTCTAAGGGTTCTTGATGGATGCGCAATATTCCAAACTAGCTGCCGGAAGTGACTTAGAGCCAGGCTCTTGAGACTTGTAGCAGTCATCTTAAGTCATATGGCAATCCAAGGGTCCTTGATGGATGCCCAATAGTCCAAACTAGCTGCCGGAAGTAACTTAGAGCCGGGCTCTTGGGACTTGTAGCAGTCATCTTAAGTCATATGGCACTCTACGGGTCCTTGATGGATGCCCAATAGTCCAAACTAGCTGCCGGAAGTGACTTAGAGCCAGGCTCTTGAGACTTGTAGCAGTCATCTTAAGTCATATGACAGTCTAAGGGTCCTTGATGAATGCCCAATAGTCCAAACTAGCTGCCGGAAGTGACTTAGAGCCGGGCTCTTGAGACTTGTAGCAGTCATCTTAAGTCATATGGCAATCCAAGGGTTCTTGATGGATGCCCAATACTCCAAACTAGCTGCCGGAAGTGACTTAGAACCGGGCTCTTGAGACTTGTAGCAGTCATTTTTAGACATATAGCAGCCTAAGGGTCCTTGATGGATGCCCCATAGTCCAACCTAGCTGCCGGAAGTGACTTAGAGCCGGGATCTTAAGATTTGTAGCAGTCATCTTAAGTCATATGGCAATCCAAGGGTCCTTGATGGATGCCCAATAGTGCAAAGTAGCTGCCGGAAGTGACTTAAAGCCGGGCTCTTGAGACTTGTAGCAGTCATCTTAAGTCATATGGCAGTCCAAGGATCATTGATGGATGCTCAATACTCCAAATTAGCTGCCGGAAGTGACTTAGAGCCGGGCTCTTGAGACTTGTAGCAGTCATTTTTAGACATATAGCAGCCTAAGGGTCCTTGATGGATGCCCATTAGTCCAACCTAGCTGCCGAAAGTGACTTAAAGCCGGGATCTTGAGACTTGTAGCAGTCATCTTAAGTCATATGGCAGTCCAAGGATCATTGATGGATGCTCAATACTCCAAATTAGCTGCCGGAAGTGACTTAGAGCCGGGCTCTTGAGACTTGTAGCAGTCATCTTAAGTCATATGGCAGTCAAAAGTTCCTTGATGGTTGCCCAATAGTCCAAACTAGCTGCCGGAAGTGACTTAGAACCGGGCTCTTGAGACTTGTAGCAGTCATCTTAAGTCATATGGCAATCCAAGGGTCCTTGATGGATGCCCAATAGTCCAAACTAGCTGCCGGAAGTAACTTAGAGCCGGGCTCTTGGGACTTGTAGCAGTCATCTTAAGTCATATGGCACTCTACGGGTCCTTGATGGATGCCCAATAGTCCAAACTAGCTGCCGGAAGTGACTTAAAGCCGGGCTCTTGAGACTTGTAGCAGTCATCTTAAGTCATATGGCAATCCAAGGGTCCTTGATGGATGCCCAATAGTCCAAACTAGCTGCCGGAAGTGACTTAAAGCCGGGCTCTTAAGATTTGTAGCAGTCATCTTAAGTCATATGGCAGTCTAAGGGTCCTTGAAGGATGCCCAATAGTCCAAACTAGCTGCCGGAAGTGACTTAGAGCTGGGCTCTTGAGATTTGTAGCAGTCATCTTAAGTCATATGGCAGTCTAAGGGTCCTTGATGGATGTGCAATAGTCCAGACTAGCTGCTAGAAGTGACTTATAGCCGGGATCTTAAGATTTAACCAGTCATCTTAAGTCATATGGCAGCCTTAGGGTCCTTGATGGATGCGCAATAGTCCAGACTAACTGCCGGAAGTGACTTAGAGCCGGTTCTATGAGACTTGTAGAAGTCATCTTAAGTCATATGGCAGTCTAAGGGACCTCGATGGATGCCCAATAGTCTAAACTAGCTGCTGGAAGTGACTTTTAGCCGGGCTCTATGAGACTTGTAGCAGTAGTCTTAAGTCATATGGCAGTCTAAGGGTCCTTGATGGATGTGCAATAGTCCAGATTAGCTGCCGGAAGTGACTTATAGCCGGGCTCTATGAGACTTGTAGAAGTCATTTAAGACATATGGCGGTCTAATGGTCATTGATGGATGCGCAATAGTCCAGACTAGCTGCTAGAAGTGACTTATAGCCGGGATCTTAAGATTTAACCAGTCATCTTAAGTCATATGGCAGCCTTAGGGTCCTTGATGGATGCGCAATAGTCCAGACTAACTGCCGGAAGTGACTTAGAGCCGAGATCTTAAGATTTGTAGCAGTCATCTTAAGTCATATGGCACCCTTAGGGTCCTTGATGGATGCGCAATAGTCCAGACTAACTCCCGGAAGTGACTTATAGCCGGACTCTTAAGACTTGTAGCAGTCATCTTAAGTCATATGGCAATCTAAGAGTCCTTGATGCATGCGCAATAGTCCAGACTAGCTGCTGGAAGTGACTTTTAGCCGGGCTCTATGAGACTTGTAGCAGTAGTCTTAAGTCATATGGCAGTCTAAGGGTCCTTGATGGATGCGCAATAGTCCAGACTAGCTGCCGGAAGTGACTTAGAGCCGAGATCTTAAGATTTGTAGCTGTCATCTTAAGTCATACGGCAGCCTTAGGGTCATTGATGGATGCCCAATAGTCCAACCTAGCTGGCCGAAGTGACTTAGAGCCGGGCTCTATGAGACTTGTAGCAGCCATCTTAAGTCATATGGCAGTCTAAGGGTCCTTGATGCATGCGCAATAGTTCAGACTAGCTGCTGGAAGTGACTTATAGCCGGACTCTTAAGACTTGTAGCAGCCATCTTAAGTCATATGGCAGTCTAAGGGTCCTTGATGCATGCGCAATAGTTCAGACTAGCTGCTGGAAGTGACTTATAGCCGGACTCTTAAGACTTGTAGCAGTCATCTTAAGTCATATGGCAGTCAAACAGTCCTTGATGCATGCGCAATTGTTCAGACTAGCTGCTGGAAGTGACTTATAGCCGGACTCTTATGACTTGTAGCAGTCATCTTAAGTCATATGGCAGTCAAACGGTCCTTGATGGATGCGCAATAGTCCAGACTAGCTGCTGGAAGTGACTTATAGCCGGGCTCTATGAGACTTGTAGCAGCCATCTTAAGTCATATGGCAGTCTAAGGGTCCTTGATGCATGCGCAATAGTTCAGACTAGCTGCTGGAAGTGACTTATAGCCGGACTCTTAAGACTTGTAGCAGCCATCTTAAGTCATATGGCAGTCTAAGGGTCCTTGATGCATGCGCAATAGTTCAGACTAGCTGCTGGAAGTGACTTATAGCCGGACTCTTAAGACTTGTAGCAGTCATCTTAAGTCATATGGCAGTCAAACGGTCCTTGATGGATGCGCAATAGTCCAGACTAGCTGCTGGAAGTGACTTATAGCCGGGCTCTATGAGACTTGTAGCAGCCATCTTAAGTCATATGGCAGTCTAAGGGTCCTTGATGCATGCGCAATAGTTCAGACTAGCTGCTGGAAGTGACTTATAGCCGGACTCTTAAGATTTAACCAGTCATCTTAAGTCATATGGCAGCCTTAGGGTCCTTGATGGATGCGCAATAGTCCAGACTAACTGCCGGAAGTGACTTAGAGCCGAGATCTTAAGATTTGTAGCAGTCATCTTAAGTCATATGGCACCCTTAGGGTCCTTGATGGATGCGCAATAGTCCAGACTAACTCCCGGAAGTGACTTATAGCCGGACTCTTAAGACTTGTAGCAGTCATCTTAAGTCATATGGCAATCTAAGAGTCCTTGATGCATGCGCAATAGTCCAGACTAGCTGCTGGAAGTGACTTTTAGCCGGGCTCTATGAGACTTGTAGCAGTAGTCTTAAGTCATATGGCAGTCTAAGGGTCCTTGATGGATGCGCAATAGTCCAGACTAGCTGCCGGAAGTGACTTAGAGCCGAGATCTTAAGATTTGTAGCTGTCATCTTAAGTCATACGGCAGCCTTAGGGTCATTGATGGATGCCCAATAGTCCAAACTAGCTGCCGGAAGTGACTTAGAGCCGGGATCTTAAGATTTGTAGCAGTCATCTTAAGTCATAAGGCAATCCAAGGGTCCTTGATGGATGCCCAATAGTCCAAACTAGCTGCCGGAAGTGACTTAAAGCCGGGCTCTTGAGACTTGTAGCAGTCATCTTAAGTCATATGGCAGTCTAAGGGTCCTTGATGGATGCTCAATACTCCAAACTAGCTGCCGGAAGTGACTAAGAGCCGGGCTCTTGAGACTTGTAGCAGTCATCTTAAGGCATATGGCAGTCTAAGGGTCCTTGATGGATGCCCAATAGTCCAAACTAGCTGCCGGAAGTGACTTAGAGCCGGGATCTTAAGATTTGTAGCAGTCATCTTAAGTCATATGGCAATCCAAGGGTCCTTGATGGATGCCCAATAGTCCAAACTAGCTGCCGGAAGTGACTTAAAGCCGGGCTCTTGAGACTTGTAGCAGTCATCTTAAGTCATATGGCAGTCCAAGGATCATTGATGGATGCTCAATACTCCAAATTAGCTGCCGGAAGTGACTTAGAGCCGGGCTCTTGAGACTTGTAGCAGTCATTTTTAGACATATAGCAGCCTAAGGGTCCTTGATGGATGCCCAATAGTCCAACCTAGCTGCCGAAAGTGACTTAAAGCCGGGATCTTGAGACTTGTAGCAGTCATCTTAAGTCATATGGCAGTCCAAGGATCATTGATGGATGCTCAATACTCCAAATTAGCTGCCGGAAGTGACTTAGAGCCGGGCTCTTGAGACTTGTAGCAGTCATCTTAAGTCATATGGCAGTCAAAAGGTCCTTGATGGATGCCCAATAGTCCAAACTAGCTGCCGGAAGTGACTTAGAACCGGGCTCTTGAGACTTGTAGCAGTCATCTTAAGTCATATGGCAGTCCAAGGGTCCTTGATGGATGCCCAATAGTCCAAACTAGCTGCCGGAAGTGACTTAAAGCCGGGCTCTATGAGACTTGTAGCAGTCATCTTAAGTCATATGGCAATCTAAGGGTCCTTGATGGATGCCCAATAGTCCAAACTAGCTGCCGGAAGTGACTTAAAGCCGGGCTCTTAAGATTTGTAGCAGTCATCTTAAGTCATATGGCAGTCTAAGGGTCCTTGATGGATGCCCAATAGTCCAAACTAGCTGCCGGAAGTGACTTAGAGCCGGGCTCTTGAGACTTGTAGCAGTCATCTTAAGTCATATGGCAGTCTAAGGGTCCTTGATGGATGTGCAATAGTCCAGACTAGCTGCTGGAAGTGACTTATAGCCGGGATCTTAAGATTTAAGCAGTCATCTTAAGTCATATGGCAGCCTTAGGGTCCTTGATGGATGCGCAATAGTCCAGACTAACTGCCGGAAGTGACTTAGAGCCGGTTCTATGAGACTTGTAGCAGTCATCTTAAGTCATATGGCAGTCTAAGGGACCTTGATGGATGCCCAATAGTCTAAACTAGCTGCTGGAAGTGACTTTTAGCCGGGCTCTATGAGACTTGTAGCAGTAGTCTTAAGTCATATGGCAGTCTAAGGGTCCTTGATGGATGTGCAATAGTCCAGATTAGCTGCCGGAAGTGACTTATAGCCGGGCTCTATGATACTTGTAGAAGTCATCTTAAGTCATATGGCGGTCTAATGGTCATTGATGGATGCGCAATAGTCCAGACTAGCTACAGGAAGTGACTTATAGCCGGGCTCTTGAGACTTTTAGCAGTCATCTTAAGTCATGTGGCAGCCTTAGGGTCCTTGATGGATGCGCAATAGACAAGACTATCTGCCGGAAGTGACTTAGAGCCGGGATCTTAAGATTTGTAGCAGTCATCTTAAGTCATATGGCAGCCTTAGGGTCCTTGATGGATGCGCAATAGTCCAGACTAGCTGCTGGAAGTGACTTATAGCCGGACTCTTAAGACTTGTAGCAGTCATCTTAAGTCATATGGCAATCTAAGAGTCATTGATGCATGCGCAATAGTCCAGACTAGCTGCTGGAAGTGACTTTTAGCCGGGCTCTATGAGACTTGTAGCAGCCATCTTAAGTCATATGGCAGTCTAAGGGTCCTTGATGGATGCGCAATAGTCCAGACTAGCTGCCGGAAGTGACTTAGAGCCGAGATCTTAAGATTTGTAGCTGTCATCTTAAGTCATACGGCAGCCTTAGGGTCATTGATGGATGCCCAATAGTCCAACCTAGCTGCCCGAAGTGACTTAGAGCCGGGCTCTATGAGACTTGTAGCAGCCATCTTAAGTCATATGGCAGTCTAAGGGTCCTTGATGCATGCGCAATAGTTCAGACTAGCTGCTGGAAGTGACTTATAGCCGGACTCTTAAGACTTGTAGCAGCCATCTTAAGTCATATGGCAGTCTAAGGGTCCTTGATGGATGCGCAATAGTCCAGACTAGCTGCTGGAAGTGACTTATAGCCGGGCTCTTAAGACTTGTAGCAGTCATCTTAAGTCATATGGCAGTCTAAGGGTCCTTGATGCATGCGCAATAGTTCAGACTAGCTGCTGGAAGTGACTTATAGCCGGACTCTTAAGACTTGTAGCAGTCATCTTAAGTCATATGGCAGTCAAAGGGTCCTTGATGGATGCGCAATAGTCCAGACTAGCTGCTGGAAGTGACTTATAGCCGGGCTCTATGAGACTTGTAGCAGCCATCTTAAGTCATATGGCAGTCTAAGGGTCCTTGATGCATGCGCAATAGTTCAGACTAGCTGCTGGAAGTGACTTATAGCCGGACTCTTAAGACTTGTAGCAGCCATCTTAAGTCATATGGCAGTCTAACGGGTCCTTGATGCATGCGCAATAGTTCAGACTAGCTGCTGGAAGTGACTTATAGCCGGACTCTTAAGACTTGTAGCAGTCATCTTAAGTCATATGGCAGTCAAACGGTCCTTGATGGATGCGCAATAGTCCAGACTAGCTGCTGGAAGTGACTTATAGCCGGGCTCTATGAGACTTGTAGCAGCCATCTTAAGTCATATGGCAGTCTAAGGGTCCTTGATGCATGCGCAATAGTTCAGACTAGCTGCTGGAAGTGACTTATAGCCGGACTCTTAAGACTTGTAGCAGTCATCTTAAGTCATATGGCAGTCTAAGGGTCCTTGATGCATGCGCAATAGTTCAGACTAGCTGCTGGAAGTGACTTATAGCCGGACTCTATGAGACTTGTAGCAGTAGTCTTAAGTCATATGGCAGTCTAAGGGTCCTTGATGCATGCGCAATAGTTCAGACTAGCTGCTGGAAGTGACTTATAGCCGGACTCTTAAGACTTGTAGCAGTCATCTTAAGTCATATGGCAGTCTAAGGGTCCTTGATGCATGCGCAATAGTCCAGACTAGCTGCTGGAAGTGACTTAGAGCCGGGCTCTATGAGACTTGTAGCAGTCATCTTAAGTCATATGGCAGTCTAAGGGTCCTTGATGGATGCGCAATAGTCCAGACTAGCTGCCGGAAGTGACTTAGAGCCGAGATCTTAAGATTTGTAGCAGTCATCTTAAGTCATATGGCAGCCTTAGGGTCCTTGATGGATGCGCAATAGTCCAGACTAACTCCCGGAAGTGACTTAGAGCCGGCTCTATGAGACTTGTAGAAGTCATCTTAAGTCATATGGCAGTCTAAGGGACCTCGATGGATGCCCAATAGTCCAAACTAGATGCCGGAAGTTACTTAGAGCCGGGATCTTAAGATTTGTAGCAGTCATCTTAAGTCATATGGCAGTCTAACGGTCCTTGATGGATGCGCAATAGTCCAGACTAGCTGCCCGAAGTGACTTAGAGCCGGGCTCTATGAGACTTGTAGCAGCCATCTTAAGTCATATGGCAGTCTAAGGGTCCTTGATGCATGCGCAATAGTTCAGACTAGCTGCTGGAAGTGACTTATAGCCGGACTCTTAAGACTTGTAGCAGTCATCTTAAGTCATATGGCAGTCTAAGGGTCCTTGATGGATGCGCAATAGTCCAGACTAGCTGCCGGAAGTGACTTAGAGCCGAGATCTTAAGATTTGTAGTAGTCATCTTAAGTCATATGGCAGTCTAACGGTCCTTGATGGATGCGCAATAGTCCAGACTAGCTGCCGGAAGTGACTTAGAGCCGAGATCTTAAGATTTGTAGCAGTCATCTTAAGTCATATGGCAGTCTAACGGTCCTTGATGGATGCGCAATAGTCCAGACTAGCTGCCGGAAGTGACTTAGAGCCGAGATCTTAAGATTTGTAGCAGTCATCTTAAGTCATATGGCAGCCTTAGGGTCCTTGATGGATGCGCAATAGTCCAAACTAGATGCCGGAAGTTACTTAGAGCCGGGATCTTAAGATTTGTAGCAGTCATCTTAAGTCATATGGCAGTCTAACGGTCCTTGATGGATGCGCAATAGTCCAGACTAGCTGCCCGAAGTGACTTAGAGCCGGGCTCTATGAGACTTGTAGCAGCCATCTTAAGTCATATGGCAGTCTAAGGGTCCTTGATGCATGCGCAATAGTTCAGACTAGCTGCTGGAAGTGACTTATAGCCGGACTCTTAAGACTTGTAGCAGCCATCTTAAGTCATATGGCAGTCTAAGGGTCCTTGATGCATGCGCAATAGTCCAGACTAGCTGCCGGAAGTGACTTAGAGCCGAGATCTTAAGATTTGTAGTAGTCATCTTAAGTCATATGGCAGTCTAACGGTCCTTGATGGATGCGCAATAGTCCAGACTAGCTGCCGGAAGTGACTTAGAGCCGAGATCTTAAGATTTGTAGCAGTCATCTTAAGTCATATGGCAGTCTAACGGTCCTTGATGGATGCGCAATAGTCCAGACTAGCTGCCGGAAGTGACTTAGAGCCGAGATCTTAAGACTTGTAGCAGTCATCTTAAGTCATATGGCAGCCTTAGGGTCCTTGATGGATGCGCAATAGTCCAGACTAGCTGCTGGAAGTGACTTAGAGCCGGGCTCTATGAGACTTGTAGCAGTAGTCTTAAGTCATATGGCAGTCTAAGGGTCCTTGATGGATGCGCAATAGTCCAGAGTAGCTGCCGGAAGTGACTTAGAGCCGAGATCTTAAGATTTGTAGCAGTCATCTTAAGTCATATGGCAGCCTTAGGGTCCTTGATGGATGCGCAATAGTCCAGACTAACTCCCGGAAGTGACTTAGAGCCGGCTCTATGAGACTTGTAGAAGTCATCTTAAGTCATATGGCAGTCTAAGGGACCTCGATGGATGCCCAATAGTCCAAACTAGATGCCGGAAGTTACTTAGAGCCGGGATCTTAAGATTTGTAGCAGTCATCTTAAGTCATATGGCAGTCTAACGGTCCTTGATGGATGCGCAATAGTCCAGACTAGCTGCCCGAAGTGACTTAGAGCCGGGCTCTATGAGACTTGTAGCAGCCATCTTAAGTCATATGGCAGTCTAAGGGTCCTTGATGCATGCGCAATAGTTCAGACTAGCTGCTGGAAGTGACTTATAGCCGGACTCTTAAGACTTGTAGCAGTCATCTTAAGTCATATGGCAGTCTAACGGTCCTTGATGGATGCGCAATAGTCCTAGACTAGCTGCCGGAAGTGACTTAGAGCCGCGATCTTAAGATTTGTAGCAGTCATCTTAAGTCATATGGCAGTCTAAGGGTCCTTGATGGATGCGCAATAGTCCAGACTAGCTGCCGGAAGTGACTTAGAGCCGAGATCTTAAGATTTGTAGCAGTCATCTTAAGTCATATGGCAGTCTAAGGGTCCTTGATGGATGCGCAATAGTCCAGACTAGCTGCCGGAAGTGACTTAGAGCCGAGATCTTAAGATTTGTAGCAGTCATCTTAAGTCATATGGCAGCCTTAGGGTCCTTGATGGATGCGCAATAGTCCAGACTAACTCCCGGAAGTGACTTAGAGCCGGCTCTATGAGACTTGTAGAAGTCATCTTAAGTCATATGGCAGTCTAAGGGACCTCGATGGATGCCCAATAGTCCAAACTAGATGCCGGAAGTTACTTAGAGCCGGGATCTTAAGATTTGTAGCAGTCATCTTAAGTCATATGGCAGTCTAACGGTCCTTGATGGATGCGCAATAGTCCAGACTAGCTGCCCGAAGTGACTTAGAGCCGGGCTCTATGAGACTTGTAGCAGCCATCTTAAGTCATATGGCAGTCTAAGGGTCCTTGATGCATGCGCAATAGTTCAGACTAGCTGCTGGAAGTGACTTATAGCCGGACTCTTAAGACTTGTAGCAGTCATCTTAAGTCATATGGCAGTCTAACGGTCCTTGATGGATGCGCAATAGTCCAGACTAGCTGCCGGAAGTGACTTAGAGCCGAGATCTTAAGATTTGTAGCAGTCATCTTAAGTCATATGGCAGTCTAACGGTCCTTGATGGATGCGCAATAGTCCAGACTAGCTGCCGGAAGTGACTTAGAGCCGAGATCTTAAGATTTGTAGCAGTCATCTTAAGTCATATGGCAGTCTAACGGTCCTTGATGGATGCGCAATAGTCCAGACTAGCTGCCGGAAGTGACTTAGAGCCGAGATCTTAAGATTTGTAGCAGTCATCTTAAGTCATATGGCAGCCTTAGGGTCCTTGATGGATGCGCAATAGTCCAGACTAACTCCCGGAAGTGACTTAGAGCCGGCTCTATGAGACTTGTAGAAGTCATCTTAAGTCATATGGCAGTCTAAGGGACCTCGATGGATGCCCAATAGTCCAAACTAGATGCCGGAAGTTACTTAGAGCCGGGATCTTAAGATTTGTAGCAGTCATCTTAAGTCATATGGCAGTCTAATGGTCCTTGATGGATGCGCAATAGTCCAGACTAGCTGCCGGAAGTGACTTAGAGCCGGGCTCTATGAGACTTGTAGCAGCCATCTTAAGTCATATGGCAGTCTAAGGGTCCTTGATGCATGCGCAATAGTTCAGACTAGCTGCTGGAAGTGACTTAGAGCCGGGCTCTATGAGACTTGTAGCAGTCATCTTAAGTCATATGGCAGTCTAAGGGTCCTTGATGGATGCGCAATAGTCCAGACTAGCTGCCGGAAGTGACTTAGAGCCGAGATCTTAAGATTTGTAGCAGTCATCTTAAGTCATATGGCAGCCTTAGGGTCCTTGATGGATGCGCAATAGTCCAGACTAACTCCCGGAAGTGACTTAGAGCCGGCTCTATGAGACTTGTAGAAGTCATCTTAAGTCATATGGCAGTCTAAGGGACCTCGATGGATGCCCAATAGTCCAAACTAGATGCCGGAAGTTACTTAGAGCCGGGATCTTAAGATTTGTAGCAGTCATCTTAAGTCATATGGCAGTCTAACGGTCCTTGATGGATGCGCAATAGTCCAGACTAGCTGCCCGAAGTGACTTAGAGCCGGGCTCTATGAGACTTGTAGCAGCCATCTTAAGTCATATGGCAGTCTAACGGTCCTTGATGGATGCGCAATAGTCCAGACTAGCTGCCCGAAGTGACTTAGAGCCGGGCTCTATGAGACTAAGAGCCGGGATCTTAAGATTTGTAGCAGTCATCTTAAGTCATATGGCAGTCTAACGGTCCTTGATGGATGCGCAATAGTCCAGACTAGCTGCCCGAAGTGACTTAGAGCCGGGCTCTATGAGACTTGTAGCAGCCATCTTAAGTCATATGGCAGTCTAAGGGTCCTTGATGGATGTGCAATAGTCCAGATTAGCTGCCGGAAGTGACTTATAGCCGGGCTCTATGAGACTTGTAGAAGTCATTTAAGACATATGGCGGTCTAATGGTCATTGATGGATGCGCAATAGTCCAGACTAGCTGCTAGAAGTGACTTATAGCCGGGATCTTAAGATTTAACCATTCATCTTAAGTCATATGGCAGCCTTAGGGTCCTTGATGGATGCGCAATAGTCCAGACTAACTGCCGGAGGTGTCTTAGAGCCGGTTCTATGAGACTTGTAGAAGTCATCTTAAGTCATATGGCAGTCTAAGGGACCTCGATGGATGCCCAATAGTCTAAACTAGCTGGCGGAAGTGACTAAGAGCCGGGATCTTAAGATTTGTAGCAGTCATCTTAAGTCATATGGCAGTCTAAGGGTCCTTGATGGATGTGCAATAGTCCAGATTAGGTGCCGGAATTGACTCAGAGCCGGCTCTATGAGACTTGTAGAAGTCATCTTAAGTCATATGGCAGTCTAAGGGACCTCGATGGATGCCCAATAGTCTAAACTAGCTGGCGGAAGTGACTAAGAGCCGGGATCTTAAGATTTGTAGCAGTCATCTTAAGTCATATGGCAGTCTAAGGGTCCTTGATGGATGCGCAATAGTCCAGACTAGCTGCCGGAAGTGACTTAGAGCCGGGCTCTATGAGACTTGTAGCAGCCATCTTAAGTCATATGGCAGTCTAAGGGTCCTTGATGCATGCGCAATAGTTCAGACTAGCTGCTGGAAGTGACTTATAGCCGGACTCTTAAGACTTGTAGCAGTCATCTTAAGTCATATGGCAGTCTAACGGTCCTTGATGGATGCGCAATAGTCCAGACTAGCTGCCGGAAGTGACTTAGAGCCGAGATCTTAAGATTTGTAGCAGTCATCTTAAGTCATATGGCAGTCTAACGGTCCTTGATGGATGCGCAATAGTCCAGACTAGCTGCCGGAAGTGACTTAGAGCCGAGATCTTAAGATTTGTAGCAGTCATCTTAAGTCATATGGCAGTCTAACGGTCCTTGATGGATGCGCAATAGTCCAGACTAGCTGCCGGAAGTGACTTAGAGCCGAGATCTTAAGATTTGTAGCAGTCATCTTAAGTCATATGGCAGCCTTAGGGTCCTTGATGGATGCGCAATAGTCCAGACTAGCTGCCGGAAGTGACTTAGAGCCGGGCTCTATGAGACTTGTAGAAGTCATCTTAAGTCATATGGCAGTCTAAGGGTCCTTGATGGATGCCCAATAGTCCAAACTAGCTGCCGGAAGTGACTTAGAGCCGGGATCTTAAGATTTGTAGCAGTCATCTTAAGTCATATGGCAGTCTAAGGGTCCTTGATGGATGCGCAATAGTCCAGACTAGCTGCCGGAAGTGACTTAGAGCCGGGCTCTATGAGACTTGTAGCAGCCATCTTAAGTCATATGGCAGTCTAAGGGTCCTTGATGGATGCGCAATAGTCCAGACTAGCTGCTGGAAGTGACTTATAGCCGGACTCTTAAGACTTGTAGCAGTCATCTTAAGTCATATGGCAGTCTAAGGGTCCTTGATGGATGCGCAATAGTCCAGACTAGCTGCCGGAAGTGACTTAGAGCCGAGATCTATAAGATTTGTAGCAGTCATCTTAAGTCATATGGCAGTCTAAGGGTCCTTGATGGATGCGCAATAGTCCAGACTAGCTGCCGGAAGTGACTTAGAGCCGAGATCTTAAGATTTGTAGCAGTCATCTTAAGTCATATGGCAGTCTAACGGTCCTTGATGGATGCGCAATAGTCCAGACTAGCTGCCGGAAGTGACTTTGAGCCGAGATCTTAAGATTTGTAGCAGTCATCTTAAGTCATGTGGCAGCCTTAGGGTCCTTGATGGATGCGCAATAGTCCAGACTAGCTGCCGGAAGTGACTTAGAGCCGGGCTCTATGAGACTTGTAGCAGTCATCTTAAGTCATATGGCAGTCTAAGGGACCTTGATGGATGCCCAATAGTCCAAACTAGCTGCCGGAAGTGACTTAGAGCCGGGATCTTAAGATTTGTAGCAGTCATCTTAAGTCATATGGCAGTCTAACGGTCCTTGATGGATGCGCAATAGTCCAGACTAGCTGCCCGAAGTGACTTAGAGCCGGGCTCTATGAGACTTGTAGCAGCCATCTTAAGTCATATGGCAGTCTAAGGGTCCTTGATGCATGCGCAATAGTTCAGACTAGCTGCTGGAAGTGACTTAGAGCCGGGCTCTATGAGACTTGTAGCAGTAGTCTTAAGTCATATG
Organism: Drosophila sp. 14030-0761.01; assembly: GCA_018150735.1. Taxonomy (NCBI): domain Eukaryota; kingdom Metazoa; phylum Arthropoda; class Insecta; order Diptera; family Drosophilidae; genus Drosophila; species Drosophila sp. 14030-0761.01. The sequence continues at coordinate 88,961 of JAECWO010000038.1, forward strand.
GCAGTCTAAGGGTCCTTGATGGATGCGCAATAGTCCAGAGTAACTCCCGGAAGTGACTTAGAGCCGGCTCTATGAGACTTGTAGAAGTCATCTTAAGTCATATGGCAGTCTAAGGGACCTTGATGGATGCCCAATAGTCCAAACTAGATGCCGGAAGTGACTTAGAGCCGGGATCTTAAGATTTGTAGCAGTCATCTTAAGTCATATGGCAGTCTAACGGTCCTTGATGGATGCGCAATAGTCCAGACTAGCTGCCGGAAGTGACTTAGAGCCGGGCTCTATGAGACTTGTAGCAGCCATCTTAAGTCATATGGCAGTCTAAGGGTCCTTGATGGATGCGCAATAGTCCAGACTAGCTGCTGGAAGTGACTTAGAGCCGGGCTCTATGAGACTTGTAGCAGTCATCTTAAGTCATATGGCAGCCTTAGGGTCCTTGATGGATGCGCAATAGTCCAGACTAGCTCCCGGAAGTGACTTAGAGCCGGCTCTATGAGACTTGTAGAAGTCATCTTAAGTCATATGGCAGTCTAAGGGACCTCGATGGATGCCCAATAGTCCAAACTAGATGCCGGAAGTGACTTAGAGCCGGGATCTTAAGATTTGTAGCAGTCATCTTAAGTCATATGGCAGTCTAACGGTCCTTGATGGATGCGCAATAGTCCAGACTAGCTGCCGGAAGTGACTTAGAGCCGGGCTCTATGAGACTTGTAGCAGCCATCTTAAGTCATATGGCAGTCTAACGGTCCTTGATGGATGCGCAATAGTCCAGACTAGCTGCCCGAAGTGACTTAGAGCCGGGCTCTATGAGACTAAGAGCCGGGATCTTAAGATTTGTAGCAGTCATCTTAAGTCATATGGCAGTCTAACGGTCCTTGATGGATGCGCAATAGTCCAGACTAGCTGCCCGAAGTGACTTAGAGCCGGGCTCTATGAGACTTGTAGCAGCCATCTTAAGTCATATGGCAGTCTAAGGGTCCTTGATGGATGCGCAATAGTCCAGACTAGCTGCTGGAAGTGACTTACAGCCGGGCTCTATGAGACTTGTAGAAGTCATCTTAAGTCATATGGCGGTCTAATGGTCCTTGATGGATGCGCAATAGTCCAGACTAGCTGCTGGAAGTGACTTACAGCCGGGATTTTAAGATTTGTAGCATTCATCTTAAGTCATATGGCAGCCTTAGGGTCCTTGATGGATGCGCAATAGTCCAGACTAACTGCCGGAAGTGACTTAGAGCCGGCTCTATGAGACTTGTAGAAGTCATCTTAAGTCATATGGCAGTCTAAGGGACCTCGATGGATGCCCAATAGTCTAAACTAGCTGGCGGAAGTGACTAAGAGCCGGGATCTTAAGATTTGTAGCAGTCATCTTAAGTCATATGGCAGTCTAAGGGTCCTTGATGGATGTGCAATAGTCCAGATTAGGTGCCGGAATTGACTCAGAGCCGGCTCTATGAGACTTGTAGAAGTCATCTTAAGTCATATGGCAGTCTAAGGGACCTCGATGGATGCCCAATAGTCTAAACTAGCTGGCGGAAGTGACTAAGAGCCGGGATCTTAAGATTTGTAGCAGTCATCTTAAGTCATATGGCAGTCTAACGGTCCTTGATGGATGCGCAATAGTCCAGACTAGCTGCCCGAAGTGACTTAGAGCCGGGCTCTATGAGACTTGTAGCAGCCATCTTAAGTCATATGGCAGTCTAAGGTTCCTTGATGCATGCGCAATAGTTCAGACTAGCTGCTGGAAGTGACTTAAAGCCGGACTCTTAAGACTTGTAGCAGTCATCTTAAGTCATATGGCAGTCTAAGAGTCCTTGATGCATGCGCAATAGTCCAGAGTAGCTGCCGGAAGTGACTTAGAGCCGAGATCTTAAGATTTGTAGCAGTCATCTTAAGTCATATGGCAGCCTTAGGGTCCTTGATGGATGCGCAATAGTCCAGACTAGCTGCCCGAAGTGACTTAGAGCCGGGCTCTATGAGACTTGTAGCAGCCATCTTAAGTCATATGGCAGTCTAACGGTCCTTGATGGATGCGCAATAGTCCAGACTAGCTGCCCGAAGTGACTTAGAGCCGGGCTCTATGAGACTTGTAGCAGCCATCTTAAGTCATATGGCAGTCTAAGGGTCCTTGATGGATGTGCAATAGTCCAGATTAGCTGCCGGAAGTGACTTATAGCCGGGCTCTATGAGACTTGTAGAAGTCATTTAAGACATATGGCAGTCTAACGGTCCTTGATGGATGCGCAATAGTCCAGACTAGCTGCTGGAAGTGACTTATAGCCGGGATCTTAAGATTTAACCAGTCATCTTAAGTCATATGGCAGCCTTAGGGTCCTTGATGGATGCGCAATAGTCCAGACTAACTGCCGGAAGTGTCTTAGAGCCGGGCTCTATGAGACTTGTAGAAGTCATCTTAAGTCATATGGCAGTCTAAGGGACCTTGATGGATGCCCAATAGTCTAAACTAGCTGCCGGAAGTGACTTAGAGCCGGGATCTTAAGATTTGTAGCAGTCATCTTAAGTCATATGGCAGTCTAAGGGTCCTTGATGGATGTGCAATAGTCCAGATTAGGTGCCGGAATTGACTCAGAGCCGGCTCTATGAGACTTGTAGAAGTCATCTTAAGTCATATGGCAGTCTAAGGGACCTCGATGGATGCCCAATAGTCTAAACTAGCTGGCGGAAGTGACTAAGAGCCGGGATCTTAAGATTTGTAGCAGTCATCTTAAGTCATATGGAAGTCTAACGGTCCTTGATGGATGCGCAATAGTCCAGACTAGCTGCCGGAAGTGACTTAGAGCCGAGATCTTAAGATTTGTAGCAGTCATCTTAAGTCATATGGCAGCCTTAGGGTCCTTGATGGATGCGCAATAGTCCAGACTAGCTGCCCGAAGTGACTTAGAGCCGGGCTCTATGAGACTTGTAGCAGCCATCTTAAGTCATATGGCAGTCTAAGGGTCCTTGATGCATGCGCAATAGTTCAGACTAGCTGCTGGAAGTGACTTATAGCCGGACTCTTAAGACTTGTAGCAGTCATCTTAAGTCATATGGCAGTCTAACGGTCCTTGATGGATGCGCAATAGTCCAGACTAGCTGCCGGAAGTGACTTAGAGCCGAGATCTTAAGATTTGTAGCAGTCATCTTAAGTCATATGGCAGTCTAACGGTCCTTGATGGATGCGCAATAGTCCAGACTAGCTGCCGGAAGTGACTTAGAGCCGAGATCTTAAGATTTGTAGCAGTCATCTTAAGTCATATGGCAGTCTAAGGGTCCTTGATGGATGCGCAATAGTCCAGACTAGCTGCCGGAAGTGACTTAGAGCCGGGATCTTAAGATTTGTAGCAGTCATCTTAAGTCATATGGCAGTCTTAGGGTCCTTGATGGATGCGCAATAGTCCAGACTAGCTGCCCGAAGTGACTTAGAGCCGGCTCTATGAGACTTGTAGCAGTCATCTTAAGTCATATGGCAGTCTAAGGGTCCTTGATGGATGCCCAATAGTCCAAACTAGCTGCCGGAAGTGACTTAGAGCCGGGATCTTAAGATTTGTAGCAGTCATCTTAAGTCATATGGCAGTCTAACGGTCCTTGATGGATGCGCAATAGTCCAGACTAGCTGCCCGAAGTGACTTAGAGCCGGGCTCTATGAGACTTGTAGCAGCCATCTTAAGTCATATGGCAGTCTAAGGGTCCTTGATGCATGCGCAATAGTTCAGACTAGCTGCTGGAAGTGACTTAGAGCCGGGCTCTATGAGACTTGTAGCAGTAGTCTTAAGTCATATGGCAGTCTAAGGGTCCTTGATGGATGCGCAATAGTCCAGACTAGCTGCCGGAAGTGACTTAGAGCCGAGATCTTAAGATTTGTAGCAGTCATCTTAAGTCATATGGCAGCCTTAGGGTCCTTGATGGATGCGCAATAGTCCAGACTAGCTCCCGGAAGTGACTTAGAGCCGGCTCTATGAGACTTGTAGAAGTCATCTTAAGTCATATGGCAGTCTAAGGGTCCTTGATGGATGCCCAATAGTCCAAACTAGCTGCCGGAAGTGACTTAGAGCCGGGATCTTAAGATTTGTAGCAGTCATCTTAAGTCATATGGCAGTCTAACGGTCCTTGATGGATGCGCAATAGTCCAGACTAGCTGCCGGAAGTGACTTAGAGCCGGGCTCTATGAGACTTGTAGCAGCCATCTTAAGTCATATGGCAGTCTAAGGGTCCTTGATGGATGCGCAATAGTCCAGACTAGCTGCCCGGAAGTGACTTAGGGGCTCTATGAGACTAAGAGCCGGGATCTTAAGATTTGTAGCAGTCATCTTAAGTCATATGGCAGTCTAAGGGTCCTTGATGGATGCGCAATAGTCCAGACTAGCTGCCCGAAGTGACTTAGAGCCGGGCTCTATGAGACTTGTAGCAGTCATCTTAAGTCATATGGCAGTCTAAGGGTCCTTGATGGATGTGCAATAGTCCAGACTAGCTGCCGGAAGTGACTTATAGCCGGGCTCTATGAGACTTGTAGAAGTCATCTTAAGTCATATGGCAGTCTAAGGGTCCTTGATGGATGCGCAATAGTCCAGACTAGCTGCCGGAAGTGACTTATAGCCGGGATCTTAAGATTTGAACCATTCATCTTAAGTCATATGGCAGCCTTAGGGTCCTTGATGGATGCGCAATAGTCCAGACTAACTGCCGGATGTGTCTTAGAGCCGGCTCTATGAGACTTGTAGAAGTCATCTTAAGTCATATGGCAGTCTAAGGGACCTCGATGGATGCCCAATAGTCCAAACTAGCTGGCGGAAGTGACTAAGAGCCGGGATCTTAAGATTTGTAGCAGTCATCTTAAGTCATATGGCAGTCTAAGGGTCCTTGATGGATGTGCAATAGTCCAGATTAGGTGCCGGAATTGACTCAGAGCCGGCTCTATGAGACTTGTAGAAGTCATCTTAAGTCATATGGCAGTCTAAGGGACCTCGATGGATGCCCAATAGTCTAAACTAGCTGGCGGAAGTGACTAAGAGCCGGGATCTTAAGATTTGTAGCAGTCATCTTAAGTCATATGGCAGTCTAACGGTCCTTGATGGATGCGCAATAGTCCAGACTAGCTGCCCGAAGTGACTTAGAGCCGGGCTCTATGAGACTTGTAGCAGCCATCTTAAGTCATATGGCAGTCTAAGGTTCCTTGATGCATGCGCAATAGTTCAGACTAGCTGCTGGAAGTGACTTAAAGCCGGACTCTTAAGACTTGTAGCAGTCATCTTAAGTCATATGGCAGTCTAAGAGTCCTTGATGCATGCGCAATAGTTCAGACTAGCTGCTGGAAGTGACTTATAGCCGGACTCTTAAGACTTGTAGCAGTCATCTTAAGTCATATGGCAGTCAAACGGTCCTTGATGGATGCGCAATAGTCCAGACTAGCTGCTGGAAGTGACTTATAGCCGGGCTCTATGAGACTTGTAGCAGCCATCTTAAGTCATATGGCAGTCTAAGGGTCCTTAATGCATGCGCAATAGTTCAGACTAGCTGCTGGAAGTGACTTATAGCCGGACTCTTAAGACTTGTAGCAGTCATCTTAAGTCATATGGCAGTCTAAAAGTCCTTGATGCATGCGCAATAGTCCAGACTAGCTGCTTGAAGTGACTTAGAGCCGGGCTCTATGAGACTTGTAGCAGTAGTCTTAAGTCATATGGCAGTCTAAGGGTCCTTGATGGATGCGCAATAGTCCAGAGTAGCTGCCGGAAGTGACTTAGAGCCGAGATCTTAAGATTTGTAGCAGTCATCTTAAGTCATATGGCAGCCTTAGGGTCCTTGATGGATGCGCAATAGTCCAGACTAGCTGCCGGAAGTGACTTAGAGCCGGGATCTTAAGATTTGTAGCAGTCATCTTAAGTCATATGGCAGTCTAAGGGTCCTTGATGGATGCGCAATAGTCCAGACTAGCTGCCGGAAGTGACTTAGAGCCGAGATCTTAAGATTTGTAGCAGTCATCTTAAGTCATATGGCAGTCTAACGGTCCTTGATGGATGCGCAATAGTCCAGACTAGCTGCCGGAAGTGACTTAGAGCCGGGCTCTTAAGACTTGTAGCAGTCATCTTAAGTCATATGGCAGTCTAAGGGTCCTTGATGCATGCGCAATAGTTCAGACTAGCTGCTGGAAGTGACTTATAGCCGGACTCTTAAGACTTGTAGCAGTCATCTTAAGTCATATGGCAGTCTAAAAGTCCTTGATGCATGCGCAATAGTCCAGACTAGCTGCTTGAAGTAACTTAGAGCCGGCTCTATGAGACTTGTAGAAGTCATCTTAAGTCATATGGCAGTCTAAGGGACCTCGATGGATGCCCAATAGTCCAAACTAGATGCCGGAAGTTACTTAGAGCCGGGATCTTAAGATTTGTAGCAGTCATCTTAAGTCATATGGCAGTCTAACGGTCCTTGATGGATGCGCAATAGTCCAGACTAGCTGCCGGAAGTGACTTAGAGCCGAGATCTTAAGACTTGTAGCAGCCATCTTAAGTCATATGGCAGTCTAAGGGTCCTTGATGCATGCGCAATAGTTCAGACTAGCTGCTGGAAGTGACTTATAGCCGGACTCTTAAGACTTGTAGCAGTCATCTTAAGTCATATGGCAGTCTAACGGTCCTTGATGGATGCGCAATAGTCCAGACTAGCTGCCGGAAGTGACTTAGAGCCGAGATCTTAAGATTTGTAGCTGTCATCTTAAGTCATATGGCAGTCTAAGGGTCCTTGATGCATGCGCAATAGTTCAGACTAGCTGCTGGAAGTGACTTATAGCCGGACTCTTAAGACTTGTAGCAGTCATCTTAAGTCATATGGCAGTCTAACGGTCCTTGATGGATGCGCAATAGTCCAGACTAGCTGCCGGAAGTGACTTAGAGCCGGGCTCTATGAGACTTGTAGCAGCCATCTTAAGTCATATGGCAGTCTAAGGGTCCTTGATGCATGCGCAATAGTTCAGACTAGCTGCTGGAAGTGACTTATAGCCGGGATCTTAAGATTTGTAGCAGTCATCTTAAGTCATATGGCAGTCTAACGGTCCTTGATGGATGCGCAATAGTCCAGACTAGCTGCCGGAAGTGACTTAGAGCCGAGATCTTAAGACTTGTAGCAGCCATCTTAAGTCATATGGCAGTCTAAGGGTCCTTGATGCATGCGCAATAGTTCAGACTAGCTGCTGGAAGTGACTTATAACCGGACTCTTAAGACTTGTAGCAGTCATCTTAAGTCATATGGCAGTCTAACGGTCCTTGATGGATGCGCAATAGTCCAGACTAGCTGCCCGAAGTGACTTAGAGCCGGGCTCTATGAGACTTGTAGCAGCCATCTTAAGTCATATGGCAGTCTAAGGGTCCTTGATGCATGCGCAATAGTTCAGACTAGCTGCTGGAAGTGACTTATAGCCGGACTCTTAAGACTTGTAGCAGTCATCTTAAGTCATATGGCAGTCTAAGAGTCCTTGATGCATGCGCAATAGTCCAGACTAGCTGCTGGAAGTGACTTTTAGCCGGGCTCTATGAGACTTGTAGCAGTCATCTTAAGTCATATGGCAGTCTAAGGGTCCTTGATGGATGCGCAATAGTCCAGACTAGCTGCCGGAAGTGACTTAGAGCCGAGATCTTAAGATTTGTAGCTGTCATCTTAAGTCATACGGCAGCCTTAGGGTCATTGATGGATGCCCAATAGTCCAACGTAGCTACCCGAAGTGACTTAGAGCCGGGCTCTATGAGACTTGTAGCAGCCATCTTAAGTCATATGGCAGTCTAAGGGTCCTTGATGGATGTGCAATAGTCCAGATTAGCTGCCGGAAGTGACTTATAGCCGGGCTCTATGAGACTTGTAGCAGTCATCTTAAGTCATATGGCAGTCTAAGGGTCCTTGATGGATGCGCAATAGTCCAGACTAGCTGCTAGAAGTGACTTATAGCCGGGATCTTAAGATTTAACCAGTCATCTTAAGTCATATGGCAGCCTTAGGGTCCTTGATGGATGCGCAATAGTCCAGACTAACTGCCGGAAGTGACTTAGAGCCGGTTCTATGAGACTTGTAGAAGTCATCTTAAGTCATATGGCAGTCTAAGGGACCTCGATGGATGCCCAATAGTCTAAACTAGCTGGCGGAAGTGACTAAGAGCCGGGATCTTAAGATTTGTAGCAGTCATCTTAAGTCATATGGCAGTCTAAGGGTCCTTGATGGATGTGCAATAGTCCAGATTAGGTGCCGGAATTGACTCAGAGCCGGCTCTATGAGACTTGTAGAAGTCATCTTAAGTCATATGGCAGTCTAAGGGACCTCGATGGATGCCCAATAGTCTAAACTAGCTGGTGGAAGTGACTAAGAGCCGGGATCTTAAGATTTGTAGCAGTCATCTTAAGTCATATGGCAGTCTAACGGTCCTTGATGGATGCGCAATAGTCCAGACTAGCTGCCCGAAGTGACTTAGAGCCGGGCTCTATGAGACTTGTAGCAGCCATCTTAAGTCATATGGCAGTCTAAGGGTCCTTGATGCATGCGCAATAGTTCAGACTAGCTGCTGGAAGTGACTTAAAGCCGGACTCTTAAGACTTGTAGCAGTCATCTTAAGTCATATGGCAGTCTAAGAGTCCTTGATGCATGCGCAATAGTCCAGACTAGCTGCTGGAAGTGACTTAGAGCCGGGCTCTATGAGGCTTGTAGCAGTAGTCTTAAGTCATATGGCAGTCTAAGGGTCCTTGATGGATGCGCAATAGTCCAGACTAGCTGCCAGAAGTGACTTAGAGCCGAGATCTTAAGATTTGTAGCAGTCATCTTAAGTCATATGGCAGTCTAAGGGTCCTTGATGGATGCGCAATAGTCCAGACTAGCTGCCGGAAGTGACTTAGAGCCGAGATCTTAAGATTTGTAGCAGTCATCTTAAGTCATATGGCAGTCTTAGGGTCCTTGATGGATGCCCAATAGTCCAAACTAGCTGCCGGAAGTGACTTAGAGCCGGGATCTTAAGATTTGTAGCAGTCATCTTAAGTCATATGGCAGTCAAAGGGTCCTTGATGGATGCGCAATAGTCCAGACTAGCTGCCCGAAGTGACTTAGAGCCGGGCTCTATGAGACTTGTAGCAGCCATCTTAAGTCATATGGCAGTCTAAGGGTCCTTGATGCATGCGCAATAGTTCAGACTAGCTGCTGGAAGTGACTTAAAGCCGGACTCTTAAGACTTGTAGCAGTCATCTTAAGTCATATGGCAGTCTAAGAGTCCTTGATGCATGCGCAATAGTCCAGACTAGCTGATGGAAGTGACTTTTAGCCGGGCTCTATGAGACTTGTAGCAGTAGTCTTAAGTCATATGGCAGTCTAAGGGTCCTTGATGCATGCGCAATAGTTCAGACTAGCTGCTGGAAGTGACTTAAAGCCGGACTCTTAAGACTTGTAGCAGTCATCTTAAGTCATATGGCAGTCTAAGAGTCCTTGATGCATGCGCAATAGTCCAGACTAGCTGCTGGAAGTGACTTTTAGCCGGGCTCTATGAGACTTGTAGCAGTCATCTTAAGTCATATGGCAGTCTAAGGGTCCTTGATGGATGCGCAATAGTCCAGACTAGCTGCTGGAAGTGACTTATAGCCGGACTCTTAAGACTTGTAGCAGTCATCTTAAGTCATATGGCAGTCTAAGAGTCCTTGATGCATGCGCAATAGTCCAGACTAGCTGCTGGAAGTGACTTTTAGCCGGGCTCTATGAGACTTGTAGCAGTAGTCTTAAGTCATATGGCAGTCTAAGGGTCCTTGATGGATGTGCAATAGTCCAGATTAGCTGCCGGAAGTGACTTATAGCCGGGCTCTATGAGACTTGTAGAAGTCATTTAAGACATATGGCGGTCTAATGGTCATTGATGGATGCGCAATAGTCCAGACTAGCTGCTAGAAGTGACTTATAGCCGGGATCTTAAGATTTAACCAGTCATCTTAAGTCATATGGCAGCCTTAGGGTCCTTGATGGATGCGCAATAGTCCAGACTAACTGCCGGAAGTGACTTAGAGCCGGCTCTATGAGACTTGTAGAAGTCATCTTAAGTCATATGGCAGTCTAAGCGTCCTTGATGGATGTGCAATAGTCCAGATTAGCTGCTGGAATTGACTCAGAGCCGGCTCTATGAGACTTGTAGAAGTCATCTTAAGTCATATGGCAGTCTAAGGGACCTCGATGGATGCCCAATAGTCTAAACTAGCTGGCGGAAGTGACTAAGAGCCGGGATCTAAAGATGTTTAGTAGTCATTTTAAGTCATATGGCACCCTAGGGGTCCCTTGTGAATGCCCAATAGTCCAAATTAGCAGCCGGAAGTGACTTAGAGCCGGGATCTTAAGGCTTGTAGCAGTCATCTTAGGTCATATGGCAGCAATAGGGTCCTTAATGGATGCGCAATAGTCCAGACTAGCTGCTGGAAGTGACTTAGAACTGGGCTCTTGAGACTTGTAGCAGCTATCTTAAATCATATGGCAGCCTTAGGGTCCTTGGTGGATGCGCAATAGTCCAACCTAGCTGCCGGAAGTGACTTAGAGCCGGTTCTATAAGACTTGTAGAAGTCATCTTAAGTCATATGGCAGTCTAATCGTCCTTGATGGATGTGCAATAGTCCAGATTAGGTGCCGGAATTGACTCAGAGCCGGCTCTATGAGACTTGTAGAAGTCATCTTAAGTCATATGGCAGTCTAAGGGACCTCGATGGATGCCCAATAGTCTAAACTAGCTGGCGGAAGTGACTAAGAGCCGGGATCTTAAGATGTTTAGTAGTCATTTTAGGTCATATGGCACTCTAGGGGTCCCTTGTGGATGCCCAATAGTCCAAATTAGCAGCCAGAAGTGACTTAGAGCTGGGATCTTAAGGTTTGTAGCAGTCTTCTTAAGTCATATGTCAGCCTTAGGGTCCTTGATGGATGCGCAATAGTCCAGACTAGCTGCTGGAAGTGACTTAGAACCAGCCTCTTGAGACTTGTAGCAGTCATCTTAAGTCATATGGCAGTCTAAGGGACCTCGATGGATGCCCAATAGTCCAAACTAGATGCCGGAAGTTACTTAGAGCCGGGATCTTAATATTTGTGTCAGTCATCTTAAGTCATACGGCAGCCTTAGGGTCATTGATGGATGCCCAATAGTCCAACCTAGCTGCCCGAAGTGACTTAGAGCCGGGCTCTATGAGACTTGTAGCAGCCATCTTAAGTCATATGGCAGTCTAAGGGTCCTTGATGCATGCGCAATAGTTCAGACTAGCTGCTGGAAGTGACTTATAGCCGGACTCTTAAGACTTGTAGCAGCCATCTTAAGTCATATGGCAGTCTAAGGGTCCTTGATGCATGCGCAATAGTCCAGACTAGCTGCTGGAAGTGACTTATAGCCGGGCTCTTAAGACTTGTAGCAGTCATCTTAAGTCATATGGCAGTCTAAGGGTCCTTGATGGATGCGCAATAGTCCAGACTAGCTGCTGGAAGTGACTTATAGCCGGGCTCTATGAGACTTGTAGCAGCCATCTTAAGTCATATGGCAGTCTAAGGGTCCTTGATGCATGTGCAATAGTTCAGACTAGCTGCTGGAAGTGACTTATAGCCGGACTCTTAAGACTTGTAGCAGCCATCTTAAGTCATATGGCAGTCTAAGGGTCCTTGATGCATGCGCAATAGTTCAGACTAGCTGCTGGAAGTGACTTATAGCCGGACTCTTAAGACTTGTAGCAGTCATCTTAAGTCATATGGCAGTCTAAGGGTCCTTGATGCATGCGCAATAGTTCAGACTAGCTGCTGGAAGTGACTTATAGCCGGACTCTATGAGACTTGTAGCAGTAGTCTTAAGTCATATATCAGTCTAAGGGTCCTTGATGGATGCTCAATAGTCCAGATTAGCTGCCGGAAGTGACTTATAGCCGGGCTCTATGAGACTTGTAGAAGTCATTTAAGACATATGGCGGTCTAATGGTCATTGATGGATGCGCAATAGTCCAGACTAGCTGCTAGAAGTGACTTATAGCCGGGATCTTAAGATTTAACCAGTCATCTTAAGTCATATGGCAGCCTTAGGGTCCTTGATGGATGCGCAATAGTCCAGACTAACTCCCGGAAGTGACTTAGAGCCGGCTCTATGAGACTTGTAGCAGTCATCTTAAGTCATATGGCAATCCAAGGGCTCTATGCCCAATAGTCCAAACTAGCTCCCGAAAGTGACTTTGAGCTGAACTCTTGAGACTTGTAGCAGTCATCTTAAGTCATATGGCACTCTAAGGGTCCTTGATGGATGCCCAATAGTCCAAACTAGCTGCCGGAAGTGACTTAGAGCCAGGCTCTTGAGACTTGTAGCAGTCATCTTAAGTCATATGACAGTCTAAGGGTCCTTGATGAATGCCCAATAGTCCAAACTAGCTGCCGGAAGTGACATAGAACCGGGCTCTTGAGACTTGTAGCAGTCATCTTAAGTCATATGGCAATCCAAGGGTCCTTGATGGATGCCCAATAGTCCAAACTAGCTGCCGGAAGTGACTTAGAGTCGGGCTCTATGAGACTTGTAGCAGTCATCTTAAGTCATATGGCAGTCTAAGGGTCCTTGATGGATGCCCAATAGTCCAGACTAGCTGACCGGAAGTGATTTAGAGCCGGGCTCTTGAGACTTGTAGCAGTTATTTTAAGTCATATGGCAGTCTAAGGGTACTTGATGGATGCCCAATACTTCAAACTAGCTGCCGGAAGTGACCTAGAACCGGGCTCTTGAGACTTGTATGAATGCCCAATACTCCAAGCTAGCAGCCGGAAGTGACTTGGAGCCGGGCTCTTGAGACTTGTAGTAGTCATTTTAAGTCATATGGCAGTCTAAGGGTCCTTGATGGTTGCCCAATAGCCCAGACTAGTTGCCGGAAGTGACTTAGAGCCGGGCTCTTGAGACTTGTAGCAGTCATCTTAAGTCATATGGCAGTCCAAGGGTCCTTGATGGATGCCCAATAGTCCAAACTAGCTGCCGGAAGTGACTTAGAGCCGGGCTCTTGAGACTTGTATGAATGCCCAATACTCCAAGCTAGCAGCCGGAAGTGACTTGGAGCCGGGCTCTTGAGACTTGTAGTAGTCATTTTAAGTCATATGGCAGTCTAAGGGTCCTTGATGGTTGCCCAATAGCCCAGACTAGTTGCCGGAAGTGACTTAGAGCCGGGCTCTTGAGACTTGTAGCAGTCATCTTAAGTCATATGGCAATCCAAGGGTCCTTGATGGATGCCCAATAGTCCAAACTAGCTGCCGGAAGTGACTTAGAGCCGGGCTCTATGAGACTTGTAGCAGTCATTTTAAGTCATATGGCAGCCTAAGGGTCCTTGATGGATGCCCAATAGTCCAAACTAGCTGCCGGAAGTGACTTAGAGCCGGGATCTTAAGATTTGTAGCAGTCATCTTAAGTCATATGGCAGTCCAAGGGTCCTTGATGGATGCCCAATAGTCCAAACTAGCTGCCGGAAGTGACTTAGAGCCGGGCTCTTGAGACTTGTAGCAGTCATCTTAAGTCATATGGCAGTCTAAGGGTCCTTGATGGATGCCCAATAGTCCAAACTAGCTGCTGGAAGTGACTTAGAACCGGGCTCTATGAGACTTGTAGCAGTCATCTTAAGTCATATGGCAGCCTAAGGGTCCTTGATGGATGCCCAATAGTCCAAACTAGCTGCCGGAAGTGACTTAGAGCCGGGCTCTATGAGACTTGTAGCAGTCATCTTAAGTCATATGGCAATCCAAGGGTCCTTGATGGATGCCCAATAGTCCAAACTAGCTGCCGGAAGTGACTTAGAGCCGGGCTCTTGAGACTTGTAGCAGTCATCTTAAGTCATATGGCAGCCTAAGGGTCCTTGATGGATGCGCAATAGTCCAAACTAGCTGCCGGAAGTGACTTAGAGCTGGGCTCTATGAGACTTGTAGTAGTCATCTTAAGTCATATGGCAGTCTAAGGGTCCTTGATGGATGCCCAATAGTCCAAACTAGCTGCCGGAAGTGACTTAGAGCCAGGCTCTTGAGACTTGTAGCAGTCATCTTAAGTCATATGGCAGTCTAAGGGTCCTTGATGGATGCCCAATAGTCCAAACTAGCTGCCGGAAGTGACTTAGAGCCGGGCTCTATGAGACTTGTAGCAGTCATCTTAAGTCATATGGCACTCTAACGGGTCCTTGATGGATGCCCAATAGTCCAAACTAGCTGCCGGAAGTGACTTAGAGCCGGGCTCTTGAGACTTGTAGCAGTCATCTTAAGTCATATGGCAATCTAAGGGTCCTTGATGGATGCCCAATAGTCCAAACTAGCTGCCGGAAGTGACTTAGAGCCAGGCTCTATGAGACTTGTAGCAGTCATCTTAAGTCATATGGCAGCCTTAGGGTCCTTGATGGATGCGCAATAGTCCAAACTAGCTGCCGGAAGTGACTTAGAGCCGGGCTCTATGAGACTTGTAGCAGTCATCTTAAGTCATATGGCAGTCTATAGGTCCTTGATGGATGCCCAATAGTCCAAACTAGCTGCCGGAAGTGACTTAGAGCCGGGCTCTATGAGACTTGTAGCAGTCATCTTAAGTCATATGGCAATCTAAGGGTCCTTGATGGATGCCCAATAGTCCAAACTAGCTGCCGGAAGTGACTTAGAGCCGGGCTCTATGGGACTTGTAGCAGTCATCTTAAGTCATATGGCACCCTTAGGGTCCTTGATGGATGCCCAATAGTCCAAACTAGCTGCCGGAAGTGACTTAGAGCTGGGCTCTATGAGACTTGTAGTAGTCATCTTAAGTCATATGGCAGTCTAAGGGTCCTTGATGGATGCCCAATAGTCCAAACTAGCTGCCGGAAGTGACTTAGAGCCAGGCTCTATGAGACTTGTAGCAGTCATCTTAAGTCATATGGCAGTCTAAGGGTCCTTGATGGATGCCCAATAGTCCAAACTAGCTGCCGGAAGTGACTTAGAGCCGGGCTCTATGAGACTTGTAGCAGTCATCTTAAGTCATATGGCAATCCAAGGGTCCTTGATGGATGCCCAATAGTCCAAACTAGCTGCCGGAAGTGACTTAGAGCCGGGCTCTTGAGACTTGTAGCAGTCATCTTAAGTCATATGGCAGCCTAAGGGTCCTTGATGGATGCCCAATAGTCCAAACTAGCTGCCGGAAGTGACTTAGAGCCGGGATCTTAAGATTTGTAGCAGTCATCTTAAGTCATATGGCAAGCCTAAGGGTCCTTGATGGATGCCCAATAGTCCAAACTAGCTGCCGGAAGTGACTTAGAGCCGGGCTCTTGAGACTTGTAGCAGTCATCTTAAGTCATATGGCAGTCCAAGGGTCCTTGATGGATGCTCAATAGTCCAAATTAGCTGCCGGAAGTGACTTAGAGCCGGGCTCTATGAGACTTGTAGCAGTCATCTTAAGTCATATGGCAGCCTAAGGGTCCTTGATGGATGCCCAATAGTCCAACCTAGCTGCCGAAAGTGACTTAAAGCCGGGATCTTGAGACTTGTAGCAGTCATCTTAAGTCATATGGCAGTCCAAGGGTCCTTGATGGATGCCCAATACTCCAAATTAGCTGCCGGAAGTGACTTAGAGCCGGGCTCTTGAGACTTGTAGCAGTCATCTTAAGTCATATGGCAGTCTAAAGGTCCTTGATGGATGCCCAATAGTCCAAACTAGCTGCCGGAAGTGACTTAGAACCGGGCTCTTGAGACTTGTAGCAGTCATCTTAAGTCATATGGCAATCCAAGGGTCCTTGATGGATGCCCAATAGTCCAAACTAGCTGCCGGAAGTGACTTAGAGCCGGGCTCTTGAGACTTGTAGCAGTCATCTTAAGTCATATGGCAATCCAAGGGTCCTTGATGGATGCCCAATAGTCCAAACTAGCTGCCGGAAGTGACTTAGAGCCGGGCTCTTAAGATTTGTAGCAGTCATCTTAAGTCATATGGCAGTCTAAGGGTCCTTGATGGATGCCCAATAGTCCAAACTAGCTGCCGGAAGTGACTTAGAGCCTGGGATCTTAAGGTTTGTAGCAGTCTTCTTAGGTCATATGTCAGCCTTAGGGTCCTTGATGGATGCGCAATAGTCCAGACTAGCTGCTGGAAGTGACTTATAGCCGGACTCTATGAGACTTGTAGCAGTAGTCTTAAGTCATATGGCAGTCTAAGGGTCCTTGATGGATGCGCAATAGTCCAGATTAGCTGCCGGAAGTGACTTATAGCCGGGCTCTATGAGACTTGTAGAAGTCATTTAAGTTATATGGCGGTCTAAGGGTCCTTGATGCATGCGCAATAGTCCAGACTAGCTGCCAGACTAACTGCCGGAAGTGACTTAGAGCCGGGATCTTAAGATTTGTAGCAGTCATCTTAAGTCATATGGCATTCTAACGGTCCTTGATGGATGCGCAATAGTCCAGACTAGCTGCCCGAAGTGACTTAGAGCCGGGCTCTATGAGACTTGTAGAAGTCATTTAAGACATATGGCGGTCTAATGGTCATTGATGGATGCGCAATAGTCCAGACTAGCTGCCAGACTAACTGCCGGAAGTGACTTAGAGCCGGGATCTTAAGATTTGTAGCAGTCATCTTAAGTCATATGGCATTCTAACGGTCCTTGATGGATGCCCCATAGTCCAACCTAGCTGCCGGAAGTGACTTAGAGCCGGGATCTTAAGATTTGTAGCAGTCATCTTAAGTCATATGGCAATCCAAGGGTCCTTGATGGATGCCCAATAGTCCAAACTAGCTGCCGGAAGTGACTTAAAGCCGGGCTCTTGAGACTTGTAGCAGTCATCTTAAGTCATATGGCAGTCCAAGGATCATTGATGGATGCTCAATACTCCAAATTAGCTGCCGGAAGTGACTTAGAGCCGGGCTCTTGAGACTTGTAGCAGTCATCTTAAGTCATATAGCAGCCTAAGGGTCCTTGATGGATGCCCATTAGTCCAACCTAGCTGCCGAAAGTGACTTAAAGCCGGGATCTTGAGACTTGTAGCAGTCATCTTAAGTCATATGGCAGTCCAAGGATCATTGATGGATGCTCAATACTCCAAATTAGCTGCCGGAAGTGACTTAAAGCCGGGCTCTTAAGATTTGTAGCAGTCATCTTAAGTCATATGGCAGTCTAAGGGTCCTTGAAGGATGCCCAATAGTCTAAACTAGCTGGCGGAAGTGACTAAGAGCCGGGATCTTAAGATTTGTAGCAGTCATCTTAAGTCATATGGCATTCTAACGGTCCTTGATGGATGCGCAATAGTCCAGACTAGCTGCCCGAAGTGACTTAGAGCCGGGCTCTATGAGACTTGTAGCAGCCATCTTAAGTCATATGGCAGTCTAAGGGTCCTTGATGCATGCGCAATAGTTCAGACTAGCTGCTGGAAGTGACTTAAAGCCGGACTCTTAAGACTTGTAGCAGTCATCTTAAGTCATATGGCAGTCTAAGAGTCCTTGATGCATGCGCAATAGTCCAGACTAGCTGCTGGAAGTGACTTAGAGCCGGGCTCTATGAGACTTGTAGAAGTCATCTTAAGTCATATGGCAGTCTAACGGTCCTTGATGGATGCGCAATAGTCCAGAGTAGCTGCCGGAAGTGACTTAGAGCCGAGATCTTAAGATTTGTAGCAGTCATCTTAAGTCATATGGCACCCTTAGGGTCCTTGATGGATGCGCAATAGTCCAGACTAACTCCCGGAAGTGACTTATAGCCGGACTCTTAAGACTTGTAGCAGTCATCTTAAGTCATATGGCAGTCTAAGAGTCCTTGATGCATGCGCAATAGTCCAGACTAGCTGCTGGAAGTGACTTTTAGCCGGGCTCTATGAGACTTGTAGCAGTAGTCTTAAGTCATATGGCAGTCTAAGGGTCCTTGATGGATGCGCAATAGTCCAGACTAGCTGCCGGAAGTGACTTAGAGCCGAGATCTTAAGATTTGTAGCTGTCATCTTAAGTCATATGGCAGCCTTAGGGTCATTGATGGATGTCCAATAGTCCAACCTAGCTGCCCGAAGTGACTTATAGCCGGCTCTATGAGACTTGTAGAAGTCATCTTAAGTCATATGGTAATCTAAGAGTCCTTGATGCATGCGCAATAGTCCAGACTAGCTGCTGGAAGTGACTTATAGCCGGACTCTTAAGACTTGTAGCAGCCATCTTAAGTCATATGGCAGTCTAAGGGACCTCGATGCATGCGCAATAGTTCAGACTAGCTGCTGGAAGTGACTTATAGCCGGACTCTTAAGACTTGTAGCAGTCATCTTAAGTCATATGGCAGTCTAAGGGTCCTTGATGCATGCGCAATAGTTCAGACTAGCTGCTGGAAGTGACTTATAGCCGGACTCTTAAGACTTGTAGCAGTCATCTTAAGTCATATGGCAGTCAAACGGTCCTTGATGGATGCGCAATAGTCCAGACTAGCTGCTGGAAGTGACTTATAGCCGGGCTCTATGAGACTTGTAGCAGCCATCTTAAGTCATATGGCAGTCTAAGGGTCCTTGATGCATGCGCAATAGTTCAGACTAGCTGCTGGAAGTGACTTATAGCCGGACTCTTAAGACTTGTAGCAGCCATCTTAAGTCATATGGCAGTCTAAGGGTCCTTGATGCATGCGCAATAGTTCAGACTAGCTGCTGGAAGTGACTTATAGCCGGACTCTTAAGACTTGTAGCAGTCATCTTAAGTCATATGGCAGTCAAAGGGTCCTTGATGGATGCGCAATAGTCCAGACTAGCTGCTGGAAGTGACTTAGAGCCGGGCTCTATGAGACTTGTAGCAGCCATCTTAAGTCATATGGGAGTCTAAGGGTCCTTGATGCATGCGCAATAGTTCAGACTAGCTGCTGGAAGTGACTTATAGCCGGACTCTTAAGACTTGTAGCAGTCATCTTAAGTCATATGGCAGTCTAAGGGTCCTTGATGCATGCGCAATAGTTCAGACTAGCTGCTGGAAGTGACTTATAGCCGGACTCTATGAGACTTGTAGCAGTCGTCTTAAGTCATATGGCAGTCTAAGGGTCCTTGATGCATGCGCAATAGTCCAGACTAGCTGCTGGAAGTGACTTATAGCCGGACTCTTAAGACTTGTAGCAGTCATCTTAAGTCATATGGCAGTCTAAGGGTCCTTGATGGATGCGCAATAGTCCAGACTAGCTGCTGGAAGTGACTTAGAGCCGGGCTCTATGAGACTTGTAGCAGCCATCTTAAGTCATATGGCAGTCTAAGGGTCCTTGATGCATGCGCAATAGTTCAGACTAGCTGCTGGAAGTGACTTATAGCCGGGCTCTATGAGACTTGTAGCAGCCATCTTAAGTCATATGGCAGTCTAAGGGTCCTTGATGCATGCGCAATAGTCCAGACTAGCTGCTGGAAGTGACTTATAGCCGGACTCTTAAGACTTGTAGCAGTCATCTTAAGTCATATGGCAGTCTAAGGGTCCTTGATGCATGCGCAATAGTTCAGACTAGCTGCTGGAAGTGACTTATAGCCGGACTCTTAAGACTTGTAGCAGTCATCTTAAGTCATATGGCAGTCAAACGGTCCTTGATGGATGCGCAATAGTCCAGACTAGCTGCTGGAAGTGACTTATAGCCGGGCTCTATGAGACTTGTAGCAGCCATCTTAAGTCATATGGCAGTCTAAGGGTCCTTGATGCATGCGCAATAGTTCAGACTAGCTGCTGGAAGTGACTTATAGCCGGACTCTTAAGACTTGTAGCAGTCATCTTAAGTCATATGGCAGTCTAAGGGTCCTTGATGCATGCGCAATAGTCCAGACTAGCTGCTGGAAGTGACTTATAGCCGGACTCTATGAGACTTGTAGCAGTAGTCTTAAGTCATATGGCAGTCTAAGGGTCCTTGATGCATGCGCAATAGTCCAGACTAGCTGCTGGAAGTGACTTAGAGCCGGGCTCTATAAGACTTGTAGCAGTCATCTTAAGTCATATGGCAGTCTAAGGGTCCTTGATGGATGCGCAATAGTCCAGACTAGCTGCTGGAAGTGACTTAGAGCCGGGCTCTATGAGACTTGTAGCAGTAGTCTTAAGTCATATGGCAGTCTAAGGGTCCTTGATGGATGCGCAATAGTCCAGACTAGCTGCCGGAAGTGACTTAGAGCCGGGATCTTAAGATTTGTAGCAGTCATCTTAAGTCATATGGCAGCCTTAGGGTCCTTGATGGATGCGCAATAGTCCAGACTAGCTGCCGGAAGTGACTTAGAGCCGGCTCTATGAGACTTGTAGAAGTCATCTTAAGTCATATGGCAGTCTAAGGGACCTCGATGGATGCCCAATAGTCCAAACTAGCTGCCGGAAGTGACTTAGAGCCGGGATCTTAAGATTTGTAGCAGTCATCTTAAGTCATATGGCAGCCTTAGGGTCCTTGATGGATGCGCAATAGTCCAACCTAGCTGCCCGAAGTGACTTAAAGCCGGCTCTATGAGAATTGGAGCAGTCATCTTAAGTCATATGGCGGTCTACTGGTCCTTGATGGATGCGCAATAGTCCAGACTAGCTGCTGGAAGTGACTTATAGCCGGACTCTTAAGACTTGTAGCAGTCATCTTAAGTCATATGGCAGTCTAAGGGTCCTTGATGCATGCGCAATAGTCCAGACTAGCTGCCGGAAGTGACTTAGAGCCGGGATCTTAAGATTTGTAGTAGTCATCTTAAGTCATATGGCAGTCTAAGGGTCCTTGATGGATGCGCAATAGTCCAGACTAGCTGCCGGAAGTGACTTAGAGCCGGGATCTTAAGATTTGTAGCAGTCATCTTAAGTCATATGGCAGTCTAAGGGTCCTTGATGGATGCGCAATAGTCCAGACTAGCTGCCGGAAGTGACTTAGAGCCGGGACCTTAAGATTTGTAGCAGTTATCTTAAGTCATACGGCAGTCTTAGGGTCGTTGATGGATGCCCAATAGTCCAACCTAGCTGCCAGAAGTGACTTAGAGCCGGCTCTATGAGAAATGTAGAAGTCATCTTAAGTCATATGGCAGTCTAAGGGTCATTGATGAATGCGCAATAGTCCAACCTAGCTGCCGGAAGTTACTTAGAGCCGGGATCTTAATATTTGTAGCAGTCATCTTAAGACATATGGCAGCCTTAGGGTCCTTGATGGATGCGCAATAGTCCAGAGTAGCTGCTGGAAGAGACTTAGAGCCGTGCTCTTGAGACTTGTAGCAGTCATCTTAAGTCATATGGCAGTCTAAGGGTCCTTGATGGATGCGCAATAGTTCAGACTAGCTGCTGGAAGTGACTTATAGCCGGGACTCTATAAGACTTGTAGCAGCCATCTTAAGTCATATGGCAGTCTAAGGGTCCTTGATGCATGCGCAATAGTCCAGACTAGCTGCCGGAAGTGACTTAGAGCCGAGATCTTAAGATTTGTAGTAGTCATCTTAAGTCATATGGCAGCCTAAGGGTCCTTGATGGATGCGCAATAGTCCAGACTAGCTGCCGGAAGTGACTTAGAGCCGGGATCTTAAGATTTGTAGCAGTCATCTTAAGTCATATGGCAGTCTAAGGGTCCTTGATGGATGCGCAATAGTCCAGACTAGCTGCCGGAAGTGACTTAGAGCCGAAATCTTAAGATTTGTAGCAGTCATCTTAAGTCATATGGCAGCCTTAGGGTCCTTGATGGATGCGCAATAGTCCAGACTAGCTGCTGGAAGTGACTTAGAGCCGGGCTCTATGAGACTTGTAGCAGTAGTCTTAAGTCATATGGCAGTCTAAGGGTCCTTGATGGATGCGCAATAGTCCAGACTAGCTGCCGGAAGTGACTTAGAGCCGGGATCTTAAGATTTGTAGCAGTCATCTTAAGTCATATGGCAGCCTTAGGGTCCTTGATGGATGCGCAATAGTCCAGACTAACTCCCGGAAGTGACTTAGAGCCGGCTCTATGAGACTTGTAGAAGTCATCTTAAGTCATATGGCAGTCTAAGGGACCTCGATGGATGCCCAATAGTCCAAACTAGATGCCGGAAGTGACTTAGAGCCGGGATCTTAAGATTTGTAGCAGTCATCTTAAGTCATATGGCAGTCTAACGGTCCTTGATGGATGCGCAATAGTCCAGACTAGCTGCCGGAAGTGACTTAGAGCCGGGCTCTATGAGACTTGTAGCAGCCATCTTAAGTCATATGGCAGTCTAAGGGTCCTTGATGCATGCGCAATAGTTCAGACTAGCTGCTGGAAGTGACTTATAGCCGGACTCTTAAGACTTGTAGCAGTCATCTTAAGTCATATGGCAGTCTAAGGGTCCTTGATGGATGCGCAATAGTCCAGACTAGCTGCCGGAAGTGACTTAGAGCCGCGATCTTAAGATTTGTAGCAGTCATCTTAAGTCATATGGCAGTCTAAGGGTCCTTGATGTATGCGCAATAGTCCAGACTAGCTCCCGGAAGTGACTTAGAGCCGCGATCTTAAGATTTGTAGCAGTCATCTTAAGTCATATGGCAGTCTAAGGGTCCTTGATGTATGCGCAATAGTCCAGACTAGCTCCCGGAAGTGACTTAGAGCCGCGATCTTAAGATTTGTAGCAGTCATCTTAAGTCATATGGCAGCCTTAGGGTCCTTGATGTATGCGCAATAGTCCAGACTAGCTCCCGGAAGTGACTTAGAGCCGGCTCTATGAGACTTGTAGAAGTCATCTTAAGTCATATGGCAGTCTAAGGGACCTCGATGGATGCCCAATAGTCCAAACTAGATGCCGGAAGTTACTTAGAGCCGGGATCTTAAGATTTGTAGCAGTCATCTTAAGTCATATGGCAGTCTAAGGGTCCTTGATGGATGCGCAATAGTCCAGACTAGCTGCCCGAAGTGACTTAGAGCCGGGCTCTATGAGACTTGTAGCAGCCATCTTAAGTCATATGGCAGTCTAAGGGTCCTTGATGGATGCGCAATAGTCCAGACTAGCTGCCGGAAGTGACTTAGAGCCGGGCTCTTAAGATTTGTAGCAGTCATCTTAAGTCATATGGCAGTCTAAGGGTCCTTGATGGATGCGCAATAGTCCAGACTAGCTGCCGGAAGTGACTTAGAGCCGAGATCTTAAGATTTGTAGCAGTCATCTTAAGTCATATGGCAGCCTTAGGGTCCTTGATGGATGCGCAATAGTCCAGACTAACTCCCGGAAGTGACTTAGAGCCGGCTCTATGAGACTTGTAGAAGTCATCTTAAGTCATATGGCAGTCTAAGGGACCTCGATGGATGCCCAATAGTCCAAACTAGATGCCGAAAGTTACTTAGAGCCGGGATCTTAAGATTTGTAGCAGTCATCTTAAGTCATATGGCAGTCTAACGGTCCTTGATGGATGCGCAATAGTCCAGACTAGCTGCCCGAAGTGACTTAGAGCCGGGCTCTATGAGACTTGTAGCAGCCATCTTAAGTCATATGGCAGTCTAAGGGTCCTTGATGCATGCGCAATAGTTCAGACTAGCTGCTGGAAGTGACTTATAGCCGGACTCTTAAGACTTGTAGCAGTCATCTTAAGTCATATGGCAGTCTAAGGGTCCTTGATGGATGCGCAATAGTCCAGACTAGCTGCCGGAAGTGACTTAGAGCCGAGATCTTAAGATTTGTAGCAGTCATCTTAAGTCATATGGCAGTCTAAGGGTCCTTGATGGATGCGCAATAGTCCAGACTAGCTGCCGGAAGTGACTTAGAGCCGAGATCTTAAGATTTGTAGCAGTCATCTTAAGTCATATGGCAGTCTAAGGGTCCTTGATG
Organism: Drosophila sp. 14030-0761.01; assembly: GCA_018150735.1. Taxonomy (NCBI): domain Eukaryota; kingdom Metazoa; phylum Arthropoda; class Insecta; order Diptera; family Drosophilidae; genus Drosophila; species Drosophila sp. 14030-0761.01. The sequence goes on from JAECWO010000038.1 coordinate 112,634, forward strand.
GATGCGCAATAGTCCAGACTAGCTGCCGGAAGTGACTTAGAGCCGAGATCTTAAGATTTGTAGCAGTCATCTTAAGTCATATGGCAGCCTTAGGGTCCTTGATGGATGCGCAATAGTCCAGACTAACTCCCGGAAGTGACTTAGAGCCGGCTCTATGAGACTTGTAGAAGTCATCTTAAGTCATATGGCAGTCTAAGGGACCTCGATGGATGCCCAATAGTCCAAACTAGATGCCGGAAGTTACTTAGAACCGGGATCTTAAGATTTGTAGCAGTCATCTTAAGTCATATGGCAGTCTAACGGTCCTTGATGGATGCGCAATAGTCCAGACTAGCTGCCCGAAGTGACTTAGAGCCGGGCTCTATGAGACTTGTAGCAGCCATCTTAAGTCATATGGCAGTCTAAGGGTCCTTGATGCATGCGCAATAGTTCAGACTAGCTGCTGGAAGTGACTTAGAGCCGGGCTCTATGAGACTTGTAGCAGTAGTCTTAAGTCATATGGCAGTCTAAGGGTCCTTGATGGATGCGCAATAGTCCAGAGTAGCTGCCGGAAGTGACTTAGAGCCGAGATCTTAAGATTTGTAGCAGTCATCTTAAGTCATATGGCAGCCTTAGGGTCCTTGATGGATGCGCAATAGTCCAGACTAACTCCCGGAAGTGACTTAGAGCCGGCTCTATGAGACTTGTAGAAGTCATCTTAAGTCATATGGCAGTCTAAGGGACCTCGATGGATGCCCAATAGTCCAAACTAGATGCCGGAAGTGACTTAGAGCCGGGATCTTAAGATTTGTAGCAGTCATCTTAAGTCATATGGCAGTCTAAGGGTCCTTGATGGATGCGCAATAGTCCAGACTAGCTGCCCGAAGTGACTTAGAGCCGGGCTCTATGAGACTTGTAGCAGCCATCTTAAGTCATATGGCAGTCTAACGGTCCTTGATGGATGCGCAATAGTCCAGACTAGCTGCCCGAAGTGACTTAGAGCCGGGCTCTATGAGACTAAGAGCCGGGATCTTAAGATTTGTAGCAGTCATCTTAAGTCATATGGCAGTCTAACGGTCCTTGATGGATGCGCAATAGTCCAGACTAGCTGCCGGAAGTGACTTAGAGCCGAGATCTTAAGATTTGTAGCAGTCATCTTAAGTCATATGGCAGCCTTAGGGTCCTTGATGGATGCGCAATAGTCCAGACTAACTGCCGGAAGTGACTTAGAGCCGGGCTCTATGAGACTTGTAGAAGTCATCTTAAGTCATATGGCAGTCTAAGGGACCTCGATGGATGCCCAATAGTCCAAACTAGTTGCCGGAAGTGACTTAGAGCCGGGATCTTAAGATTTGTAGCAGTCATCTTAAGTCATATGGCAGTCTAAGGGTCCTTGATGGATGCGCAATAGTCCAGACTAGCTGCCCGAAGTGACTTAGAGCCGGGCTCTATGAGACTTGTAGCAGCCATCTTAAGTCATATGGCAGTCTAAGGGTCCTTGATGCATGCGCAATAGTTCAGACTAGCTGCTGGAAGTGACTTATAGCCGGACTCTATAAGACTTGTAGCAGCCATCTTAAGTCATATGGCAGTCTAAGGGTCCTTGATGCATGCGCAATAGTCCAGACTAGCTGCCGGAAGTGACTTAGAGCCGAGATCTTAAGATTTGTAGTAGTCATCTTAAGTCATATGGCAGTCTAACGGTCCTTGATGGATGCGCAATAGTCCAGACTAGCTGCCGGAAGTGACTTAGAGCCGAGATCTTAAGATTTGTAGCAGTCATCTTAAGTCATATGGCAGTCTAAGGGTCCTTGATGGATGCGCAATAGTCCAGACTAGCTGCCGGAAGTGACTTAGAGCCGAGATCTTAAGATTTGTAGCAGTCATCTTAAGTCATATGGCAGCCTTAGGGTCCTTGATGGATGCGCAATAGTCCAGACTAGCTGCTGGAAGTGACTTAGAGCCGGGCTCTATGAGACTTGTAGCAGTAGTCTTAAGTCATATGGCAGTCTAAGGGTCCTTGATGGATGCGCAATAGTCCAGACTAGCTGCCGGAAGTGACTTAGAGCCGAGATCTTAAGACTTGTAGCAGTCATCTTAAGTCATATGGCAGCCTTAGGGTCCTTGATGGATGCGCAATAGTCCAGACTAACTCCCGGAAGTGACTTAGAGCCGGCTCTATGAGACTTGTAGAAGTCATCTTAAGTCATATGGCAGTCTAAGGGACCTCGATGGATGCCCAATAGTCCAGACTAGCTGCCGGAAGTGACTTAGAGCCGGGATCTTAAGATTTGTAGCAGTCATCTTAAGTCATATGGCAGTCTAACGGTCCTTGATGGATGCGCAATAGTCCAGACTAGCTGCCGGAAGTGACTTAGAGCCGGGATCTTAAGACTTGTAGCAGTCATCTTAAGTCATATGGCAGTCTAAGGGTCCTTGATGGATGCGCAGTAGTCCAGACTAGTTGCCGGAAGTGACTTACAGCTGGCCTCTTAAGATTTGTAGCAGTCATCTTAAGTCATATGGTAGACTAGGTCCCGGAAGTGAGTTAGAGCCGCGATCTTAAGATTTGTAGCAGTCATCTTAAGTCATATGGCAGTCTAAGGGTCCTTGATGTATGCGCAAACTAGCTGCCGGAAGTGACTTAGAGCCGAGATCTTAAGATTTGTAGCAGTCATCTTAAGTCATATGGCAGTCTAACGGTCCTTGATGGATGCGCAATAGTCCAGACTAGCTGCCGGAAGTGACTTAGAGCCGGGATCTTAAGATTTGTAGCAGTCATCTTAAGTCATATGGCAGTCTAAGGGTCCTTGATGGATGCGCAATAGTCCAGACTAGCTGCCGGAAGTGACTTAGAGCCGAGATCTTAAGATTTGTAGCAGTCATCTTAAGTCATATGGCAGTCTAAGGGTCCTTGATGGATGCGCAATAGTCCAGACTAGCTGCCGGAAGTGACTTAGAGCCGGGATCTTAAGATTTGTAGCAGTCATCTTAAGTCATATGGCAGTCTAAGGGACCTCGATGGATGCCCAATAGTCCAAACTAGATGCCGGAAGTTACTTAGAGCCGGGATCTTAAGATTTGTAGCAGTCATCTTAAGTCATATGGCAGTCTAAGGGTCCTTGATGGATGCGCAATAGTCCAGACTAGCTGCCGGAAGTGACTTAGAGCCGGGCTCTATGAGACTTGTAGCAGCCATCTTAAGTCATATGGCAGTCTAAGGGTCCTTGATGGATGCGCAATAGTCCAGACTAGCTGCTGGAAGTGACTTAGAGCCGGGCTCTATGAGACTTGTAGCAGTAGTCTTAAGTCATATGGCAGTCTAAGGGTCCTTGATGGATGCGCAATAGTCCAGACTAGCTGCCGGAAGTGACTTAGAGCCGAGATCTTAAGATTTGTAGCAGTCATCTTAAGTCATATGGCAGCCTTAGGGTCCTTGATGGATGCGCAATAGTCCAGACTAACTCCCGGAAGTGACTTAGAGCCGGCTCTATGAGACTTGTAGAAGTCATCTTAAGTCATATGGCAGTCTAAGGGTCCTTGATGGATGCCCAATAGTCCAAACTAGATGCCGGAAGTGACTTAGAGCCGGGATCTTAAGATTTGTAGCAGTCATCTTAAGTCATATGGCAGTCTAAGGGTCCTTGATGTATGCGCAATAGTCCAGACTAGCTCCCGGAAGTGACTTAGAGCCGGGCTCTTGAGACTTGTAGAGCCATCTTAAGTCATATGGCAGTCTAAGGGTCCTTGATGGATGCGCAATAGTCCAGACTAGCTGCCGGAAGTGACTTAGAGCCGGGCTCTATGAGGATCTTTGTAGCAGTCATCTTAAGTCATATGGCAGTCTAAGGGTCCTTGATGGATGCGCAATAGTCCAGACTAGCTGACGGAAGTGACTTAGAGCCGGCTCTATGAGACTTGTAGAAGTCATCTTAAGTCATATGGCAGTCTAAGGGTCCTTGATGGATGCGCAATAGTCCAGACTAGCTGCCGGAAGTGACTTATAGCCGGGATCTTAAGATTGTAACCATTCATCTTAAGTCATATGGCAGTCTTAGGGTCCTTGATGGATGCGCAATAGTCCAGACTAGCTGACGGAAGTGACTTAGAGCCGGATCTATGAGACTTGTAGAAGTCATCTTAAGTCATATGGCAGTCTAAGGGTCCTTGATGGATGCGCAATAGTCCAAACTAGCTGCCGGAAGTGACTTAGAGCCGGGATCTTAAGATTTGTAGAAGTCATCTTAAGTCATATGGCAGTCTAAGGGTCCTTGATGGATGCGCAATAGTCCAGATTAGCTGCCGGAATTGACTCAGAGCCGGCTCTATGAGACTTGTAGAAGTCATCTTAAGTCATATGGCAGTCTAAGGGACCTCGATGGATGCCCAATAGTCTAAACTAGCTGGCGGAAGTGACTTAGAGCCGGGATCTTAAGATTTGTAGCAGTCATCTTAAGTCATATGGCAGTCTAAGGGTCCTTGATGGATGCGCAATAGTCCAGACTAGCTGCCGGAAGTGACTAAGAGCCGGCTCTATGAGACTTGTAGCAGCCATCTTAAGTCATATGGCAGTCTAAGGGTCCTTGATGCATGCGCAATAGGCCGGAAGTGACTTAGAGCCGGCTCGATGAGACTTGTAGCAGTCATCTTAAGTCATATGGCAGTCTAAGGGTCCTTGATGGATGCGCAATAGTCCAGACTAGCTGCCGGAAGTGACTTAGAGCCGGGATCTTAAGATTTGTAGCAGTCATCTTAAGTCATATGGCAGCCTTAGGGTCCTTGATGGATGCGCAATAGTCCAGACTAGCTGCCCGAAGTGACTTAGAGCCGGGCTCTATGAGACTTGTAGCAGCCATCTTAAGTCATATGGCAGTCTAAGGGTCCTTGATGGATGCGCAATAGTCCAGACTAGCTGCCGGAAGTGACTTAGAGCCGGGCTCTATGAGACTAAGAGCCGGGATCTTAAGATTTGTAGCAGTCATCTTAAGTCATATGGCAGTCTAAGGGTCCTTGATGGATGCGCAATAGTCCAGACTAGCTGCCGGAAGTGACTTAGAGCCGGGCTCTATGAGACTTGTAGCAGCCATCTTAAGTCATATGGCAGTCTAAGGGTCCTTGATGGATGTGCAATAGTCCAGATTAGCTGCCGGAAGTGACTTATAGCCGGGCTCTATGAGACTTGTAGAAGTCATCTTAAGTCATATGGCAGTCTAATGGTCCTTGATGGATGCGCAATAGTCCAGACTAGCTGCCGGAAGTGACTTAGAGCCGGGATCTTAAGATTTGTAGCAGTCATCTTAAGTCATATGGCAGCCTTAGGGTCCTTGATGGATGCGCAATAGTCCAGACTAACTGCCGGAAGTGACTTAGAGCCGGGATCTTGAGACTTGTAGAAGTCATCTTAAGTCATATGGCAGTCTAAGGGTCCTTGATGGATGCCCAATAGTCCAAACTAGCTGGCGGAAGTGACTTAGAGCCGGGATCTTAAGATTTGTAGCAGTCATCTTAAGTCATATGGCAGTCTAAGGGTCCTTGATGGATGTGCAATAGTCCAGATTAGCTGCCGGAAGTGACTTAGAGCCGGGCTCTATGAGACTTGTAGCAGTCATCTTAAGTCATATGGCAGTCTAAGGGTCCTTGATGGATGCCCAATAGTCCAAACTAGCTGGCGGAAGTGACTTAGAGCCGGGATCTTAAGATTTGTAGCAGTCATCTTAAGTCATATGGCAGTCTAAGGGTCCTTGATGGATGCGCAATAGTCCAGACTAGCTGCTGGAAGTGACTTAGAGCCGGCTCTATGAGACTTGTAGCAGTCATCTTAAGTCATATGGCAGTCTAAGGGTCCTTGATGTATGCGCAATAGTCCAGACTAGCTCCCGGAAGTGACTTAGAGCCGCGATCTTAAGATTTGTAGCAGTCATCTTAAGTCATATGGCAGTCTAAGGGTCCTTGATGGATGCGCAATAGTCCAGACTAGCTGCCGGAAGTGACTTAGAGCCGGGATCTTAAGATTTGTAGCAGTCATCTTAAGTCATATGGCAGTCTAAGGGTCCTTGATGGATGCGCAATAGTCCAGACTAGCTGCCGGAAGTGACTTAGAGCCGGGCTCTTGAGACTTGTAGCAGCCATCTTAAGTCATATGGCAGTCTAAGGGTCCTTGATGTATACGCAATAGTCCAGACTAGCTCCCGGAAGTGACTTAGAGCCGCGATCTTAAGATTTGTAGCAGTCATCTTAAGTCATATGGCAGTCTAAGGGTCCTTGATGGATGCGCAATAGTCCAGACTAGCTGCCGGAAGTGACTTAGAGCCGGGATCTTAAGATTTGTAGCAGTCATCTTAAGTCATATGGCAGTCTAAGGGTCCTTGATGGATGCGCAATAGTCCAGACTAGCTGCCGGAAGTGACTTAGAGCCGGGATCTTAAGATTTGTAGCAGTCATCTTAAGTCATATGGCAGCCTTAGGGTCCTTGATGGATGCGCAATAGTCCAGACTAGCTGCCGGAAGTGACTTAGAGCCGGCTCTATGAGACTTGTAGAAGTCATCTTAAGTCATATGGCAGTCTAAGGGACCTCGATGGATGCCCAATAGTCCAAACTAGCTGCCGGAAGTGACTTAGAGCCGGGATCTTAAGATTTGTAGCAGTCATCTTAAGTCATATGGCAGTCTTAGCTGCCGGAAGTGACTTAGAGCCGGGCTCTATGAGACTTGTAGCAGTCATCTTAAGTCATATGGCAGTCTAAGGGTCCTTGATGGATGCGCAATAGTCCAGACTAGCTGCTGGAAGTGACTTAGAACCGGGCTCTATGAGACTTGTAGCAGTAGTCTTAAGTCATATGGCAGTCTAAGGGTCCTTGATGGATGCGCAATAGTCCAGATTAGCTGCCGGAAGTGACTTAGAGCCGGGATCTTAAGATTTGTAGCAGTCATCTTAAGTCATATGGCAGCCTTAGGGTCCTTGATGGATGCGCAATAGTCCAGATTAGCTGCCGGAAGTGACTTAGAGCCGGGCTCTATGAGACTTGTAGCAGCTATCTTAAATCATATGGCAGCCTTAGGGTCCTTGATGGATGAGCAATAATCCAACCTAGCTGCCCGAAGTGACTTAGAGCCAGCTCTATAAGACTTGGAGAAGTCTTCTTAAGTCATATGGTAGTCTAAGGGACCTTGATGGATGCGCAATAGTCCAGACTAGCTGCCGGAAGTGACTTAGAGCCGGCTCTATGAGACTTGTAGCAGTCATCTTAAGTCATATGGCAGCCTAAGGGTCCTTGATGGATGCGCAATAGTCCAGACTAGCTGCCGGAAGTGACTTACAGCCGGGCTCTTGAGGCTAAGAGCCGGGATCTTAAGATTTGTAGCAGTCATCTTAAGTCATATGGCAGTCTAAGGGTCCTTGATGGATGCGCAATAGTCCAGACTAGCTGCCGGAAGTGACTTAGAGCCGGCTCTATGAGACTTGTAGCAGTCATCTTAAGTCATATGGCAGTCTAAGGGTCCTTGATGGATGTGCAATAGTCCAGATTAGCTGCCGGAAGTGACTTAGAGCCGGCTCTATGAGACTTGTAGAAGTCATCTTAAGTCATATGGCAGTCTAAGGGTCCTTGATGGATGCGCAATAGTCCAGACTAGCTGCCGGAAGTGACTTAGAGCCGGGATCTTAAGATTTGTAGCAGTCATCTTAAGTCATATGGCAGCCTAAGGGTCCTTGATGGATGCGCAATAGTCCAGACTATCTGCCGGAAGTGACTTAGAGCCGGGATCTTAAGATTTGTAGCAGTCATCTTAAGTCATATGGCAGCCTTAGGGTCCTTGATGGATGCGCAAGAGTCCAGATTAACTCCCGGAAGTGACTTAGAGCCGGCTCTATGAGACTTGTAGAAGTCATCTTAAGTCATATGGCAGTCTAAGGGTCCTTGATGGATGCCCAATAGTCCAAACTAGCTGCCGGAAGTGACTTAGAGCCGGGATCTTAAGATTTGTAGCAGTCATCTTAAGTCATATGGCAGTCTAAGGGTCCTTGATGGATGCGCAATAGTCCAGACTAGCTGCCCGAAGTGACTTAGAGCCGGGCTCTATGAGACTTGTAGCAGTCATCTTAAGTCATATGGCAGTCTAAGGGTCCTTGATGCATGCGCAATAGTCCAGACTAGCTGCTGGAAGTGACTTAGAGCCGGGCTCTTGAGACTTGTAGCAGTCATCTTAAGTCATATGGCAGTCTAAGGGTCCTTGATGGATGCGCAATAGTCCAGACTAGCTGCCGGAAGTGACTTAGAGCCGGGATCTTAAGATTTGTAGCAGTCATCTTAAGTCATATGGCAGCCTTAGGGTCCTTGATGGATGCGCAAGAGTCCAGATTAACTCCCGGAAGTGACTTAGAGCCGGCTCTATGAGACTTGTAGAAGTCATCTTAAGTCATATGGCAGTCTAAGCGTCCTTGATGGATGCGCAATAGTCCAGATTAGCTGCCGGAATTGACTTAGAGCCGGGCTCTATAAGATTTGTAGCAGTCATCTTAAGTCATATGGCAGTCTAAGGGTCCTTGATGGATGCGCAATAGTCCAGACTAGCTGCCGGAAGTGACTTAGAGCCGGGCTCTATGAGACTTGTAGCAGTCATCTTAAGTCATATGGCAGCCTAAGGGTCCCTTGATGGATGCGCAATAGTCCAGACTAGCTGCCCGAAGTGACTTAGAGCCGGGCTTAAGTGACTAAGAGCCGGGATCTTAAGACTTGTAGCAGTCATCTTAAGTCATATGGCAGTCTAAGGGTCCTTGATGGATGCGCAATAGTCCAGACTAGCTGCCGGAAGTGACTTAGAGCCGGGCTCTATGAGACTTGTAGCAGTCATCTTAAGTCATATGGCAGTCTAAGGGTCCTTGATGGATGTGCAATAGTCCAGACTAGCTGCCGGAAGTGACTTAGAGCCGGGCTCTATGAGACTTGTAGAAGTCATTTAAGTCATATGGCAGTCTAAGGGTCCTTGATGGATGCGCAATAGTCCAGACTAGCTGCTGGAAGTGACTTAGAGCCGGGATCTTAAGACTTGTAACCAGTCATCTTAAGTCATATGGCAGCCTTAGGGTCCTTGATGGATGCGCAATAGTCCAGACTAGCTGCCGGAAGTGACTTAGAGCCGGGCTCTATGAGACTTGTAGTAGTCATCTTAAGTCATATGGCAGTCTAAGGGTCCTTGATGGATGCCCAATAGTCCAAACTAGCTGCCGGAAGTGACTTAGAGCCGGGATCTTAAGATTTGTAGCAGTCATCTTAAGTCATATGGCAGTCTAAGGGTCCTTGATGGATGTGCAATAGTCCAGATTAGGTGCCGGAATTGACTCAGAGCCGGCTCTATGAGACTTGTAGAAGTCATCTTAAGTCATATGGCAGTCTAAGGGACCTCGATGGATGCCCAATAGTCTAAACTAGCTGGCGGAAGTGACTAAGAGCCGGGATCTTAAGATGTTGTAGTAGTCATCTTAAGTCATATGGCACCCTAAGGGTCCCTTGATGGATGCCCAATAGTCCAAATTAGCAGCCGGAAGTGACTTAGAGCCGGGCTCTATGAGACTTGTAGCAGTCATCTTAAGTCATATGGCAGCCTAAGGGTCCTTGATGGATGCGCAATAGTCCAGACTAGCTGCTGGAAGTGACTTAGAGCCGGGCTCTTGAGACTTGTAGCAGTCATCTTAAGTCATATGGCAGTCTAAGGGTCCTTGATGGATGCGCAATAGTCCAGACTAGCTGCCGGAAGTGACTTAGAGCCGGAGATCTTAAGATTTGTAGCAGTCATCTTAAGTCATATGGCAGCCTTAGGGTCCTTGATGGATGCGCAATAGTCCAGACTAGCTGCCGGAAGTGACTTAGAGCCGGGCTCTATGAGACTTGTAGCAGTCATCTTAAGTCATATGGCAGTCTAAGGGTCCTTGATGGATGCGCAATAGTCCAGACTAGCTGCCGGAAGTGACTTAGAGCCGGGATCTTAAGATTTGTAGCAGTCATCTTAAGTCATATGGCACTCTAAGGGTCCTTGATGGATGCGCAATAGTCCAGACTAGCTGCCGGAAGTGACTTAGAGCCGGGCTCTATGAGACTTGTAGCAGTCATCTTAAGTCATATGGCAGTCTAAGGGTCCTTGATGGATGTGCAATAGTCCAGATTAGCTGCCGGAAGTGACTTAGAGCCGGGCTCTTGAGACTTGTAGAAGTCATCTTAAGTCATATGGCAGTCTAAGGGTCCTTGATGGATGCGCAATAGTCCAGACTAGCTGCCGGAAGTGACTTAGAGCCGGGATCTTAAGATTTGAAGCAGTCATCTTAAGTCATATGGCAGCCTTAGGGTCCTTGATGGATGCGCAATAGTCCAGACTAGCTGCCGGAAGTGACTTAGAGCCGGGCTCTATGAGACTTGTAGCAGTCATCTTAAGTCATATGGCAGTCTAAGGGACCTTGATGGATGCCCAATAGTCCAGACTAGCTGCCGGAAGTGACTTAGAGCCGGGATCTATAAGACTTGTAGCAGTCATCTTAAGTCATATGGCAGTCTAAGTGTCCTTGATGGATGTGCAATAGTCCAGATTAGCTGCCGGAATTGACTCAGAGCCGGCTCTATGAGACTTGTAGAAGTCATCTTAAGTCATATGGCAGTCTAAGGGACCTCGATGGATGCCCAATAGTCTAAACTAGCTGGCGGAAGTGACTAAGAGCCGGGATCTTAAGATTTGTAGCAGTCATCTTAAGTCATATGGCAGTCTAAGGGTCCTTGATGGATGCAATAGTCCACTCCAAGACTAGCTGCCGGAAGTGACTTAGAGCCGGATCTTAAGGTTTGTAGCAGTCATCTTAAGTCATATGGCAGCCTTAGGGTCCTTGATGGATGCGCAATAGTCCAGACTAGCTGCCGGAAGTGACTTAGAGCCGGGCTCTATGAGACTTGTAGCAGTCATCTTAAGTCATATGGCAGTCTAAGGGTCCTTGATGGATGCGCAATAGTCCAGACTAGCTGCCGGAAGTGACTTAGAGCCGGGCTCTTAAGACTTGTAGCAGTCATCTTAAGTCATATGGCAGTCTAAGGGTCCTTGATGGATGCCCAATAGTCCAGACTAGCTGCCGGAAGTGACTTAGAGCCGGGATCTTAAGATTTGTAGCAGTCATCTTAAGTCATATGGCAGTCTAAGGGTCCTTGATGGATGCGCAATAGTCCAGACTAGCTGCCGGAAGTGACTTAGAGCCGGGCTCTATGAGACTTGTAGCAGTCATCTTAAGTCATATGGCAGTCTAAGGGTCCTTGATGGATGCGCAATAGTCCAGACTAGCTGCCGGAAGTGACTTAGAGCCGGGCTCTATGAGACTTGTAGCAGTCATCTTAAGTCATATGGCAGTCTAAGGGTCCTTGATGGATGCGCAATAGTCCAGACTAGCTGCCGGAAGTGACTTAGAGCCGGGATCTTAAGACTTGTAGCAGTCATCTTAAGTCATATGGCAGTCTAAGGGTCCTTGATGGATGCGCAATAGTCCAGACTAGCTGCCGGAAGTGACTTAGAGCCGGGCTCTATGAGACTTGTAGCAGTCATCTTAAGTCATATGGCAGTCTAAGGGTCCTTGATGGATGCGCAATAGTCCAGACTAGCTGCCGGAAGTGACTTAGAGCCGGGATCTTAAGATTTGTAGCAGTCATCTTAAGTCATATGGCAGCCTTAGGGTCCTTGATGGATGCCCAATAGTCCAAACTAGCTGCCGGAAGTGACTTAGAGCCGGCTCTATGAGACTTGTAGAAGTCATCTTAAGTCATATGGCAGTCTAAGGGTCCTTGATGGATGCCCAATAGTCCAAACTAGCTGCCGGAAGTGACTTAGAGCCGGGATCTTAAGATTTGTAGCAGTCATCTTAAGTCATATGGCAGTCTAAGGGTCCTTGATGGATGCGCAATAGTCCAGACTAGCTGCCGGAAGTGACTTAGAGCCGGCTCTATGAGACTTGTAGCAGCCATCTTAAGTCATATGGCAGCCTAAGGGTCCTTGATGGATGCGCAATAGTCCAGACTAGCTGCCGGAAGTGACTTAGAGCCGGCTCTATAAGACTTGTAGCAGTCATCTTAAGTCATATGGCAGTCTAAGGGTCCTTGATGGATGCGCAATAGTCCAGACTAGCTGCCGGAAGTGACTTAGAGCCGAGATCTTAAGATTTGTAGCAGTCATCTTAAGTCATATGGCAGCCTTAGGGTCCTTGATGGATGCGCAATAGTCCAGACTAACTCCCGGAAGTGACTTAGAGCCGGCTCTATGAGACTTGTAGAAGTCATCTTAAGTCATATGGCAGTCTAAGGGTCCTTGATGGATGCCCAATAGTCCAAACTAGCTGCCGAAAGTGACTTAGAGCCGGGATCTTAAGATTTGTAGCAGTCATCTTAAGTCATATGGCAGTCTAAGGGTCCTTGATGGATGCCCAATAGTCCAGACTAGCTGCCGGAAGTGACTTAGAGCCGGCTCTATGAGACTTGTAGCAGTCATCTTAAGTCATATGGCAGCCTAAGGTCCTTGATGGATGCGCAATAGTCCAGACTAGCTGCCGGAAGTGACTTAGAGCCACTGGGCTCTTATGAGACTACCATCTTAGAGACTTGTAGCAGTCATCTTAAGTCATATGGCAGTCTAAGGGTCCTTGATGGATGCCCAATAGTCCAAACTAGCTGCCGGAAGTGACTTAGAGCCGGGCTCTATGAGACTTGTAGCAGTCATCTTAAGTCATATGGCAGCCTTAGGGTCCTTGATGGATGTCCAATAGTCCAGACTAGCTGCCGGAAGTGACTTAGAGCCGGGCTCTTGAGACTTGTAGCAGTCATCTTAAGTCATATGGCAGTCTAAGGGTCCTTGATGGATGCGCAATAGTCCAGACTAGCTGCTGGAAGTGACTTATAGCCGGGCTCTTAAGACTTGTAGCAGTCATCTTAAGTCATATGGCAGTCTAAGGGTCCTTGATGGATGCGCAATAGTCCAGATTAGCTGCCGGAAGTGACTTATAGCCGGGCTCTTAAGACTTGTAGAAGTCATCTTAAGTCATATGGCAGTCTAAGGGTCCTTGATGGATGCCCAATAGTCCAAACTAGCTGCCGGAAGTGACTTAGAGCCGGGCTCTTAAGACTTGTAGCAGTCATCTTAAGTCATATGGCAGTCTAAGGGTCCTTGATGGATGCGCAATAGTCCAGACTAGCTGCCGGAAGTGACTTAGAGCCGGCTCTATGAGACTTGTAGCAGTCATCTTAAGTCATATGGCAGTCTAAGGGTCCTTGATGGATGCGCAATAGTCCAGACTAGCTGCCGGAAGTGACTTAGAGCCGGGCTCTTAAGACTTGTAGCAGTCATCTTAAGTCATATGGCAGTCTAAGGGTCCTTGATGCATGCGCAATAGTCCAGACTAGCTGCCGGAAGTGACTTAGAGCCGGCTCGATGAGACTTGTAGCAGTCATCTTAAGTCATATGGCAGTCTAAGGGTCCTTGATGGATGCGCAATAGTCCAGACTAGCTGCCGGAAGTGACTTAGAGCCGGGCTCTATGAGACTTGTAGCAGTCATCTTAAGTCATATGGCAGTCTAAGGGTCCTTGATGGATGCGCAATAGTCCAAACTAGCTGCCGGAAGTGACTTAGAGCCGGGATCTTAAGATTTGTAGCAGTCATCTTAAGTCATATGGCAGTCTAAGGGTCCTTGATGGATGCGCAATAGTCCAGACTAGCTGCCGGAAGTGACTTAGAGCCGGCTCTATGAGACTTGTAGCAGTCATCTTAAGTCATATGGCAGTCTAAGGGTCCTTGATGGATGCGCAATAGTCCAGACTAGCTGCCGGAAGTGACTTAGAGCCGGGCTCTATGAGACTTGTAGCAGTCATCTTAAGCATATGGCGGCCTAATGGTCATTGATGGATGCGCAATAGTCCAAACTAGCTGCCGGAAGTGACTTATAGCCGGGATCTTAAGATTTGTAGCAGTCATCTTAAGTCATATGGCAGCCTTAGGGTCCTTGATGGATGCGCAATAGTCCAGACTAGCTGCCGGAAGTGACTTAGAGCCGGGCTCTTGAGACTTGTAGCAGTCATCTTAAGTCATATGGGTCTAAGGGTCATTGATGGATGCCCAATAGTCCAAACTAGCTGCCGGAAGTGACTTAGAGCCGGCTCTATGAGACTTGTAGCAGTCATCTTAAGTCATATGGCTCTTAGGGTCCTTGATGGATGTAGGCATCTTAGAGTCATCTTAAGTCATATGGCGGTCTAAGGGACCTTGATGCATGCGCAATAGTCCAGACTAGCTGCCGGAAGTGACTTAGAGCCGGGATCTTAGGGTTTGTAGCAGTCATCTAAGGTCATATGGCAGCCTTAGGGTCCTTGATGGATGCGCAATAGTCAAGACTAGCTGCTGGAAGTGACTTAGAGCCGGGCTCTTGAGACTTGTAGCAGTCATCTTAAGTCATATGGCAGCTTTAGGGTCCTTGATGGTTGCCCAATAGTCAGGACTAGCTGCTGGAAGTAACTTAGAGCCGGGCTCTTGATACTTGTAGCAGCTACCTGAAATCATATGGCAGCCTTAGGGTTATTGATGGATGCGGAATAATCCAACCTAGCTGCCCGAAGTGACTTAGAGCCGGCTCTATGAGACTTGTAGCAGTCATCTTAAGTCATATGGCAGCCTTAGGGTGCTTGATGGATGCGCAACAGTCCAGACTAGCTGCGGGAAGCGACTTAGAACCGGCTTGATGAGACTTGTAGCAGTCACCTTAAGTCATATTGCAGTCTAAGGGTCCTTGATGCATGCGCAATAGTCCAGACTAGCTGCTGGAAGTGACTTGGAGCCGGGCTCTTGATACTTGTAGCAGTCATCTTAAGTCATATGGCAGTCTAAGGGTCCTTGATGCATGCGCAATAGTCCAGACTAGCTGCTGGAAGTGACTTTTAGCTTGGCTCTATGAGACTTGTAGCATTCATCTTAAGTCATATGGCAGTCTAAGGGTCCTTGATGGATGCGCAATAGTCAGGACTAGCTGCTGGAAGTAACTTAGAGCCGGGCTCTTGATACTTGTAGCAGCTACCTTAAATCATATGGCAGCCTTAGGGTTATTGATGGATGCGGAATAATCCAACCTAGCTGCCCGAAGTGACTTAGAGCCGGCTCTATGAGACTTGTAGCAGTCATCTTAAGTCATATGGCAGCCTTAGGGTCCTTGATGGATGCGCAATAGTCCAGACTAGCTGCCGGAAGTGACTTAGAGCCGGCTCGATGAGACTTGTAGCAGTCACCTTAAGTCATATGGCAGTCTAAGGGTCCTTGATGCATGCGCAATAGTCCAGACTAGCTGCTGGAAGTGACTTGGAGCCGGGCTCTTGATACTTGTAGCAGTCATCTTAAGTCATATGGCAGCTTTAGGGTCCTTGATGGTTGCGCAATAGTCCAGACTAGCTGCCGGAAGTGACTTAGAGCCGGCTCTATGAGACATGTAGAAGTCATTTAAGTCATATGGCGGTCTAATGGTCCTTGATGCATGCGCAATAGTCATCTTAAGTCTTAAATCATATGGCAGCCTTAGGGTTCTTGATGGATGCGGAATAATCCAACCTAGCTGCCTGAAGTGACTTAGAGCCGGCTCTATGAGACTTGTAGCATTCATCTAAAGTCATATGGCCTTGGGGTCATTGATGGATGTGTCATCTTAAGTCATCTTAAGTCATATGGCGGTCTAAGGGACCTTGATGCATGCGCAATAGTCCAGACTAGCTGCCGGAAGTGACTTAGAGCCGGGATCTTAAGGTTTGTAGCAGTCATCTTAGGTCATATGGCAGCCTTAGGGTCCTTGATGGATGCGCAATAGTCCAGACTAGCTGCTGGAAGTGACTTAGAGCCGGGCTCTATGAGACTTGTAGCAGTCATCTTAAGTCATATGGCAGCTTTAGGGTCCTTGATGGTTGCCCAATAGTCCAAACTAGCTGCCCGAAGTGATTTAGAGCCGGCTCGACTTGTATATCTTAAGTCATATGGCAGTCTAAGGGACCTCGATGGATGCCCAATAGTCCAAACTAGATGCCGGAAGTTACTTAAAGCCGGGATCTTAATATTTGTAGCAGTCATCTTAAGTCATACGGCAGTCTAAGGGACCTCGATGGATGCCCAATAGTCCAACCTAGCTGCCCGAAGTGCCTTAGAGCCGGCTCAATGAGACTTGTAGAAATCATCTTAAGTCATATGGCGTTCTAATGGTCATTGATGGATGCGCAATAGTCCAAACTAGCTGCCGGAAGTGACTTAGAGCCGGGATCTCAAGATTTGTAGCATTCATCTTAAGTCATATGGCAGTATAAGGGTCCATGATGGATGCGCAATAGTCCAGACTAGCTGCTGGAAGTGACTTATAGCCGGACTCTATGAGACTTGTAGCAGTAGTCTTAAGTCATATGGCAGTCTAAGGGTACTTGATGGATGCGCAATAGTCCAGACTAGCTGCCGGAAGTGACTTAGAGCCGAGATCTTAAGATTTGTAGCTGTCATCTTAAGTCATACGGCAGCCTTAGGGTCATTGATGGATGCCCCATAGTCCATCCTAGCTGCCCGAAGTGACTTAAAGCCGGGCTCTATGAGACTTGTAGCAGCCATCTTAAGTCATATGGCAGTCTAAGGGTCCTTGATGCATGCGCAATAGTTCAGACTAGCTGCTGGAAGTGACTTATAGCCGGACTCTTAAGACTTGTAGCAGTCATCTTAAGTCATATGGCAATGTAACGGTCCTTGATGGATGCGCAATAGTCCAGACTAGCTGCCCGAAGTGACTTAGAGCCGTGCTCTATGAGACTTGTAGCAGCCATCTTAAGTCATATGGCAGTCTAAGGGTCCTTGATGCATGCGCAATAGTTCAGACTAGCTGCTGGAAGTGACTTATAGCCGGACTCTTAAGACTTGTAGCAGTCATCTTAAGTCATATGGCAGTCTAAGGGTCCTTGATGCATGCGCAATAGTTCCAGACTAGCTGCTGGAAGTGACTTATAGCCGGACTCTATGAGACTTGTAGCAGTAGTCTTAAGTCATATGGCAGTCTAAGGGTCCTTGATGGATGCGCAATAGTCCAGATTAGCTGCCGGAAGTGACTTAAAGCCGGGCTCTATGAGACTTGTAGAAGTCATTTAAGACATATGGCGGTCTAATGGTCATTGATGGATGCGCAATAGTCCAGACTAGCTGCTAGAAGTGACTTATAGCCAGGATCTTAAGATTTAACCAGTCATCTTAAGTCATATGGCAGCCTTAGGGTCCTAAATGGATGCGCAATAGTCCAGACTAACTGCCGGAAGTGACTTATAGCCGGACTCTATGAGACTTGTAGCAGTAGTCTTAAGTCATATGGCAGTCTAAGGGTCCTTGATGGATGCGCAATAGTCCAGATTAGCTGCTGGAATTGACTCAGAGCCGGCTCTATGAGACTTGTAGAAGTCATCTTAAGTCATATGGCAGTCTAAGGGACCTCGATGGATGCCCAATAGTCTAAACTAGCTGGCGGAAGTGACTAAGAGCCGGGATCTGAAGATGTTTAGTAGACATTTTAAGTCATATGGCACCCTAGGGGTCCCTTGTGAATGCCCAATAGTCCAAATTAGCAGCCGGCAGTGACTTAGAGCCGGGATATTAAGGTTTGTAGCAGTCATCTTAGGTCATATGGCAGCCTTAGGGCCCTTAATGGATGCGCAATAGTCCAGACTTGTAGAAGTCATCTTAAGTCATATGGCAGTCTAATAGTCCTTGATGGATGTGCAATAGTCCAGATTAGGTGCCGGAATTGACTCAGAGCCGGCTCTATGAGACTTGTAGAAGTCATCTTAAGTCATATGGCTGTCTAAGGGACCTCGATGGATGCCCAATAGTCTAGCTGGCGGAAGTGACTAAGAGCCGGGATCTTAAGATGTTTAGTAGTCATTTTAAGTCATATGGCACCCTAGGGGTCCCTTGTGAATGCCCAATAGTCCAGACTAGCTGCTGGAAGTGACTTAGAACCGGGCTCTAGAGACTTGTAGCAGTCATCTTAAGTCATATGGCAGCCTTAAGGTCCTTGATGGTTGCCCAATAGTCCAAACTAGCTGCCCGAAGTTATTTAGAGCCGGCTCGATGATACTTGTAGCAGTCATCTTAACTCATATGGCATTCTAAGGGACATCGATGGATGCCCAATAGTCCAAACTAGATGCCGGAAGTTACTTAGAGCCGGGATCTTAAGATTTGTAGCAGTCATCTTAAGTCATACGGCAGCCTTAGGGTCATTGATGGATGCCCAATAGTCCAACCTAGATGCGCGAAGTGACTTAGAGCCGGCTCAATGAGACTTGTAGAAGTCATCTTAAGTCATATGGCGGTCTAATGGTCATTGATGGATGCGCAATAGTCCAAACTAGCTGCCGGAAGTGACTTATGGCCGGGCTTTTGAGACTTGTAGAAGTCATCTTAAATCATATGGCAGTCTAAGGGACCTCGATGGATGCCCAATAGTCCAAACTAGCTGCCGGAAGTTACTTAGACCCGGGATCTTAATATTTGTAGCAGTCATCTTAAGTCATATGGCAGTCTAAAGGTCCTTTATGCATGCGCAATAGTCCAGACTAGCTGCTGGAAGTGACTTAGAGCCGGGCTCTTGAAACTTGTATTAGCTATCTTAAATCATATGGCAGCCTTAGGGTCCTTGATGGATGCGCAATAGTCTAACCTAGTTGCCCGAAGTGACTTAGAGCCGGCTCTTTGAGACTTGTAGAAGTCATCTTAAGTCATATGGCAGTCTAAGGGACCTCGATGGATGCCCAATAATCCAAACTAGCTGCCGGAAGTGACTTAGAGCCGGGATCTTAAGATTTGTAGCAGTCATCTTAAGTCATATGGCAGCCTTAGGGTCCTTGATGGATGCGTAATAGACCAGCCTATCTGCCGGAAGTGACTTAGAGCCGGTATCTTAAGATTTGTAGCAGTCATCTTAAATCATATGGCAGCCTTAGGGTCCTTGATGGATGCGCAATAGTCCAGACTAACTGCCGGAAGTGAATTAGAGCCGGGATCTTAAGATTTGTAGCATGCATCTTAGAACCCTTCATGAATGCTCAATAGTCCAAACTAGCAGCCAGAAGTGACTTATAGCCGGGATCTTAAGGTTTGTAGCAGTCATCTTAGGTCATGTTTCAGCCTTAGGGTCCTTGATGGATGCGCAATAGTCCAGACTAGCTGCTGGAAGTTACTTAGAACCGGGCTCTTGAGACTTGTAGCAGTCATCTTAAGTCATTGATGGATGTCCAATAGTCCAGCCTAGCTGCCCGAAGTGACTCAGAGCCGGCTCTATGAGACTTGTAGCATTCATCTTAAGTCATATGGCAGTCTAAGGGTCCTTGATGGATGCGCAATAGTCCAGACTAGCTGCTGGAAGTGACTTAGAGCCGGGCTCTTGATACTTGTAGCAGCTATCTTCAATCATATGGCAGCCTTAGGGTTATTGATGGATGCGGAATAATCCAACCTAGCTGCCCGAAGTGACTTAGAGCCGGCTCTATGAGACTTGTAGCAGTCATCTTAAGTCATATGGCAGCCTTAGGGTGCTTGATGGATGCGCAACAGTCCAGACTAGCTGCGGGAAGTGACTTAGAACCGGCTTAATGAGACTTGTAGCAGTCATCTTAAGTCATATGGCAGCCTTAGGGTCCTTGATGGATGCGCAATAGTCCAGACTAGCTGCTGGAAGTGACTTATAGCCGGACTCTTCAGACTTGTAGCATTCATCTTAAGTCATATGGCCTTGGGGTCATTGATGGATGTGTCATCTTAAGTCATCTTAAGTCATATGGCGGTCTAAGGGACCTTGATGCATGCGCAATAGTCCAGACTAGCTGCCGGAAGTGACTTGGAACCGGGATCTTAGGGTTTGTAGCAGTCATCTTAGGTCATATGGCAGCCTTAGGGTCCTTGATGGATGCGCAATAGTCCAGACTAGCTGCTGGAAGTGACTTAGAGCCGGGCTCTTGAGACTTGTAGCAGTCATCTTAAGTCATATGGCAGCTTTATTGTCCTTGATGGTTGCCCAATAGTCCAAACTAGCTGCCCGAAGTGATTTAGAGCCGGCTCGATGATACTTAAATCATATGGCAGTCTAAGGGACCTCGATGGATGCCCAATAGTCCAAACTAGATGCCGGAAGTTACTTAAATCCGGGATCTTAATATTTGTAGCAGTCATCTTAAGTCATACGGCAGCCTTAGGATCATTGATGGATGCCCAATAGTCCAACCTAGCTGCTCGAAGTGACTTAGAGCCGGCTCAATGAGACTTGTAGAAGTCATCTTAAGTCATATGGCGGTCTAATGGTCATTGATGGATGCGCAATAGTCCAAACTAGCTGCCGGAAGTGACTTAGAGCCGGGATCTTAAGATTTGTAGCATTCATCTTAAGTCATATGGCAGTATAAGGGTCCTTGATGGATGCGCAATAGTCCAGACTAGCTGCTGGAAGTGACTTATAGCCGTGCTCTATGAGACTTGTAGCAGTAGTCTTAAGTCATATGGCAGTCTAAGAGTCCTTGATGGATGCGCAATAGTCCAGACTAGCTGCTAGAAATGACTTATAGCCGGGCTCTTAACACTTGCAGCAGTCATCTTAAGTCATATGGCAGTATAAGGGTCCTTGATGGATGCGCAATAGTCCAAACTAGCTGCCGGAAGTGACTTAGAGCCGGGATCTTAAGATTTGTAGCATTCATCTTAAGTCATATGGCAGTCTAAGGGTCCTTGATGGATGCGCAATAGTCCAGACTAGCTGCTGGAAGTGACTTATAGCCGTGCTCTATGAGACTTGTAGCAGTAGTCTTAAGTCATATGGCAGTCTAAGAGTCCTTGATGGATGCCCAATAGTCCAAACTAGCTGCCCGAAGTGAATTAGAGCCGGCTCTGATTGATATCTTAAGTCATATGGCGGTCTAATGGTCATTGATGGATGCCCAATAGTCCAAACTAGCTGCCGGAAGTGACTTAGAGCCGGGATCTTAAGATTTGTAGCAGTCATCTTAAGTCATACGGCAGCCTTAGGGTCATTGATGGATGCCCAATAGTCCAACCTAGCTGCCCGAAGTGACTTAGAGCCGGCTCTATGAGACTTGTAGAAGTCATCTTAAGTCATATGGCGGTCTAATGGTCATTGATGGATGCGCAATAGTCCAAACTAGCTGCCGGAAGTGACTTAGAGCCGGGATCTTAAGATTTGTAGCAGTCATCTTAAGTCATATGGCAGTCTAAGGGTCCTTGATGGATGCGCAATAGTCCAGACTAGCTGCCGGAAGTGACTTAGAGCCGGCTCTATGAGACTTGTAGCATTCATCTTAAGTCATATGGCCTTGGGGTCACTGATGGATGTGTCATCTTAAGTCATCTTAAGTCATATGGCGGTCTAAGGGACCTTGATGCATGCGCAATAGTCCAGACTAGCTGCCGGGAGTGACTTGGAGCCGGGATCTTAGGGTTTGTAGCAGTCATCTTAGGTCATATGGCAGCCTTAGGGTCCTTGATGGATGCGCAATAGTCCAGACTAGCTGCTGGAAGTGACTTAGAGCCGGGCTCTTGAGACTTGTAGCAGTCATCTTAAGTCATATGGCAGCTTTAGGGTCCTTGATGGTTGCCCAATAGTCCAAACTAGCTGCCCGAAGTGATTTAGAGCCGGCTCGATGATACTTAAGTCATATGGCAGTCTAAGGGACCTCGATTGATGCCCAATAATCCAACCTAGCTGCCCGAAGTGACTTAGAGCTGAGGTCTTAAGATTTGTAGCTGTCATCTTAAGTCATACGGCAGCCTTAGGGTCATTGATGGATGCCCAATAGTCCAACCTAGCTGCCCGAAGTGACTTAGAGCCGGCTCTATAAGACATGTAGTCATTTTAAGTCATATGGCACTCTAGGGGTCCCCTGTGGATGCCCATTAGTCCAAACTAGCAGACGGAAGTGACTTAGAGCCGGGATCTTAAGGTTTGTAGCATTCATCTTAGGTCATATGGCAGCCTTAGGGTCCTTGATGGATGCGCAACAGTCCAGACTAGCTGCGGCAAGTGACTTAGAGCCGGGCTCTTGAGACTTGTAGCAGCCGTAGGGTCGTTGATGGATGAGCAATAGTCCAACCTAGCTGCCCGAAGTGACTTAGAGCTGAGATCTTAAGATTTGTAGCTGTCATCTT
The DNA here is from genome assembly GCA_018150735.1 of Drosophila sp. 14030-0761.01. Taxonomy (NCBI): domain Eukaryota; kingdom Metazoa; phylum Arthropoda; class Insecta; order Diptera; family Drosophilidae; genus Drosophila; species Drosophila sp. 14030-0761.01. The sequence continues at coordinate 134,829 of JAECWO010000038.1, forward strand.
AAGTCATACGGCAGCCTTAGGGTCATTGATGGATGCCCAATAATCCAACCTAGCTGCCCGAAGTGACTTAGAGCCGGGCTCTATGAGACTTGTAGCAGCCATCTTAAGTCATATGGCAGTCTAAGGGTCCTTGATGGATGCGCAATAGTCCAGACTAGCTGCCGGAAGTGACTTAGAGCCGAGATCTTAAGATTTGTAGCTGTCATCTTAAGTCATACGGCAGCCTTAGGGTCCTTGATGGATGCGCAATAGTCCAGACTAGCTGCCCGAAGTGACTTAGAGCCGGGCTCTATGAGACTTGTAGCAGCCATCTTAAGTCATATGGCAGTCTAAGGGTCCTTGATGCATGCGCAATAGTTTAGACTAGCTGCTGGAAGTGACTTATAGCCGGACTCTTAAGACTTGTAGCAGTCATCGTAAGTCATATGGCAGTCTAAGGGTCCTTGATGGATGCGCAATAGTCCAGATTAGCTGCCGGAAGTGACTTAAAGCCGGGCTCTATGAGACTTGTAGAAGTCATTTAAGACATATGGCGGTCTAATGGTCATTGATGGATGCGCAATAGTCCAGACTAGCTGCTGAAAGTGACTTATAGCCAGGATCTTAAGATTTAACCAGTCATCTTAAGTCATATGGCAGCCTTAGGGTCCTTGATGGATGCGCAATAGTCCAGACTAACTGCCGGAAGTGACTTATAGCCGGACTCTTAAGACTTGTAGCAGTCATCTTAAGTCATATGGCAATGTAACGGTCCTTGATGGATGCGCAATAGTCCAGACTAGCTGCCCGAAGTGACTTAGAGCCGGCTCTATGAGACTTGTAGAATTTATCTTAAGTCATATGGCAGTCTAAGCGTCCTTGATGGATGTGCAATAGTCCAGATTAGCTGCTGGAATTGACTAAGAGCCGGCTCTATGAGACTTCTAGAAGTCATCTTAAGTCATATGGCAGTCTAAGGGACCTCGATGGATGCCCAATAGTCTAAACTAGCTGGCGAAAGTGACTTAGAGCCGGGATCTAAAGATGTTTAGTAGACATTTTAAGTCATATGGCACCCTAGTGGTCCCTTGTGAATGCCCAATAGTCCAAATTAGCAGCCGGAAGTGACTTAGAGCCGGGATCTTAAGGTTTGTAGCAGTCATCTTAGTTCATATGGCAGCCTTAGGGTCCTTAATGGATGCGCAATAGTCCAGACTTGTAGAAGTCATCTTAAGTCATATGGCAGTCTAATCGTCCTTGATGGATGTGCAATAGTCCAGATTAGGTGCCGGAATTGACTCAGAGCCGGCTTTATGAGACTTGTAGAAGTCATCTTAAGTCATATGGCAGTCTAAGGGACCTCGATGGATGCCCAATAGTCTAAACTAGCTGGCGGAAGTGACTAAGAGCCGGGATCTTAAGATGTTTAGTAGTCATTTTAAGTCATATGGCACCCTAGGGGTCCCTTGTGAATGCCCAATAGTCCAAATTAGCAGCCGGAAGTGACTTAGAGCCGGGATCTTAAGGTTTGTAGCAGTCATCTTAAGTCATATGGCAGCCTTAGGGTCCTTAATGGATGCGCAATAGTCCAGACTAGCTGCTGGAAGTGACTTAGAACCGGGCTCTATGAGACTTGTAGCAGCCATCTTAAGTCATATGGCAGCCTTAAGGTCCTTGATGGTTGCCCTATAGTCCAAACTAGCTGCCCGAAGTTATTTAGAGCCGGCTCGATGATACTTGTAGCAGTCATCTTAAGTCATATGGCATTCTAAGGGACATCGATGGATGCCCAATAGTCCAAACTAGATGCCGGAAGTTACTTAGAGCCGGGATCTTAATATTTGTAGCAGTCATCTTAAGTCATACGGCAGCCTTAGGGTCATTGATGGATGCCCAATAGTCCAACCTAGCTGCGCGAAGTGACTTAGAGCCGGCTCAATGAGACTTGTAGAAGTCATCTTAAGTCATATGGCGGTCTAATGGTCATTGATGGATGCGCAATAGTCCAAACTAACTGCCGGAAGTGACTTATGGCCGGGCTTTTGAGACTTGTAGAAGTCATCTTAAATCATATGGCAGTCTAAGGGACCTCGATGGATGCCCAATAGTCCAAACTAGCTGCCGGAAATTACTTAGACCCGGGATCTTAATATTTGTAGCAGTCATCTTAAGTCATATGGCAGTCTAAAGGTCCTTTATGCATGCGCAATAGTCCAGACTAGCTGCTGGAAGTGACTTAGAGCCGGGCTCTTGAAACTTGTATTAGCTATCTTAAATCATATGGCAGCCTTAGGGTCCTTGATGGATGCGCAATAGTCCAACCTAGTTGCCCGAAGTGACTTAGAGCCGGCTCTTTGAGACTTGTAGAAGTCATCTTAAGTCATATGGCAGTCTAAGGGACCTCGATGGATGCCCAATAGTCCAAACTAGCTGCCGGAAATTACTTAGACCCGGGATCTTAATATTTGTAGCAGTCATCTTAAGTCATATGGCAGCCTTAGGGTCCTTGATGGATGCGCAATAGACCAGACTATCTGCCGGAAGTGACTTAGAGCCGGGATCTTAAGATTTGTAGCAGTCATCTTAAGTCATATGGCAGCCTTAGGGTCCTTGATGGATGCGCAATAGTCCAGACTAACTGCCGGAAGTGAATTAGAGCCGGGATCTTAAGGTTTGTAGCATGCATCTTAGTTGAACCCTAGGGTCTTGAGATGCTCAATAGTCCAAACTAGCAGCCAGAAGTGACTTATAGCCGGGATCTTAAGGTTTGTAGCAGTCATCTTAGGTCATGTTTCAGCCTTAGGGTCCTTGATGGATGCGCAATAGTCCAGACTAGCTGCTGGAAGTTACTTAGAACCGGGCTCTTGAGACTTGTAGCAGTCATCTTAAGTCATCTTAAGTCATTGATGGATGTCCAATAGTCCAACCTAGCTGCCCGAAGTGACTCAGAGCCGGCTCTATGAGACTTGTAGCATTTATCTTAAGTCATATGGCAGTCTAAGGGTCCTTGATGGATGCGCAATAGTCCAGACTAGCTGCTGGAAGTGACTTGGAGCCGGGCTCTTGATACTTGTAGCAGCTATCTTCAATCATATGGCAGCCTTAGGGTTATTGATGGATGCGGAATAATCCAACCTAGCTGCCCGAAGTGACTTAGAGGCGGCTCTATGAGACTTGTAGCAGTCATCTTAAGTCATATGGCAGCCTTAGGGTGCTTGATGGATGCGCAACAGTCCAGACTAGCTGCGGGAAGTGACTTAGAACCGGCTTGATGAGACTTGTAGCAGTCATCTTAAGTCATATGGCAGCCTTAGGGTCCTTGATGGATGCGCAATTGTCCAGACTAGCTGCTGGAAGTGACTTATAGCCGGACTCTTCAGACTTGTAGCATTCATCTTAAGTCATATGGCAGTCTAAGGGTCCTTGATGGATGCGCAATAGTCCAGACTAGCTGCCGGAAGTGACTTAGAGCCGGGATCTTAGGGTTTGTAGCAGTCATCTTAGGTCATATGGCAGCCTTAGGGTCCTTGATGGATGCGCAATAGTCCAGACTAGCTGCTCGAAGTGACTTAGAGCCGGGCTCTTGAGACTTGTAGCAGTCATCTTAAGTCATATGGCACCCTTAGGGTCCTTGATGGATGCGCAATAGTCCAGACTAGCTGCTGGAAGTGACTTATAGCCGGACTCTTCAGACTTGTAGCATTCATCTTAAGTCATATGGCAGTCTAAGGGTCCTTGATGGATGCGCAATAGTCCAGACTAGCTGCCGGAAGTGACTTAGAGCCGGGATCTTAGGGTTTGCAGCAGTCATCTTAGGTCATATGGCAGCCTTAGGGTGCTTGATGGATGCGCAACAGTCCAGACTAGCTGCGGGAAGTGACTTAGAACCGGCTCTTGAGACTTGTAGCAGTCATCTTAAGTCATATGGCACCCTTAGGGTCCTTGATGGATGCGCAATAGTCCAGACTAGCTGCTGGAAGTGACTTATAGCCGGACTCTTCAGACTTGTAGCATTCATCTTAAGTCATATGGCAGTCTAAGGGTCCTTGATGGATGCGCAATAGTCCAGACTAGCTGCCGGAAGTGACTTAGAGCCGGGATCTTAGGGTTTGCAGCAGTCATCTTAGGTCATATGGCAGCCTTAGGGTCCTTGATGGATGCGCAATAGTCCAGACTAGCTGCCCGAAGTGATTTAGAGTCATCTTAAGTCATATGGCAGTCTAAGGGACCTCGATGGATGCCCAATAGTCCAAACTAGATGCCGGAAGTTACTTAAAGCCGGGATCTTAATATTTGTAGCAGTCATCTTAAGTCATACGGCAGCCTTAGGATCATTGATGGATGCCCAATTGTCCAACCTAGCTGCTCGAAGTGACTTAGAGCCAGCTCAATGAGACTTGTAGAAGTCATCTTAAGTCATATTGCGGTCTAATGATCATTGATGGATGCGCAATAGTCCAGACTAACTGCCGGAAGTGACTTAGAGCCGGGATCTTAAGACTTGTAGCTTTCATCTTAAGTCATATGGCAGTCTAAGGGTCCTTGATGGATGCGCAATAGTCCAGACTAGCTGCCGGAAGTGACTTAGAGCCGGGATCTTAAGATTTGTAGCAGTCATCTTAAGTCATATGGCAGCTTTAGGGTCCTTGATGGTTGCCCAATAGTCCAAACTAGCTGCCCGAAGTGATTTAGAGCCGGCTCGATGATACTTAAGTCATATGGCAGTCTAAGGGACCTCGATGGATGCCCAATAGTCCAAACTAGATGCCGGAAGTTACTTAAAGCCGGGATCTTAATATTTGTAGCAGTCATCTTAAGTCATACGGCAGCCTTAGGATCATTGATGGATGCCCAATTGTCCAACCTAGCTGCTCGAAGTGACTTAGAGCCAGCTCAATGAGACTTGTAGAAGTCATCTTAAGTCATATGGCGGTCTAATGATCATTGATGGATGCGCAATAGTCCAAACTAACTGCCGGAAGTGACTTAGAGCCGGGATCTTAAGATTTGTAGCATTCATCTTAAGTCATATGGCAGTATAAGGGTCCTTGATGGATGCGCAATAGTCCAGACTAGCTGCTGGAAGTGACTTATAGCCGTGCTCTATGAGACTTGTAGCATTCATCTTAAGTCATATGGCCTTGGGGTCATTGATGGATGTGTCATCTTAAGTCATCTTAAGTCATATGGCGGTCTAAGGGACCTTGATGCATGCGCAATAGTCCAGACTAGCTGCTGGAAGTGACTTGGAGCCGGGCTCTTGATACTTGTAGCAGCTATCTTCAATCATATGGCAGCCTTAGGGTTATTGATGGATGCGGAATAATCCAACCTAGCTGCCCGAAGTGACTTAGAGGCGGCTCTATGAGACTTGTAGCAGTCATCTTAAGTCATATGGCAGCCTTAGGGTGCTTGATGGATGCGCAACAGTCCAGACTAGCTGCGGGAAGTCACTTAGAACCGGCTTGATGAGACTTGTAGCAGTCATCTTAAGTCATATGGCAGCCTTAGGGTCCTTGATGGATGCGCAATAGTCCAGACTAGCTGCTGGAAGTGACTTAAAGCCGGACTCTTCATACTTGTAGCATTCATCTTAAGTCATATGGCAGTCTAAGGGTCCTTGATGGATGCGCAATAGTCCAGACTAGCTGCCGGAAGTGACTTAGAGCCGGGATCTTAGGGTTTGCAGCAGTCATCTTAGGTCATATGGCAGCCTTAGGGTCCTTGATGGATGCGCAATAGTCCAGACTAGCTGCTGGAAGTGACTTATAGCCGGACTCTTCAGACTTGTTGAAGTCATCTTAAGTCATATGGCGGTCTAATGATCATTGATGGATGCGCAATAGTCCAAACTAACTGCCGGAAGTGACTTAGAGCCGGAATCTTAAGATTTGTAGCATTCATCTTAAGTCATATGGCAGTATAAGGGTCCTTGATGGATGCGCAATAGTCCAGACTAGCTGCTGGAAGTGACTTATAGCCGTGCTCTATGAGACTTGTAGCAGTAGTCTTAAGTGATATGGCAGTCTAAGAGTCCTTGATGGATGCGCAATAGTCCAGACTAGCTGCTAGAAATGACTTATAGCCGGGCTCTTAACACTTGCAGCAGTCATCTTAAGTCATATGGCAGTATAAGGGTCCTTGATGGATGCGCAATAGTCCAAACTAGCTGCCGGAAGTGACTTAGAGCCGGGATCTTAAGATTTGTAGCATTCATCTTAAGTCATATGGCAGTATAAGGGTCCTTGATGGATGCGCAATAGTCCAGACTAGCTGCTGGAAGTGACTTATAGCCGTGCTCTATGAGACTTGTAGCATTCATCTTAAGTCATATGGCCTTGGGGTCATTGATGGATGTGTCATCTTAAGTCATCTTAAGTCATATGGCGGTCTAAGGGACCTTGATGCATGCGCAATAGTCCAGACTAGCTGCGAGAAGTGACTTGGAGCCGGGATCTTAGGGTTCGCAGCAGTCATCATAGGTCATATGGCAGCCTTAGGGTCCTTGATGGATGCGCAATAATCCAGACTAGCTGCTCGAAGTGACTTAGAGCCGGGCTCTTGAGACTTGTAGCAGTCATCTTAAGTCATATGGCAGCCTTAGGGTCCTTGATGGTTGCCCAATAGTCCAAACTAGCTGCCCGAAGTGATTTAGAGCCGGCTCGATGATACTTAAGTCATATGGCAGTCTAAGGGACCTCGATGGATGCCCAATAGTCCAAACTAGATGCCGGAAGTTACTTATTTGTAGCAGTCATCTTAAGTCATACGGCAGCCTTAGGATCATTGATGGATGCCCAATTGTCCAACCTAGCTGCTCGAAGTGACTTAGAGCCAGCTCAATGAGACTTGTAGAAGTCATCTTAAGTCATATGGCGGTCTAATGATCATTGATGGATGCGCAATAGTCCAAACTAACTGCCGGAAGTGACTTAGAGCCGGGATCTTAAGATTTGTAGCATTCATCTTAAGTCATATGGCAGTACAAGGGTCCTTGATGGATGCGCAATAGTCCAGACTAGCTGCTGGAAGTGACTTATAGCCGTGCTCTATGAGACTTGTAGCAGTAGTCTTAAGTGATATGGCAGTCTAAGAGTCCTTGATGGATGCGCAATAGTCCAGACTAGCTGCTAGAAATGACTTATAGCCGGGCTCTTAACACTTGCAGCAGTCATCTTAAGTCATATGGCAGTATAAGGGTCCTTGATGGATGCGCAATAGTCCAAACTAGCTGCCGGAAGTGACTTAGAGCCGGGATCTTAAGATTTGTAGCATTCATCTTAAGTCATATGGCAGTATAAGGGTCCTTGATGGATGCGCAATAGTCCAGACTAGCTGCTGGAAGTGACTTATAGCCGTGCTCTATAAGACTTGTAGCAGTAGTCTTAAGTCATATGGCAGTCTAAGAGTCCTTGATGGATGCCCAATAGTCCAAACTAGCTGCCCGAAGTGATTTAGAGCCGGCTCGATGATACTTAAGTCATATGGCAGTCTAAGGGACCTCGATGGATGCCCAATAGTCCAAACTAGATGCCGGAAGTTACTTAAAGCCGGGATCTTAATATTTGTAGCAGCCATCTTAAGTCATACGGCAGCCTTAGGATCATTGATGGATGCCCAAAAGTGCAACCTAGCTGCCCGAAGTGACTTAGAGCCGGCTCAATGAGACTTGTAGAAGTCATCTTAAGTCATATGGCGGTCTAATGGTCATTGATGGATGCGCAATAGTCCAAACTAGCTGCCGGAAGTGACTTAGAGCCGGGATCTTAAGATTTGTAGCATTCATCTTAAGTCATATGGCAGTCTAAGGGTCCTTGATGGATGCGCAATAGTCCAGACTAGCTGCCGGAAGTGACTTAGAGCCGGCTCTATGAGACTTGTAGCATTCATCTTAAGTCATATGGCCTTGGGGTCATTGATGGATGTGTCATCTTAAGTCATCTTAAGTCATATGGCGGTCTAAGGGACCTTGATGCATGCGCAATAGTTCAGACGAGCTGCCGGAAGTGACTTGGAGACGGGATCTTAGGGTTTGTAGCAGTCATCTTAGGTCATATGGCAGCCTTAGGGTCCTTGATGGATGCGCAATAGTCCAGACTAGCTGCTGGAAGTGACTTAGAGCCGGGCTCTTGAGACTTGTAGCAGTCATCTTAAGTCATATGGCAGTTTTAGGGTCCTTGATGGTTGCCCAATAGTCCAAACTAGCTGCCCGAAGTGATTTAGAGCCTTCTCGATGATTCTTAAGTCATATGGCAGTCTAAGGGACCTCGATGGATGCCCAATAATCCAACCTAGCTGCCCGAAGTGACTTAGAGCCGGCTCTATGAGACTTGTAGCAGTCAACTTAAGTCATATGGCAGCCTTAGGGTGCTTGATGGATGCGCAACAGTCCAGACTAGCTGCGGGAAGTGACTTAGAACCGGCTTGATGAGACTTGTAGCAGTCATCTTAAGTCATATGGCAGCCTTAGGGTCCTTGATGGATGCGCAATAGTCCAGACTAGCTGCTGGAAGTGACTTATAGCCGGACTCTTCAGACTTGTAGCATTCATCTTAAGTCATATGGCAGTCTAAGGGACCTCGATGGATGCCCAATAATCCAAACTAGCTGCCGGAAATTATTTAGACCCGGGATCTCAATATTTGTAGCAGTCATCTTAAGTCATATGGCAGCCTTAGGGTCCTTGATGGATGCGTAATAGACCAGCCTATCTGCCGGAAGTGACTTAGAGCTGGGATCTTAAGATTTGTAGCAGTCATCTTAAATCATATGGCAGCCTTAGGGTCCTTGATGGATGCGCAATAGTCCAGACTAACTGCCGGAAGTGAATTAGAGCCGGGATCTTAAGATTTGTAGCATGCATCTTAGAACCCTTCACGAATGCTCAATAGTCCAAACTAGCAGCCAGAAGTGACTTATAGCCGGGATCTTAAGGTTTGTAGCAGTCATCTTAGGTCATGTTTCAGCCTTAGGGTCCTTGATGGATGCGCAATAGTCCAGACTAGCTGCTGGAAGTGACTTGGAGCCGGGCTCTTGATACTTGTAGCAGCTATCTTAAATCATATGGCAGTCTTAGGGTTATTGATGGATGCGGAATAATCCAACCTAGCTGCCCGAAGTGACTTAGAGCCGGCTCTATGAGACTTGTAGCAGTCATCTTAAGTCATATGGCAGCCTTAGGGTTATTGATGGATGCGGAATAGTCCAGACTAGCTGCTGGAAGTGACTTATAGCCGGACTCTTCAGACTTGTAGCATTCATCATAAGTCATATGGCATTCTAAGGGTCCTTGATGGATGCGCAATAGTCCAGACTAGCTGCCGGAAGTGACTTAGAGCCGGCTCTATGAGACATGTAGAAGTCATTTAAGTCATATGGCGGTCTAATGGTCCTTGATGGATGCGCAATAGTCATCTTAAGTCTGAAGTCTTATGGCAGCCTTAGGGTTCTTGATGGATGAGGAATAATCCAACATAGCTGCCTGAAGTGCCTTGATGAGCCGGCTCTATGAGACTTGTAGCATTCATCTTAAGTCATATGGCCTTGGGGCATTGATGGATGTGTCATCTTAAGTCATCTTAAGTCATATGGCGGTCTAAGGGACCTTGATGGATGCGCAATAGTCCAGACTAGCTGCCGGAAGTGACTTAGAGCCGGGATCTTAGGGTTTGTAGCAGTCATCTTAGGTCATATGGCAGCCTTAGGGTCCTTGATGGATGCGCAATAGTCCAGACTAGCTGCTGGAAGTGACTTAGAGCCGGGCTCTTGAGACTTGTAGCAGTCATCTTAAGTCATATGGCAGCTTTAGGGTCCTTGATGGTTGCCCAATAGTCCAAACTAGCTGCCCGAAGTGACTTAGAGCCGGCTCTATGAGACTTGTAGCAGTCATCTTAAGTCATATGGCAGCCTTAGGGTTATTGATGGATGCGGAATAGTCCAGACTAGCTGCTGGAAGTGACTTATAGCCGGACTCTTCAGACTTGTAGCATTCATCATAAGTCATATGGCATTCTAAGGGTCCTTGATGGATGCGCAATAGTCCAGACTAGCTGCCGGAAGTGACTTAGAGCCGGCTCTATGAGACATGAAGAAGTCATTTAAGTCATATGGCGGTCTAATGGTCCTTGATGGATGCACAATAGTCATCTTAAGTCTTAAATCATATGGCAGCCTTAGGGTTCTTGATGGATGCGGAATAATCCAACCTAGCTGCCTGAAGTGACGTAGAGCCGGCTCTATGAGACTTGTAGCATTCATCTTAAGTCATATGGCCTTGGGGCATTGATGGATGTGTCATCTTAAGTCATATGGCGGTCTAAGGGACCTTGATGCATGCGCAATAGTCCAGACTAGCTGCCGGAAGTGACTTAGAGCCGGGATCTTAGGGTTTGTAGCAGTCATCTTAGGTCATATGGCAGCCTTAGGGTCCTTGATGGATGCGCAATAGTCCAGACTAGCTGCTGGAAGTGACTTAGAGCCGGGCTCTTGAGACTTGTAGCAGTCATCTTAAGTCATATGGCAGCTTTAGGGTCCTTGATGGTTGCCCAATAGTCCAAACTAGCTGCCCGAAGTGATTTAGAGCCGGCTCGATGATACTTAAGTCATACGGCAGTCAAAGGGACCTCGATGGATGCCCAATAGTCCAAACTAGATGCCGGAAGTTACTTGAAGCCGGGATCTTAATATTTGTAGCAGTCATCTTAAGTCATATGGCGGTCTAATGGTCATTGATGGATGCGCAATAGTCCAAACTAGCTGCCGGAAGTGACTTAGAGCCGGGATCTTAAGATTTGTAGCATTCATCTTAAGTCATATGGCAGCCTTAGGGTTATTGATGGATGCGGAATAATCCAACCTAGCTGCCCGAAGTGACTTAGAGCCGGCTCTATGAGACTTGTAGCAGTCATCTTAAGTCATATGGCAGCCTTAGGGTGCTTGATGGATGCGCAACAGTCCAGACTAGCTGCGGGAAGTGACTTAGAACCGGCTTGATGAGACTTGTAGCAGTCACCTTAAGTCATATTGCAGTCTAAGGGTCCTTGATGCATGCGCAATAGTCCAGACTAGCTGCTGGAAGTGACTTGGAGCCGGGCTCTTGATACTTGTAGCAGCTATCTTAAATCATATGGCAGTCTTAGGGTTATTGATGGATGCGGAATAATCCAACCTAGCTGCCCGAAGTGACTTAGAGCCGGCTCTATGAGACTTTTAGCAGTCATCTTAAGTCATATGGCAGCCTTAGGGTCCTTGATGGATGCGCAATAGTCCAGACTAGCTGCTGGAAGTGACTTAGAGCCGGGATCTTAAGATTTGCTCTTGAGACTTGTAGCAGTCATCTTAAGTCATATGGCAGCTTTAGGGTCCTTGATGGTTGCCCAATAGTCCAAACTAGCTGCCCGAAGTGATTTAGAGCCGGCTCGATGATACTTAAGTCATATGGCAGTCGAAGGGACCTCGATGGATGCCCAATAGTCCAAACTAGATGCCGGAAGTTACTTGAAGCCGGGATCTTAATATTTGTAGCAGTCATCTTAAGTCATATGGCGGTCTAATGGTCATTGATGGATGCGCAATAGTCCAAACTAGCTGCCGGAAGTGACTTAGAGCCGGGATCTTAAGATTTGTAGCATTCATCTTAAGTCATATGGCAGTATAAGGGTTCTTGATGGATGCGCAATAGTCCAGACTAGCTGCTGGAAGTGACTTATAGCCGGACTCTTCAGACTTGTAGCATTCATCTTAAGTCATATGGCAGTCTAAGGGTCCTTGATGGATGCGCAATAGTCCAGACTAGCTGCCGGAAGTGACTTAGAGCCGGCTCTATGAGACATGTAGAAGTCATTTAAGTCATATGGCGGTCTAAGGGACCTTGATGCATGCGCAATAGTCCAGACTAGCTGCCGGAAGTGACTAAGAGCCGGGATCTTAGGGTTTGTAGCAGTCATCTTAGGTCATATGGCAGCCTTAGGGTCCTTGATGGATGCGCAATAGTCCAGACTAGCTGCTGGAAGTGACTTAGAGCCTGGCTCTTGAGACTTGTAGCAGTCATCTTAAGTCATATGGCTGCTTTAGGGTCCTTGATGGTTGCCCAATAGTCCAAACTAGCTGCCCGAAGTGACTTAGAGCCGGCTCTATGAGACATGTAGAAGTCATTGAGGTCATATGGCGGTCTAATGGTCCTTGATGGATGCGCAATAGTCATCTTAAGTCTTAAATCATATGGCAGCCTAAGGGTTCTTGATGGATTGCGGAATAATCCAACCTATGGCTGCCTAAAGTGACGTAGAGGCGGCTCTATGAGACTTGTAGCATTCATCTTAAGTCATATGGCCTTGGGGCATTGATGGATGTGTCATCTTAAGTCATCTTAAGTCATATGGCGGTCTAATGGTCATTGATGGATGCGCAATAGTCCAAACTAGCTGCCGGAAGTGACTTAGAGCCGGCTCTATGAGACATGTAGAAGTCATTGAGGTCATATGGCGGTCTAATGGTCCTTGATGGATGCGCAATAGTCATCTTAGGTGCTTAAATACATATGGCAGCCTAAGGGTTCTTGATGGATGCGGAATAATCTAACCTAGCTGCCTGAAGTGACGTAGAGCCGTCTTTATGGACTTGTAGCATTCATCTTAAGTCATATGGCCTTGGGGCATTGATGGATGTGTCATCTTAAGTCATCTTAAGTCATATGGCGGTCTAAGGGACCTTGATGCATGCGCAATAGTCCAGACTAGCTGCCGGAAGTGACTTAGAGCCGGGATCTTGAGGTTTGTAGCAGTCATCTTAGGTCATATGGCAGCCTTAGGGTCATTGATGGATGAGCAATAGTCCAGACTAGCTTCTGGAAGTGACTTATAGCCGGGCTCTTGAGACTTGTAGCAGTCATCTTAAGTCATATGGCAGCCTTAGGGTGCTTGATGGATGCGCAACAGTCCAGACTAGCTGCGGGAAGTGACTTAGAACCGGCTTGATGAGACTTGTAGCAGTCACCTTAAGTCATATTGCAGTCTAAGGGTCCTTGATGCATGCGTAATAGTCCAGACTAGCTGCTGGAAGTGACTTAGAGCCGGGCTCTTGATACTTGGAGCAGCCACCTTAAATCATATGGCAGCCTTAGGGTTATTGATGGATGCGGAATAATCCAACCTAGCTGCCGGAAGTGACTTAGAGCCGGGATCTTAAGATTTGTAGCATTCATCTTAAGTCATATGGCAGCCTTAGGGTGCTTGATGGATGCGCAACAGTCCAGACTAGCTGCGGGAAGTGACTTAGAACCGGCTTGATGAGACTTGTAGCAGTCACCTTAAGTCATATTGCAGTCTAAGGGTCCTTGATGCATGCGCAATAGTCCAGACTAGCTGCTGGAAGTGACTTAAAGCCGGGCTCTTGATACTTGTAGCAGCTATCTTAAATCATATGGCAGTCTTAGGGTTATTGATGGATGCGGAATAATCCAACCTAGCTGCCCAAAGTGACTTAGAGCCGGCTCTATGAGACTTTTAGCAGTCATCTTAAGTCATATGGCAGCCTTAGGGTCCTTGATGGATGCGCAATAGTCCAGACTAGCTGCTGGTAGTGACTTATAGCCGGACTCTTCAGACTTGTAGCATTCATCTTAAGTCATATGGCAGTCTAAGGGTCCTTGATGGATGCGCAATAGTCCAGACTAGCTGCCGGAAGTGACTTAGAGCCGGCTCTATGAGACATGTAGAAGTCATTTAAGTCATATGGCGGTCTAATGGTCCTTGATGCATGCGGAATAGTCCAGATTAGCTGCTGGAAGTGACTTGGAGCCGGGCTCTTGATACTTGTAGCAGCTATCTTAAATCATATGGCAGTCTTAGGGTTATTGATGGATGCGCAATAGTCCAGACTAGCTGCTGGAAGTGACTTATAGCCGGACTCTTCAGACTTGTAGCATTCATCTTAAGTCATATGGCAGTCTAAGGGTCCTTGATGGATGCGCAATAGTCCAGACTAGCTGCCGGAAGTGACTTAGAGCCGGCTCTATGAGACATGTAGAAGTCATTGAGGTCATATGGCGGTCTAATGGTCCTTGATGGATGCGCAATAGTCATCTTAAGTCTTAAATCATATGGCAGCCTAAGGGTTCTTGATGGATGCGGAATAATCCAACCTAGCTGCCTGAAGTGACGTAGAGCCGGCTCTATGAGACTTGTAGCATTCATCTTAAGTCATATGGCCTTGGGGCATTGATGGATGTGTCATCTTAAGTCATCTTAAGTCATATGGCGGTCTAAGGGACCTTGATGCATGCGCAATAGTCCAGACTAGCTGCCGGAAGTGACTTAGAGCCGGGATCTTGAGGTTTGTAGCAGTCATCTTAGGTCCTATGGCAGCCTTAGGGTCCTTGATGGATGCGCAATAGTCCAGACTAGCTGCTGGAAGTGACTTAGAGCCGGGCTCTTGAGACTTGTAGCAGTCATCTTAAGTCATATGGCAGCTTTAGGGTCCTTGATGGTTGCCCAATAGTCCAAACTAGCTGCCCGAAGTGATTTAGAGCCGGCTCGATGATACTTAAGTCATATGGCAGTCGAAGGGACCTCGATGGATGCCCAATAGTCCAAACTAGATGCCGGAAGTTACTTGAAGCCGGGATCTTAATATATGTAGCAGTCATCTTAAGTCATATGGCGGTCTAATGGTCATTGATGGATGCGCAATAGTCCAAACTAGCTGCCGGAAGTGACTTAGAGCCGGGATCTTAAGATTTGTAGCATTCATCTTAAGTCATATGGCAGTATAAGGGTTCTTGATGGATGCGCAATAGTCCAGACTAGCTGCTAGAAGTGACTTATAGCCGGGCTCTATGAGACTTGTAGCAGTAGTCTTAAGTCATATGGCAGTCTAAGAGTCCTTGATGGATGCGCAATAGTCCAAACTAGCTGCCGGAAGTGACTTAGAGCCGGGATCTTAAGGTTTGTAGCATTCATCTTAGGTCATATGGCAGCCTTAGGGTCCTTGATGGATGCGCAACAGTCCAGACTAGCTGCGGGAAGTGACTTAGAGCCGGGCTCTTGAGACTTGTAGCAGCAATGAGAAGGGTCCTTGATGGAGGAGCAATAATCCAACCTAGCTGCCCGAAGTGACTTAGAGCTGAGATCTTAAGATTTGTAGCTGTCATCTTAAGTCATACGGCAGCCTTAGGGTCATTGATGGATGCCCAATAGTCCAACCTAGCTGCCCGATGTGACTTAGAGCCGGCTCTATGAGACATGTAGAGTCATTTTAAGTCATATGGCACTCTAAGGGTCCTTGTGGATGCCCAATAGTCCAAACTAGCAGCCGGAAGTGACTTAGAGCCGGGATCTTAAGGTTTGTAGCATTCATCTTAGGTCATATGGCAGCCTTAGGGTCCTTGATGGATGCGCAACAGTCCAGACTAGCTGCGGGAAGTGACTTAGAGCCGGGCTCTTGAGACTTGTAGCAGCCTTAGGGTCCTTGATGGATGAGCAATCATCCAACTTAGCTGCCCGAAGTGACTTAGAGCCGGCTCGATGAGACTTGTAGAAGGCATCATAAGTCATATGGCAGTCTAAGGCTCCTTTATGCATGCGCAATAGTCCAGACTAGCTGCTGGAAGTGACTTGGAGCCGGGCTCTTGATACTTGTAGCAGCTATCTTAAATCATATGGCAGTCTTAGGGTTATTGATGGATGCGGAATAATCCAACCTAGCTGCCCGAAGTGACTTAGAGCCGGCTCTATGAGACTTGTAGCAGTCATCTTAAGTCATATGGCAGCCTTAGGGTGCTTGATGGATGCGCAACAGTCCAGACTAGCTGCGGGAAGTGACTTAGAACCGGCTTGATGAGACTTGTAGCAGTCACCTTAAGTCATATTGCAGTCTAAGGGTCCTTGATGCATGCGCAATAGTCCAGACTAGCTGCTGGAAGTGACTTGGAGCCGGGCTCTTGATACTTGTAGCAGCTATCTTAAATCATATGGCAGTCTTAGGGTTATTGATGGATGCGGAATAATCCAACCTAGCTGCCCGAAGTGACTTAGAGCCGGCTCTATGAGACTTTTAGCAGTCATCTTAAGTCATATGGCAGCCTTAGGGTCCTTGATGGATGCGCAATAGTCCAGACTAGCTGCTGGAAGTGACTTAGAGCCGGGATCTTAAGATTTGCTCTTGAGACTTGTAGCAGTCATCTTAAGTCATATGGCAGCTTTAGGGTCCTTGATGGTTGCCCAATAGTCCAAACTAGCTGCCCGAAGTGATTTAGAGCCGGCTCTGATGATGTACTTAAGTCATATGGCAGTCGAAGGGACCTCGATGGATGCCCAATAGTCCAAACTAGATGCCGGAAGTTACTTAGAGCCGGGATCTATAATATTTGTAGCAGTCATCTTAAGTCATATGGCGGTCTAATGGTCATTGATGGATGCGCAATAGTCCAAACTAGCTGCCGGAAGTGACTTAGAGCCGGGATCTTAAGATTTGTAGCATTCATCTTAAGTCATATGGCAGTATAAGGGTTCTTGATGGATGCGCAATAGTCCAGACTAGCTGCTGGAAGTGACTTATAGCCGGACTCTTCAGACTTGTAGCATTCATCTTAAGTCATATGGCAGTCTAAGGGTCCTTGATGGATGCGCAATAGTCCAGACTAGCTGCCGGAAGTGACTTAGAGCCGGCTCTATGAGACATGTAGAAGTCATTTAAGTCATATGGCGGTCTAAGGGACCTTGATGCATGCGCAATAGTCCAGACTAGCTGCCGGAAGTGACTAAGAGCCGGGATCTTAGGGTTTGTAGCAGTCATCTTAGGTCATATGGCAGCCTTAGGGTCCTTGATGGATGCGCAATAGTCCAGACTAGCTGCTGGAAGTGACTTAGAGCCTGGCTCTTGAGACTTGTAGCAGTCATCTTAAGTCATATGGCTGCTTTAGGGTCCTTGATGGTTGCCCAATAGTCCAAACTAGCTGCCCGAAGTGACTTAGAGCCGGCTCTATGAGACATGTAGAAGTCATTGAGGTCATATGGCGGTCTAATGGTCCTTGATGGATGCGCAATAGTCATCTTAAGTCTTAAATCATATGGCAGCCTAAGGGTTCTTGATGGATGCGGAATAATCCAACCTAGCTGCCTGAAGTGACGTAGAGCCGGCTCTATGAGACTTGTAGCATTCATCTTAAGTCATATGGCCTTGGGGCATTGATGGATGTGTCATCTTAAGTCATCTTAAGTCATATGGCGGTCTAATGGTCATTGATGGATGCGCAATAGTCCAAACTAGCTGCCGGAAGTGACTTAGAGCCGGCTCTATGAGACATGTAGAAGTCATTGAGGTCATATGGCGGTCTAATGGTCCTTGATGGATGCGCAATAGTCATCTTAAGTCTTAAATCATATGGCAGCCTAAGGGTTCTTGATGGATGCGGAATAATCCAACCTAGCTGCCTGAAGTGACGTAGAGCCGGCTCTATGAGACTTGTAGCATTCATCTTAAGTCATATGGCCTTGGGGCATTGATGGATGTGTCATCTTAAGTCATCTTAAGTCATATGGCGGTCTAAGGGACCTTGATGCATGCGCAATAGTCCAGACTAGCTGCCGGAAGTGACTTAGAGCCGGGATCTTAGGGTTTGTAGCAGTCATCTTAGGTCATATGGCAGCCTTAGGGTCCTTGATGGATGCGCAATAGTCCAGACTAGCTTCTGGAAGTGACTTAGAGCCGGGCTCTTGAGACTTGTAGCAGTCATCTTAAGTCATATGGCAGCTTTAGGGTGCTTGATGGATGCGCAACAGTCCAGACTAGCTGCGGGAAGTGACTTAGAACCGGCTTGATGAGACTTGTAGCAGTCACCTTAAGTCATATTGCAGTCTAAGGGTCCTTGATGCATGCGTAATAGTCCAGACTAGCTGCTGGAAGTGACTTAGAGCCGGGCTCTTGATACTTGGAGCAGCTACCTTAAATCATATGGCAGCCTTAGGGTTATTGATGGATGCGGAATAATCCAACCTAGCTGCCGGAAGTGACTTAGAGCCGGGATCTTAAGATTTGTAGCATTCATCTTAAGTCATATGGCAGCCTTAGGGTGCTTGATGGATGCGCAACAGTCCAGACTAGCTGCGGGAAGTGACTTAGAACCGGCTTGATGAGACTTGTAGCAGTCACCTTAAGTCATATTGCAGTCTAAGGGTCCTTGATGCATGCGCAATAGTCCAGACTAGCTGCTGGAAGTGACTTGAAGCCGGGCTCTTGATACTTGTAGCAGCTATCTTAAATCATATGGCAGTCTTAGGGTTATTGATGGATGCGGAATAATCCAACCTAGCTGCCCAAAGTGACTTAGAGCCGGCTCTATGAGACTTTTAGCAGTCATCTTAAGTCATATGGCAGCCTTAGGGTCCTTGATGGATGCGCAATAGTCCAGACTAGCTGCTGGTAGTGACTTATAGCCGGACTCTTCAGACTTGTAGCATTCATCTTAAGTCATATGGCAGTCTAAGGGTCCTTGATGGATGCGCAATAGTCCAGACTAGCTGCCGGAAGTGACTTAGAGCCGGCTCTATGAGACATGTAGAAGTCATCTTAAGTCATATGGCGGTCTAATGGTCCTTGATGCATGCGGAATAGTCCAGATTAGCTGCTGGAAGTGACTTGGAGCCGGGCTCTTGATACTTGTAGCAGCTATCTTAAATCATATGGCAGTCTTAGGGTTATTGATGGATGCGCAATAGTCCAGACTAGCTGCTGGAAGTGACTTATAGCCGGACTCTTCAGACTTGTAGCATTCATCTTAAGTCATATGGCAGTCTAAGGGTCCTTGATGGATGCGCAATAGTCCAGACTAGCTGCCGGAAGTGACTTAGAGCCGGCTCTATGAGACATGTAGAAGTCATTTAAGTCATATGGCGGTCTAATGGTCCTTGATGGATGCGCAATAGTCATCTTAAGTCTTAAATCATATGGCAGCCTTAGGGTTCTTGATGGATGCGGAATAATCCAACATAGCTGCCTGAAGTGACGTAGAGCCGGCTCTATGAGACTTGTAGCATTCATCTTAAGTCATATGGCCTTGGGGCATTGATGGATGTGTCATCTTAAGTCATCTTAAGTCATATGGCGGTCTAAGGGACCTTGATGCATGCGCAATAGTCCAGACTAGCTGCCGGAAGTGACTTAGAGCCGGGATCTTAGGGTTTGTAGCAGTCATCTTAGGTCCTATGGCAGCCTTAGGGTCCTTGATGGATGCGCAATAGTCCAGACTAGCTGCTGGAAGTGACTTAGAGCCGGGCTCTTGAGACTTGTAGCAGTCATCTTAAGTCATATGGCAGCTCTTAGGGTCCTTGATGGTTGCCCAATAGTCCAAACTAGCTGCCCGAAGTGATTTAGAGCCGGCTCGATGATACTTAAGTCATATGGCAGTCGAAGGGACCTCGATGGATGCCCAATAGTCCAAACTAGATGCCGGAAGTTACTTAAAGCCGGGATCTTAATATTTGTAGCAGTCATCTTAAGTCATATGGCGGTCTAATGGTCATTGATGGATGCGCAATAGTCCAAACTAGCTGCCGGAAGTGACTTAGAGCCGGGATCTTAAGATTTGTAGCATTCATCTTAAGTCATATGGCAGTATAAGGGTTCTTGATGGATGCGCAATAGTCCAGACTAGCTGCTAGAAGTGACTTATAGCCGGGCTCTATGAGACTTGTAGCAGTAGTCTTAAGTCATATGGCAGTCTAAGAGTCCTTGATGGATGCGCAATAGTCCAAACTAGCTGCCGGAAGTGACTTAGAGCCGGGATCTTAAGGTTTGTAGCATTCATCTTAGGTCATATGGCAGCCTTAGGGTCCTTGATGGATGCGCAACAGTCCAGACTAGCTGCGGGAAGTGACTTAGAGCCGGGCTCTTGAGACTTGTAGCAGCCATAGGGTCCTTGATGGAGGAGCAATAATCCAACCTAGCTGCCCGAAGTGACTTAGAGCTGAGATCTTAAGATTTGTAGCTGTCATCTTAAGTCATACGGCAGCCTTAGGGTCATTGATGGATGCCCAATAGTCCAACCTAGCTGCCCGATGTGACTTAGAGCCGGCTCTATGAGACATGTAGTCATTTTAAGTCATATGGCACTCTAGGGGTCCCTTGTGGATGCCCATTAGTCCAAACTAGCAGCCGGAAGTGACTTAGAGCCGGGATCTTAAGGTTTGTAGCATTCATCTTAGGTCATATGGCAGCCTTAGGGTCCTTGATGGATGCGCAACAGTCCAGACTAGCTGCGGGAAGTGACTTAGAGCCGGGCTCTTGAGACTTGTAGCAGCCTTAGGGTCCTTGATGGATGAGCAATCATCCAACTTAGCTGCCCGAAGTGACTTAGAGCCGGCTCGATGAGACTTGTAGAAGGCATCATAAGTCATATGGCAGTCTAAGGCTCCTTTATGCATGCGCAATAGTCCAGACTAGCTGCTGGAAGTGACTTAGAGCCGGCTCTATAAGACTTGTAGAAGCCATCTTAAGTCATATGGTAGTCTAAGGGACCTCGATGGATGCCCAATAGACCAGACTATCTGCCGGAAGTGACTTAGAGCCGGGATCTTGAGACTTGTAGCAGCCTTAGGGTCCTTGATGGATGAGCAATAATGCAACCTAGCTGCCCGAATTGACTTAGAGCTGAGATCTTAAGATATGTAGCTGTCATCTTAAGTCATACGGCAGCCTTAGGGTCATTGATGGATGCCCAATAATCCAACCTAGCTGCCCGAAGTGACTTACAGCCGGCTCTATGAGACATGTAGTCATTTTAAGTCATATGGCACTCTAGGGGTCCCTTGTGGATGCCCATTAGTCCAAACTAGCAGCCGGAAGTGACTTAGAGCCGGGATCTTAAGGTTTGTAGCATTCATCTTAAGTCATACGGCAGCCTTAGGGTCATTGATGGATGCCCAATAGTCCAACATAGCTGCTGGAAGTGACTTAGAGCCGGCTCGATGAGACTTGTAGCAGTCATTTTAAGTCATATGGCAGTCTAAGAGTCCTTGATGCATGCGCAATAGTCCAGACTAGCTGCTGGAAGTGACTTATAGCCGGGCTGTATGAGACTTGTAGCAGTCATCTTAAGTCATATGGCAGTCTAAGAGTCCTTGATGCATGCGCAATAGTCCAGACTAGCTGCTGGAAGTGACTTATAGCAGTCATCTTAAGTCATATGGCAGTCTAAGGGTCCTTGATGGATGCCCAATAATCCAACCTAGCTGCCCGAAGTGACTTAGAGCCGGCTCGATTAGACTTGTAGAAGTCATTTAAGTTATATGGCGGTCTAATGGTCCTTGATGGATGCGCAATAGTCCAGACTAGCTGCTGGAAGTGACTTATAGCCGGGCTCTATGAGACTTGTAGCAGTCATCTTAAGTCATATGGCAGTCTAAGAGTCCTTGATGCATGCGCAATAGTCCAGACTAGCTGCTGGAAGTGACTTATAGCCGGGCTCTATGAGACTTGTAGCAGTAGTCTTAAGTCATATGGCAGCCTTAGGGTCCTTGATGGATGCGCAATAGTCCAGACTAACTGCCGGAAGTGACTAAGAGCCGGCTCTATGAGACTTGTAGAAGTCATCTTAAGTCATAAGGCAGTATAAGCGTCCTTGATGGATGCCGGAATTGACTCAGAGCCGGCTCTATGAGACTTGTAGAAGTCATCTTAAGTCATTTGGCAGTCTAAGGGACCTTGATGGATGCCCAATAGTCTAAACTAGCTGGCGGAAGTGACTTAGAGCCGGTTCGATGAGACTTATAGCAGTCATCTTAAGTCATATGGCAGTCTAAGGGTCCTTGATGGATGCCCAATAATCCAACCTAGCTGCCCGAAGTGACTTAGAGCCGGCTCGATGAGACTTGTAGAAGGCATCATAAGTCATATGGCAGTCTAAGGCTCTTTATGCATACGCAATAGTCCAGACTAGCTGCTGGAAGTGACTTAGAGCCGGCTCTATAAGACTTGTAGAAGTCATCTTAAGTCATATGGTAGTCTAAGGGACCTCGATGGATGCCCAATAGACCAGACTATCTGCCGAAAGTGACTTAGAGCCGGGATCTTAAGATTTGTACCAGTCATCTTAAGTCATATGGCAGCCTTAGGGTCCTCGATGGATGCGCAATAGTCTAGACTAACTGCCGGAAGTGACTAAGAGCCGGCTCTATGAGACTTGTAGAAGTCATCTTAAGTCATATGGCAGTATAAGCGTCCTTGATGGATGTGCAATAGTCCAGATTAGCTGCCGGAATTGACTCAGCGCCGGCTCTATGAGACTTGTAGAAGTCATCTTAAGTCATAAGGCAGTATAAGCGTCCTTGATGGATGCCGGAATTGACTCAGAGCCGGCTCTATGAGACTTGTAGAAGTCATCTTAAGTCATTTGGCAGTCTAAGGGACCTTGATGGATGCCCAATAGTCTAAACTAGCTGGCGGAAGTGACTAAGAGCCGGGATCTTAAGATGTTTAGTAGTCATTTTAAGTCATATGGCACCCTAGGAGTCCCTTGTGAATGCCCAATAGTCCAAATTAGCAGCCGGAAGTGACTTAGAGCCAGGATCTTAAGGTTTGTAGCAGTCATCTTAGGTCATATGGCAGCCTTAGGGTCCTTGATGGATGCGCAATAGTCCAGACTAACTGCCGGAAGTGACTAAGAGCCGGCTCTATGAGACTTGTAGAAGTCATCTTAAGTCATAAGGCAGTATAAGCGTCCTTGATGGATGCCGGAATTGACTCAGAGCCGGCTCTATGAGACTTGTAGAAGTCATCTTAAGTCATTTGGCAGTCTAAGGGACCTTGATGGATGCCCAATAGTCTAAACTAGCTGGCGGAAGTGACTAAGAGCCGGGATCTTAAGATGTTTAGTAGTCATTTTAAGTCATATGGCACCCTAGGAGTCCCTTGTGAATGCCCAATAGTCCAAATTAGCAGCCGGAAGTGACTTAGAGCCAGGATCTTAAGGTTTGTAGCAGTCATCTTAGGTCATATGGCAGCCTTAGGGTCCTTAATGGATGCGCAATAGTCCAGACTAGCTGCTGGAAGTGACTTAGAACCGGGCTCTTGAGACTTGTAGCAGTCATCTTAAGTCATATGGCAGTCTAAGGGACATCGATGGATGCCCAATATTCCAAACTAGATGCCGGAAGTTACTTAGAGCCGGGATCTTAATATTTGTAGCAGTCATCTTAAGTCATACGGCAGCCTTAGGATCATTGATGGATGCCCAATAGTCCAACCTAGCTGCCCGAAGTGACTTATAGCCGGGCTTTTGAGACTTGTAGAAGTCATCTTAAATCATATGGCAGTCTAAGGGACCTCGATGGATGCCCAATAGTCCAAACTAGCTGCCGGAAGTGACTTAGAGCCGGCTCTATGAGACTTGTAGAAGTCATCTTAAGTCATATGGCGGTCTAATGGTCATTGATGGATGCGCAATAGTCCAAACTAGCTGCCGGAAGTGACTTATAGCCGGGCTTTTGAGACTTGTAGAAGTCATCTTAAATCATATGGCAGTCTAAGGGACCTCGATGGATGCCCAATAGTCCAAACTAGCTGCCGGAAGTGACTTAGAGCCGGCTCTATGAGACTTGTAGAAGTCATCTTAAGTCATATGGCACTCTAGGGGTCCCTTGTGGATGCCCATTGGTCCAAACTAGCAGCAGGAAGTGACTTAGAGCCGGGATCTTAAGGTTTGTAGCATTCATCTTAGGTCATATGGCAGCCTTAGGGTCCTTGATGGATGCGCAACAGTCCAGACTAGCTGCGGGAAGTGACTTAGAGCAGGGCTCTTGAGACTTGTAGCAGTCATCTTAAGTCATATGGCAGCCTTAGGGTCCTTGATGGTTGCCCAATAGTCCAAACTAGCTGCCCGAAGTGATTTAGAGCCGGCTCGATGATACATGTAGCAGTCATCTTAAGTCATATGGCAGTCTAAGGGACATCGATGGATGCCCAATAGTCCAAACTAGATGCCGGAAGTTACTTAGAGCCGGGATCTTAATATTTGTAGCAGTCATCTTAAGTCATACGGCAGCCTTAGGGTCATTGATGGATGCCCAATAGTCCAACCTAGCTGCCCGAAGTGACTTAGAGCCGGCTCAATGAGACTTGTAGAAGTCATCTTAAGTCATATGGCGGTCTAATGGTCATTGATGGATGCGCAATAGTCCAAACTAGCTGCCGGAAGTGACTTATAGCCGGGCTTTTGAGACTTGTAGAAGTCATCTTAAATCATATGGCAGTCTAAGGGACCTCGATGGATGCCCAATAGTCCAAGCTAGCTGCCGGAAGTGACTTAGAGCCGGCTCTATGAGACTTGCAGAAGTCATCTTAATTCATATGGCAGTCTAAGGGACCTCGATGGATGCCGAATAATCCAAACTAGCTGCCGGAAATTACTTAGACCCGGGATCTTAATATTTGTAGCAGTCATCTTAAGTCATATGACAGCCTTAGGGTCCTTGATGGATGCGTAATAGACCAGCCTATCTGCCGGAAGTGACTTAGAGCCGGGATCTTAAGATTTGTAGCAGACATCTTAAATCATATGGCAGCCTTAGGGTCCTTGATGGATGCGCAATAGTCCAGACTAGCTGCTGGAAGTTACTTAGAACCGGGCTCTTGAGACTTGTAGAAGTCATCTTAAGTCATATGGCAGCCTTAGGGTCCTTGATGGATGCGCAATAGTCCAGACTAACTGCCGGAAGTGACTAAGAGCCGGGCTCTTGAGACTTGTAGCAGCTATCTTAAATCATATGGCAGCCTTAGGGTTATTGATGGATGCGGAATAATCCAACCTAGCTGCCCGAAGTGACTTAGAGCCGGCTCAATGAGACTTGTAGAAGTCATCTTAAGTCATATGGCAGCCTTAGGGTCCTTGATGGATGCGCAATAGTCCAGACTAACTGCCGGAAGTGACTAAGAGCCGGGCTCTTGAGACTTGTAGCAGCTATCTTAAATCATATGGCAGCCTTAGGGTTATTGATGGATGCGGAATAATCCAACCTAGCTGCCCGAAGTGACTTAGAGCCGGCTCAATGAGACTTGTAGAAGTCATCTTAAGTCATAAGGCGGTCTAATGGTCCTTGATGGATGCGCAATAGTCCAAACTAGCTGCCGGAAGTGACTTATAGCCGGGCTTTTGAGACTTGTAGTAGTCATCTTAAGTCATATGGCAGCCTTAGGGTCCTTGATGGATGCGCAACAGTCCAGACTAGCTGCGGGAAGTGACTTAGAACCGGCTTGATGAGACTTGTAGTAGTCACCTTAAGTCATATTGCAGTCTAAGGGTCCTTGATGCATGCGCAATAGTCCAGACTAGCTGCTGGAAGTGACTTAGAGCCGGGCTCTTGATACTTGTAGCAGCTATCTTAAATCATATGGCAGCCTTAGGGTTATTGATGGATGCGGAATAATCCAACCTAGCTGCCCGAAGTGACTTAGAGCCGGCTCTGTGAGACTTGTGGCAGTCATCTTAAGTCATACGGCAGCCTTAGGGTCCTTGATGGATGCGCAATAGTTCAGACTAGCTGCTGGAAGTGACTTATAGCCGAACTCTTCAGACTTGTAGCAGCTATCTTAAATCATATGGCAGCCTTAGGGTTATTGATGGATGCGGAATAATCCAACTTAGCTGCCCGAAGTGACTTAGAGCCGGCTCTATGAGACATGTAGAAGTCATTTAAGTCATATGGCGTTCTAATGGTCCTTAATGGATGCGCAATAGTCATCTTAAGTCTTAAATCATATGGCAGCCTTAGGGTTCTTGATGGATGCGGAATAATCCAACCTAGCTGCCCGAAGTGACTTAGAGCCGGCTCTATGAGACTTGTAGCAGTCATCTTAAGTCATATGGCAGCCTTAGGGTCCTTGATGGATGCGCAATAGTCCAGACTAGCTGCTGGAAGTGACTTATAGCCGGACTCTTCAGACTTGTAGCATTCATCTTAAGTCATATGGCAGTCTAAGGGTCCTTGATGGATGCGCAATAGTCCAGACTAGCTGCTGAATGTGACTTAGAGCCGGGCTCTTGATACTTGTAGCAGCTATCTTAAATCATATGGCAGCCTTAGGGTTCTTGATGGATGCGGAATAATCCAACCTAGCTGCCCGAAGTGACTTAGAGCCGGCTCTATGAGACTTGTAGCAGTCATCTTAAGTCATATGGCAGCCTTAGGGTCCTTGATGGATGCGCAATAGTCCAGACTAGCTGCTGGAAGTGACTTATAGCCGGACTCTTCAGACTTGTAGCATTCATCTTAAGTCATATGGCAGTCTAAGGGTCCTTGATGGATGCGCAATAGTCCAGACTAGCTGCTGAATGTGACTTAGAGCCGGGCTCTTGATACTTGTAGCAGCTATCTTAAATCATATGGCAGCCTTAGGGTTATTGATGGATGCGGAATAATCCAACCTAGCTGCCCGAAGTGACTTAGAGTACGCTCTATGAGACTTGTAGCAGCATCTTAAGTCATATGGCAGCCTTAGGGTCCTTGATGGATGCGCAATAGTCCAGACTAGCTGCTGGAAGTGACTTATAGCCGGACTCTTCAGACTTGTAGCATTCATCTTAAGTCATATGGCAGTCTAAGGGTCCTTGATGGATGCGCAATAGTCCAGACTAGCTGCTGAATGTGACTTAGAGCCGGGCTCTTGATACTTGTAGCAGCTATCTTAAATCATATGGCAGCCTTAAGGTTATTGATGGATGCGGAATAATCCAACCTAGCTGCCCGAAGTGACTTAGAGCCGGCTCTATGAGACTTGTAGCAGCATCTTAAGTCATATGGCAGCCTTAGGGTCCTTGATGGATGCGCAATAGTCCAGACTAGATGCCGGAAGTTACTTAAAGCCGGGATCTTAATATTTGTAGCAGTCATCTTAAGTCATACGGCAGCCTTAGGGTCATTGATGGATGCCCAATAGTCCAACCTAGCTGCCCGAAGTGACTTAGAGCCAGCTCTTTGAGACTTGTAGAAGTCATCTTAAGTCATATGGCAGTCTAAGCGTCCTTGATGGATGCCCAATAGTCCAAACTAGCTGCCCGAAGTGATTTAGAGCCGGCTCGATGATACTTAAGTCATATGGCAGTCTAAGGGACCTCGATGGATGCCGAATAGTCCAAACTAGATGCCGGAAGTTACTTAAAGCCGGGATCTTAATATTTGTAGCAGTCATCTTAAGTCATACGGCAGCCTTAGGGTCATTGATGGATGCCCAATAGTCCAACCTAGCTGCCCGAAGTGACTTAGAGCCGGCTCTTTGAGACTTGTAGAAGTCATCTTAAGTCATATGGCAGTCTAAGCGTCCTTGATGGATGTGCAATAGTCCAGATTAGCTGCCGGAATTGACTCAGAGCCGGCTCTATGAGACTTGTAGAAGTCATCTTAAGTCATTTGGCAGTCTAAGGGACATCGATGGATGCCCAATAGTCCAAACTAGATGCCGGAAGTTACTTACAGCCGGGATCTTAATATTTGTAGCAGTCATCTTAAGTCATATGGCAGCCTTAGGGTCCTTAATGGATGCGCAATAGTACAGACTAGCTGCTGGAAGTGACTTAGAACCGGGCTCTTGAGACTTGTAGCAGTCACCTTAAGTCATATGGCAGCCTTAGGGTCCTTAATGTATGCCCAATAGACCAGACTATCTGCCGGAAGTGACTTAGAGCCGGGATCTTAAGATTTGTACCAGTCATCTTAAGTCATATGGCAGCCTTAGGGTCCTTGATGGATGCGCAATAGTCCAGACTAACTGCCGGAAGTGACTTAGAGCCGGCTCTATGAGACTTGTAGAAGTCATCTTAAGTCATATGGCAGTCTAAACGTCCTTGATGGATGTGCAATAGTCCAGATTAGCTGGCGGAATTGACTCAGAGCCGGCTCTATGAGACTTGTAGAAGTCGTCTTAAGTCATTTGGCAGTCTAAGGGACCTCGATGGATGCCCAATAGTCTAAACTAGCTGGCGGAAGTGACTAAGAGCCGGGATCTTAAGATGTTTTTAAGTCATATGGCACCCTAGAAGTCCCTTGTGAATGCCCAATAGTCCAAATTAGCAGCCGGAAGTGACTTAGAGCCGGCTCAATGAGACTTGTAGAAGTCATTGTTCACGCCAGATCGTGACCAGCAAGGAGCAGGGAGGGGGATTTCGGGCCAACGCGAGGGCGGTCACACTATGCTAAATGACCGACAGTATTAGTGAAAACCGCCATTAAAATCGGACGCGTTCGACCCCCGAAATTTACCCAAAGGTCTATTTTTTCCACTCGAAATTCCCCAGTTCGCGAGTTCTGTGAAATAAAGATACCTGAATTAAACGAAAGAACCGTGCGTTTTAATAAACCAAGCTCCACAGACTCACCCACCACAAGAGAAGGAAGTATATTGGCACCCGCCAACCACTCATAAATATCCATATATATAAGGAAGCTTTCCTTTCGCTCAGCCAGCATCGCATCGGTGGAAATCTGTTAAGTAGTACACCTTATTCTTATTTCCTTTGACTAACACTCACCCGCATACACCCTTAAAGGTGAGAATTTTCGCTCCTCTATAGCGACCTTTCCACCTTTTAAGCCCTTGTATGCCCATACGTGACGTCTCCAAAGGTCTCACTTTACCACTCCGACCTATCCTGTGTCTGTCCATCGTGATAAAGTGCGCGTTTCTTCCAATTTCCATTCCCATATTTATGTATGTATGTACATCCGTACATCACTACATACATATATATGTGGCGCAGTCGCCATCTGCAAAGTGTGAAAAAAAATTAATATCGTGTTGTGTGTTTCTCAAGCCACTTACCGTGGGCTGATTGTGTTGTGCATCCTTGTGGTTTTAATCCGTGTGCGATCCAAAATTCTAGAAAATTAAAGTCCGAAAAAATCGCGGCCGCAATTGCGCAACACCGGGAGACACACTTGTCATATGTGCACCATATGTAAAAATTGCTCCGCCACTCGCACTACGGTCCAACAATCATTGCAGCCACTCCGTTTTTGGCTTTCCGCAATTAATTTCGACGCAACACAACGAAAATATTCCACAACGCGATAAAAATTAATTTTTTTTTCACTTAAAGTCAAGCAAAGTCACATATTTTTGACTCAGAAATAATTAAATTAATTTAAAAATTAATTTACATTGTCGCAAAAAATATTATTGGCCACTTTGAGTGAAAAATAAATAAAAATACAAATATTCGGTTCCGGTGTGACCGGCGAACAAAAGTGCGAAAATTTAATATTTGGTGTTTTTTGGCGCTTCAATTAAGTCCGAAGTAAATAATTCCAATTTTTTTTGTTATAAAAAAATTTTTATCGGCAATTATCCCAAGGACTCGCCATATCCTAGCGACCTTAGACCTATTTTTTTTTTTCGGCCAAAATCGCCAACACAGCAATAAATACATAAAACAAAAAAAATAACGCCTGAGGTAATAAGAGACAAAAAAAGAAAACCACCAAATGTAATCCAACCCGAGCACACGCCACACCACCGACCGGCTCAAACCCATTGCGAGCCGCTCATTAGTGCGTCCTTTAATCCAAGCGACATCCCTTGCAGCGATATTTATACCATGCATTCATAGAATGAAATGGTATATTAAAGTCGCCAAAATGTATGTAACAGGGAGAAGGAAGCTTCTCCGACCCTATAAAGTATATATATTCTTGATCAGTATCAATAGCCGAGTCGATTGAGACATGTCCGTCTGTCTGTCCGTCCGTCCGTCCGTCCGTCCGTCCGTCCGATAGAGTGCCTAGATCTCAGCAACTATACAAGCTAGAGCTACCAAATTTGGCATGTAGACTCGTTTGGTGTGTACGCTGATCAAGTTTATTTTTTTTTTCCCCGCCCCCTTCCGCCCCCGCTATTTGAAAAACAATATTTTGAGCCTCCATATCTCGGGAACTATAAAAGATAGAGCTTTCGGATTTGGACATTAGATGCGTGCAGTGTGCACGCAGACCAAGTTTGTTTCAAATTTTGGCCACGCCCCCTTCCGCCCCCGAAATTCGAAAAATTCGATTTTCACCCGAAATATTTATCGTATCGTAATTTAATTGGGCAGACTAATACATGTCACGCATATCTATCATCCCATAAAAAATTACAAGAATCGGAATAAAAATGGCCGAGTTATACATAGAAACGTTTTTCACTCATAGCGGTGCAAGGCAGATGCACGCGAAAAAGAGCGAGATAGCATATGCTGCAAATCACCGATTTGGTCGGGGGGCGCTAAAGTGCTCGTTTCCACATAAGAGAGATAGCATTTGAAAGAAATTTAATATACATCTCTTCACCTAATGCATGGTATATCCAAGTCGGCCCAGCGACTTACTTACTTTATTTTATTTTGTAGTGGAAGAATATTTCCTTATATATCCTTATAAGGAAGATTGTTTTCGAAATTAACCTACAAAAAAAAAAAAATCCCTTTTTATTATATATCCTTATAATAAAAATTTTCCCCGAATATTTCAATATACGCCTAAATATCCTTGTAGGAAAGATACACGTTTTTTGTTGTCCATACTTATATTGTAAATTAAACTAACAAATTTCATTATATATCCTTATAAGCGAAATTGGCGCTTTCCTCCACATTTATAATATAAAATAACGTTTCCTTTCCAGCCTATTATAATATTCCTATATATATATATTCCTTATAATCACCGATTTTCGACGTGTATACTCGCGTACGTTCATTAAAACATACAGTCCACTCGTCTCTCCTTCATTCCGATATCCGCTAGGGCAGAGAATATCCTTTCTCGGTAGCCCTTATCCCGCTCAACGACGTCGATTATGTCAATCGACCCCTCCAAGGCGAGCAAGAAATCAGCTAGCCTCTCAAGCCTGGCCGCAACGCGTCCCCTTCCACCCCGCCTTCTAAACCCAAGGCGCTTAGCACGCCATCCACCATCAGGCGTAACCCTTCCGGCTCTCCGTCTGCATCGCGACCCCGCAGCGCATCTCCTACTTCGCGCTCTTCCTCCGGCAAATCGGGATTCGCCAAATCCGCTTCTCGCGTTCCCTCCTTAGTCGTGACCTCTCCTGAGTCAAGATACACATGGAGCAAATCAAGTCGCTCTGGGCCAATATTGAATCCGAATATGCGCGCTGCCATAAGGCCTTCACGGCCAAAGACGATGAGGAGCAAATAAGCCAAATAATGCTCAGTACGGTGAAGGCTAAGCACAAGTACTGCTACATGGTGTACGTGCGTCGTGCCGCTACAGCGTTCGGGCAGCGAATCGAGCAGTTGTCCGCTTTAAACGCTCCCGCTCCCTCTCGGCCTCCAATCGTTCCGCCATCCCATGGCCATAGATTGCCTCCATGTGAGGTTGAGGTTTTCGAAGGGGATAGCCTGGCCTGGCCTACGTTCCGTGACCTTTTTACGGCCATATACATCAACAATCCGTGCTTAGCGAAAGTGGAGAAACTATACCACTTAAACTCCAAAACACGAGGGGAAGCCCGGGGGATCGTGTCCAAATCCCCTTTGACTAATGAAGGCTTCCAGTCCGCATGGGAGAACCTTTCCGCGCGTTATGAGAACAGTCGGCTGCTCATCATGACGCAGGCCAAGCAGCTCCTACAAATTCCCGTGGTTGCTCAGGAGTCAGCGAAGGCTCTTTGGCAACTGCAAACGACGTTTCAAGGGTGTCTGACAGCCCTTGAACGTTCGGGGGCCAGTACAGAGAATTGGGATATCCTTCTCATCGCGATCTGTACCAGTAAGCTGCCCAAATCCACTATCCTGCTGTGGGAACAATCCGTTCCGAATAAAACAGCAGTGTCCTCATGGGAAGAGTTGAATAATTTCCTCACTGATCGTTATCGTGTGCTCGAGGCCACCGATGACCATCAGTCGACTCAGAGCGCTCCGGTCTCCCAATTCGTCCCTCGCAAGTCCGCCGCGGCCGTGCGAGTACAGGCATTTCCCGCGAAGGCCCTTCCCAAACCGGCCTCCTGTAAACTCAAGGAGAACCATCCGATACGCGTGTGTCCACGGTTCAACGACATGGCCGTCCCCAAGCGATCTGAGACCATAAGGCAACAAGGCTTATGCCTAAACTGCTTTGCGCGTGGTCATCAGGTCAAGGACTGCTCCAGTGCGCACAATTGCCATATTTGCAAGGAGCGCCATCATACCTTGTTGCATATTGACCACCCTCCCAGTGCGCCATCCGCTTCGCATCTACAGCGACCCGATTCCGGTGATGGTCCGTCAACCAGCCAGCAGCCGCTAAACGCCTTAGGGTATATCGCGTCCACCCCAGGCAGGGGTCTGCTAGGCACTGCAATCGTGACCCTCAGCCACTTAGTCGAAGTTTTTCATGTCCGTGCAATGGTTGACTCAGGAGCTGACTCCAGCTTTCTATCTGAACGTGTGTTCAATTTGGTCCGGCCTCCACACTACCCGTTCCGCGCAGGCATCACCGGCATGGGTGAATGCGACGCCGGCGGGGCAGAGAAGGCATGTCTGTTGACCCTATGCGCTCCATGCAATCGAGGTTTCCAGATCGAGGTGCTAGCCTTGGTCCTGCCGAAGTTGACTGGCACCATGCCGAGATGCGCCTTCCCTGATCCGATCCAGGTCAGTACCCTCGACCTCCCTCTGGCTGACCCGCATTTTAACAAGCCAGCACCAGTCGATCTGATCATCGGTGTGGATGCCTTTCGGTCGATCCTCGGCGAACGCATCAAGAAGGATATCGGAGGCGGCCTGATCAGGATCGAAACCATGTTTGGCTGGGTGGTGTGTGGGGCTATCCTGACCGACTCACACCATCCGCGGCCGGTTTACACCGTTCAGACGGGTCCGCCAGAGGCAAAACTTGATGAGCTTCTCACCAAGTTTTGGGAGGTGGAAGATCTTCCAGCGAAGCCGGAAAAGGAAGAAGATCGAATTTGCGAGCAAATGTTCCAAGAGACGACCAAGAGAAGTAAGGATGGGCGTTATGTGGTCTCTCTCCCGTTCAAGGATCCAAAGCATATAGAGCTGGGTCATTCCAGATCCATCGCCTTGGCTCAATTTCTGAGGAACGAAGCTCGCCTCCAGAAAAATCCAGAGCTAAAGAAGCAATACGATGCCGTGTTGCAAGAATACGCCGATTTGGGTCACATGATTCGGGTAACTCCTCCCGCAACTTGTGACAACTTTTATCTCCCCCATCACGCTGTGTTCAAACCCGAGAGCACCACCACTAAGGTTCGAGTCGTCTTCAACGCCTCAAGTCCATCCACCAGAGGGATCAGCTTGAATGACGCCTTACATACCGGCCCCACACTCCAAGCTGATCTGACGCCCCAGATCCTCAAATGGCGATTCTTCCAATTCGTCTTTAATGCAGACATCACGCAGATGTATCGACAAATCCTGGTCGACCCCAAACACACGCCTTTCCAGCGGATCCTATACCGCGAGCGCGACGGGACTCTGAACGATTACGAGCTCCAAACGGTCACCTTCGGCGTTAATTGCGCCCCGTTCTTGGCGATCAGAGTCCTGCAGCTGGCAGCGCGAAGCGAAGTGAATGCATGTATGTAGATGACGTCCTCGCTGGCGCTCACACGATGGCGGAAGCACGCGCCATCATCCAGGAACTCCAGACAGCACTCAGCTCAGCTGGGTTCCCGCTGCGAAAATGGACATCCAACAAGAAGGAGGTGCTCCACGCCATTCCTAGGGAGCACCTGCTCCATGCCGACTTTCTCGAGCTAGAAGATGCAAGCACGGCCAAGACATTGGGCATCCGCTGGCGAGCTACCAGTGACTGCTTCTTCTTCGCCGTAACGGCGCTCCAACTCCAGGAAACGGTCTCCAAACGCGAAGTCCTCTCTCACATCGCAAAGCTGTTCGACCCAGCCGGGTGGCTGGCACCGTTCGTAGTTCGAGCAAAAATCTTTATGCAGCAGATTTGGTTGACCGAGCTCGGATGGGATGATCCGCTCCCTCCGCTCCTACTGATGCAGTGGCATGAATTTCTCCAAGACTATCCAGGTCTTAGCCGAGTACGTATCCCTCGGTGGTTAGGAATCGGCACCAAATTGAAGTGGGACCTACACGGCTTTTGTGACGCGTCTTAAAAGGCGTACGGAGCAGCCCTATACGTGCGGGTTCAGCACCAGAATGAGGCGAGCGTCCATGTACTAACTGTCAAGACCCGAGTGGCTCAAGTTAAAACGGTCTCCCTGCCACGACTGGAGTTGTGCGGCGCGGTCCTCCTGGCAGACTTGTGCGCAGCGGTGGTCCCCAATCTCTCCATCTCGCCTTCCAACGTCCATTTCTGGACCGACTCCACCATTGTGTTGGCTTGGCTAGCCAAGCCCCCCTGCAGCTGGTCCACCTTTGTTGCTAACCGAGTGTCCTCCATATCTAGAAGCACCAACATCCAGGATTGGTCTCATGTGCGGTCCGAAGACAACCCGGCGGATCTCGCTAGCCGTGGAGTCTCCGCTGACGACTTGGCGGCCAGCAAGCTATGGTGGCACGGACCACACTGGCTGCTGCAACCCCCGACAGTTGGCCTACATCCATATCCGACGTCCCTGACACAGACCTCGAGCAACGAATCCAGTGTCACATATCCGCGACGACACCGACGGGGGGCGTCAGCGAGCGCTTCTCCAATTACGGCAGAGCCCTGAGGGTGATCGCATACGTCCAGCGATTCATGCGGCCGAGGGCCTCTCTTCCCCCCACAACCCAGCTCAGCAAGGAAGAGATGCTGACAGCGGAGAGAGTGCTTATTCGGGCCACCCAGCGCGATGAGTACTCCACGGAAATCGGACGCCTCACTGAGAAGCAACCACTTCCGTCTTCAAGCAAGCTGCTCAACCTCAACCCATTCCTGGATCAACATGGGATTCTCCGGTCCGGTGGGCGGCTTCGGGCGTCCGAATCCTTAACGTACGATGAGCGTCATCCCATTTTGCTCCCGTACGGCGCCCGTCTGACGCGCCTGCTCGTCGATTTCGCGCATCGCGTCCCCTGCATGGAGGCAATCAGCTGATGATACGGTATCTTCGTGCAAAATTCTGGATTCCAAGGATTGCGAACCTTATCAAGGCCCACATCCGAGGCTGCAAGGCCTGCATCCTCCACAGGCGACGGCAGCTGACCCAGATGATGGGAGACCTCCCTCGTGAGCGCACCACATTCTCCAGACCCTTCACCCATACCGGTATTGATTTCGCGGGTCCATTCGAAATCAAGAATTTCACTGGCAGAGCCTGCCTCATCACCAAAGGGTACGTGTGCGTCTTTGTGTGCTTCAGTACAAGGGCAATCCACCTCGAAGCCACGTCGGATCTCACCACCGAAAAATTCCTGGCTGCATTCTCCCGATTCGTAGCCCGTCGCCAGTGCCCTCAGCGCATTTATTCCGATAATGGCAAGACTTTCGTTGGAGCCTCCAAAGCCTTAGAGAAGGACTTCCTGGACGCCACCAAAGGATGCATACTGAACTCCTTCAGCCAACACATTCTCTCCTGGCATTTCATTCCACCCGGCGCACCCCATATGGGCGGATTGTGGGAAGCGGGGGTGAAGAGCTTCAAGGCCTTGTTCTACAAGGGGTCTTCGACGATGAGGTACACTATGGAGGAGTTGTCCACACTCCTGTGTCGGATCGAGGCATGTTTGAACTCGCGTCCAATCTCTCCCATGAGTGAGGATCCGTCAGACTTGTTGGCGTTAACCCCCGGACACTTCCTAGTGGGGGGGGCCCCTCATATCCATTGCGGAGCCGGAGATTCACGTCGATCCCATGTCCGTGATCAACCGGTGGCAACGTCTGAAGGCACTCCACCAGAACTTTTGTCGTCGTTGGAAGGAGGAGTACCTTCGAGAGCTCCAAAAACGGCACAAATGGAAGGCCCCGGGTCGCAACCTGCAGATCGGCGATCTCGTTATCGTCTCGGAAGACAATCTGCCACCAACCGAGTGGCGTCTAGGCCGAGTGGAAGGTCGGCATTCCGGTGCCGACGGGCTGGTCCGGGTTGTCGAAGTTAGGACTTCGCGCGGGTCCATCTTACGACCGGTCGCGAAGCTTATCCTTCTACATAGCGATAGCGAGCTCGTCCCGGACACCTCCAAGCCGTAACGTCCTCCTACCTATCCTGTGTTCCGTTGCGTGTCATTGTCTCAATGTCCTGTGTCCGTCTCCGCGACAATAACTAATCCAGTTTGCTCCCATTCTAGACTCGCTACAATCCAATCGCAATGGCCCCAAGGCGTACCACCCGCACCCGTGAGGAGACCCACCGCATCCGCGGAGTCGACTCCTATAGGTGCCGGGTCTGTCGAGGAGTCCACGCCCTCCGCCAGTGCCGGCGATTCCTAAACCTACGCGCGGAGAAGCGCCTGCGTGCAGTACTTGTGAACAAGTACTGCCCCAACTGCCTGGCCCACGAGCATTCGGGCGAGTCCTGCCGCAGTCCCGACGGATGCCGACGGTGTGGGCAGAGCCACCACACGCTCCTCCACATGGCTGACCAGACCCCAAGACGTCGGTCCCCCAGGCGGTCAGATGACCAGCCTTCACGGCAGCGCTCCTCCCAGCGGCGTTCCGACAAGTCCCCCTCCGCTCGCGATCCGTCCCAAGCGCCCACGCTGAACTCTCTCCTGCAGTCCAGGTCGACTGTAGTGATGCCCACTGCCGTGGTGCGACTAGGCAACGGAGTCAAGCAGTTTGACACCCGGGTCCTCCTGGACGCGTGCAGCCCGATGAGCCGTGTCAACGCTTCGTTCGCGAAGGCTCTGGGTCTAGCCATCCAGTCGGATGCTCACAGCCGTGCTCGGGTCAAAGGCCGACCCAGACTTCCAAAAGGAGGTCGTTTTCAAGGTGGAGCCCGACCTTCAAGTTCGTACCCCCATCCGGGAGGTATCCGACTCGGTGCGTGGAAAATTCCGACACCTAGTGCTGGCAGACCCGGAGTTCCACCGCCCCTCATCCGTCTCCGTAGTGCTTGGTGCAGACCTCTATCCTGAGGTCATCCAACCAGGATGTGTGCCGGGGCAGAGCGGCACCCCAGCCGCCCAAAGCACCGTCTTCGGCTGGATTCTTTCCGGCTCCTGCGGCATCTAGGCGATCCAGAACGCGGCCGCTCCTCATCCTTTCATGTATGCCCAGAGTGGCAATTGCAACTTGTTGCAAGGAGCAGGGAGGGGGATTTCGGGCCAACGCGAGGGCGGTCACACTATGCTAAATGACCGACAGTATTAGTGAAAACCGCCATTAAAATCGGACGCGTTCGACCCCCGAAATTTACCCAAAGGTCTATTTTTTCCACTCGAAATTCCCCAGTTCGCGAGTTCTGTGAAATAAAGATACCTGAATTAAACGAAAGAACCGTGCGTTTTAATAAACCAAGCTCCACAGACTCACCCACCACAAGAGAAGGAAGTATATTGGCACCCGCCAACCACTCATACATATCCATATATATAAGGAAGCTTTCCGCCCCCCTACGAACAGTCATCTTAAGTCATATGGCGGTCTAATGGTCATTAATGGATGCGCAATAGTCCAAACTAGCTGCCGGAAGTGACTTATAGCCGGGCTTTTGAGACTTGTAGAAGTCATCTTAAATCATATGGCAGTCTAAGGGACCTCGATGGATGCCCAATAGTCCAAACTAGCTGCCGAAAATTACTTAGACCCGGGATCTTAATATTTGTAGCAGTCATCTTAAGTCATATGGCAGTCTAAAGGTCCTTGATGCATATGGTAGTCTAAGGGACCTCGATGGATGCCCAATAGTCCAGACTAGCTGCTGGAAGTGACTTAGAACCGGGCTCTTGAGACTTGTAGCAGCCATCTTAAGTCATATGGCAGCCTTAAGGTCCTTGATGGTTGCCCAATAGTCCAAACTAGCTGCCCGAAGTGATTTAGAGCCGGCTCGATGATACTTGTAGCAGTCATCTTAAGTCATATGGCAGTCTAATGGACATCGATGGATGCCCAATAGTCCAAACTAGATGCCGGAAGATACTTAGAGCCGGGATCTTAATATTTGTAGCAGTCATCTTAAGTCATATGGCAGCCTTAGGGTCCTTAATGGATGCCCAATAATCCAACCTAGCTGCTGGAAATGACTTAGAACCGGGCTCTTGAGAGTTGTAGCAGTCACCTTAAGTCATATGGCAGCCTTAGGGTCCTTAATGGATGCGCAATAGTCCAGACTAGCTGCTGGAAGTGACTTAGAACTGGGCTCTTGAGACTTGTACCAGCTATCTTAAATCATATGGCAGCCTTAGGGTCCTTGGTGGATGCGCAATAGTCCAACCTAGCTGCCCGAAGTGACTTAGAGCCGGCTCTATAAGACTTGTTGAAGTCATGTTAAGTCATATGGTAGTCTAAGGGACCTCGATTGATGCCCAATAGACCAGACTATCTGCCGGAAGTGACTTAGAGCCGGGATCTTAAGATTTGTACCAGTCATCTTAAGTCATATGGCAGCCTTAGGGTCCTTGATGGATGCGCAATACTCCAGAATAACTGCCGGAAGTGACTTAGAGCCGGCTCTATGAGACTTGTAGAAGTCATCTTAAGTCATATGGCAGTCTAAGCGTCCTTGATGGTTGTGCAATAGTCCAGATTAGCTGCCGGAATTGACTCAGAGCCGGCTCTATGAGACTTGTAGAAGTCATCTTAAGTCATTTGGCAGTCTAAGGGACCTCGATGGATGCCCAATAGTCTAAACTAGCTGGCGGAAGTGACTAAGAGCCGGGATCTTAAGATGTTTAGTAGTCATTTTAAGTCATATGGCACCCTAGGGGTCCCTTGTGAATGCCCAATAGTCCAAATTAGCAGCCGGAAGTGACTAAGAGCCGGCTCAATGAGACTTGTAGAAGTCATCTTAAGTCATATGGCGGTCTAAAGGTCATTGATGGATGCGCCATAGTCCAAACTAGCTGCCGGAAGTGACTTATAACCGGGCTTTTGAGACTTGTAGAAGTCATCTTAAATCATATGGCAGTCTATGGGACCTCGAAGGATGCCCAATACTCCAAACTAGCTGCCGGAAATTACTTAGACCCGGGATTTTAATATTTGTAGCAGTCATCTTAAGTCATATGGCAGTCTAAATGTCCTTGATGCATGCGCAATAGTCCAGACTAGCTGCTGGAAGTGACTTAGAACCGGGCTCTTGAGACTTGTAGCAGTCATCTTAAGTCATACGGCAGCCTTAGGGTCATTGATGGATGCCCAATAGTCCAACCTAGCTGCCCGAAGTGACTTAGAGCCGGCTCAATGAGACTTGTAGAAGTCATCTTAAGTCATATGGCGGTCTAATGGTCATTGATGGATGCGCAATAGTCCAAACTAGCTGCCGGAAGTGACTTATAGCCGGGCTTTTGAGACTTGTAGAAGTCATCTTAAATCATATGGCAGTCTAAGGGACCTCGATGGATGCCCAATAGTCCAAACTAGCTCCCGGAAATTACTTAGACCCGGGATCTTAATATTTGTAGCAGTCATCTTAAGTCATATGGCAGTCTAAAGGTCCTTGATGCATGCGCAATA
The DNA here is from genome assembly GCA_018150735.1 of Drosophila sp. 14030-0761.01. Classification (NCBI taxonomy): domain Eukaryota; kingdom Metazoa; phylum Arthropoda; class Insecta; order Diptera; family Drosophilidae; genus Drosophila; species Drosophila sp. 14030-0761.01. The sequence continues at coordinate 174,356 of JAECWO010000038.1, forward strand.
GTCCAGACTAGCTGCTGGAAGTGACTTAGAGCCGGGCTCTTGATACTTGTAGCAGCTATCTTAAATCATATGGCAGCCTTAGGGTTCTTGATGGATGCGGAATAATCCAACCTAGCTGCCCGAAGTGACTTAGAGACGGCTCTATGAGATTTGTAGCAGTCATCTTAAGTCATATGGCAGCCTTAGGGTTCTTGATGGATGCGGAATAGTACAACTTAGCTGCCCGAAGTGACTTAGAGCCGGCTCTATGAGATTTGTAGCAGTCATCTTAAGTCATATGGCAGCCTTAGGGTTCTTGATGGATGCGGAATAGTACAACCTAGCTGCCCGAAGTGACTTAGAGCCGGCTCTATGAGACATGTAGCAGTCATCTTAAGTCATATGGCAGTCTAAGTGTCCTTGATGCATGCGCAATAGTCCAGACTAGCTGCTGGAAGTGACTTGAAGCCGGAGTCTTAAGACTTGTAGCAGTCATCTTAAGTCATATGGCAGTCTAAGGGTCCTGGATGGATGCGCAATAGTCCAGACTAGCTGCCGGAAGTGACTTAGAACCGGCTTGATGAGACTTGTAGCAGTCATCTTAAGTCATATTGCAGTCTAAGGGTCCTTGATGCATGCGCAATAGTCCAGACTAGCTGCTGGAAGTGACTTAGAACCGGGCTCTTGAGACTTATAGCAGTCATGGCAGTCTAAGGGTCATTGATGGATGCGCAACAGTCCAGACTAGCATCGGGAAGTGGCTTAGAACCGGCTTGAAGAGACTTGTAGCAGTCATCTTAAGTCATATTGCAGTCTAAGGGTCCTTGATGCATGCGCAATAGTCCAGACTAGCTGCTGGAAGTGACTTAGAGCCGGGCTCTTGATACTTGTAGCAGCTATCTTAAATCATATGGCAGCCTTAGGGTTCTTGATGGATGCGGAATAATCCAACCTAGCTGCCCGAAGTGACTTAGAGCCGGCTCTATGAGATTTGTAGCAGTCATCTTAAGTCATATGTCAGCCTTAGGGTCCTTAATGGATGCGCAATAGTCCAGACTAGCTGCTGGAAGTGACTTATAGCCGGACTCTTAAGACTTGTAGCAGTCATCTTAAGTCATATGGCAGTCTAAGGGTCCTTGATGGATGCGCAATAGTCCAGACTAGCTGCCGGAAGTGACTTAGAGCCGAGATCTTAAGATTTGTAGCTGTCATCTTAAGTCATACGGCAGCCTTAGGGTCATTGATGGATGCGCAATAGTCCAGACTAGCTGCTGGAAGTGACTTAGAACCGGGCTCTTGAGACTTGTAGCAGTCATCTTAAGTCATATGGCAGGTTTAGGGTTCTTGATGGATGCCCAATAGTCCAAACTAGCTGCCCGAAGTGACTTAGAGCCGGCTCTATGAGACATGTAGAAGTCATTTAAGTCATATGGCGGTCTAATGGTCCTTGATGGATGCGCAATAGTCATCTTAAGTCTTTAATCATATAGCAGCCTTAGAGTTCTTGATGGATGCGGAATAATCCAACCTAGCTGCCCGAAGTGACTTAGAGCCGGCTCTATAAGACTTGTAGCAGACATCTTAAGTCATATGGCCTTAGGGTCATTGATGGATGTGTCATCTTAAGTCATCTTAAGTCATATGGCGGTCTAAGGGACCTTGATGCATGCGCAATAGTCCAGACTAGCTGCGCGAAGTGACTTAGAGCCGGGATCTTAAGGTTTGTAGCAGTCATCTTAAGTCATATGGCAGCCTTAGGGTCCTTGATGGATGCGCAATAGTCCAGACTAGCTGCTGGAAGTGACTTAGAACCGGGCTCTTGAGACTTGTAGCAGTCATCTTAAGTCATATGGCAGGTTTAGGGTCCTTGATGGTTGCCAATAGTCCAAACTAGCTGCCCGAAGTGACTTAGAGCCGGCTCAATGAGACATGTAGAAGTCAACTTAAGTCATATTGCGGTCTAATGGTCATTGATCGATGCGTAATAGTCCAGACTAGCTGCTAGAAGTGACTTATAGCCGGGCTCTTAAAACTTGCAGCAGTCATCTTAAGTCATTATGGCAGTCTAAGGGTCCTTGATGGATGCCCAATAATCCAACCTAGCTGCCCGAAGTGACTTAGAGCCGGTTCGATGATACTTGTAACAGTCATCTTAAGTCATATGGCAGTCTAAGGGACCTCAATGGATGCCCAATAGTCCAAACTAGATGCCGGAAGTTACTTAGAGCCGGGATCTTAATATTTGTAGCAGTCATCTTAAGTCATACGGCAGCCTTAGGGTCATTGATGGATGCCCAATAGTCCAACCTAGCTGCCCGAAGTGACTTAGAGCCGGCTCAATGAGACATGTAGAAGTCAACTTAAGTCATATTGCGGTCTAATGGTCATTGATCGATGCGTAATAGTCCAGACTAGCTGCTAGAAGTGACTTATAGCCGGGCTCTTAAAACTTGCAGCAGTCATCTTAAGTCATTATGGCAGTCTAAGGGTCCTTGATGGATGCCCAATAATCCAACCTAGCTGCCCGAAGTGACTTAGAGCCGGCTCGATGAGACTTGTAGAAGGCATCATAAGTCATATGGCAGTCTAAGGCTCCTTTATGCATGCGCAATAGTCCAGACTAGCTGCTGGAAGTGACTTAGAGCCGGGATCTTAAGGTTTGTAGCAGTCATCTTAGATCATATGGCAGCCTAAGGGTCCTTGATGGATGCGCAACAGTCCAGACTAGCTGCGGGAAGTGACGTAGATCCGGCTCTATGAAACTTGTAGAAGTCATTTTAAGTCATATGGAAGTCTAAGCGTCCTTGATGGATGTGCAATAGTCCAGATTAGCTGCCGGAATTGACTTAGAGCCGGCTCTATGAGACTTGTAGAAGTCATCTTAAGTCATATGGCAGCCTTAGGGTCCTTGATGGATGCGCAATAGTCCGGACTAGCTGCCCGAAGTGACTTAGAACCGGGCTCTTGAGACTTGTAGCAGTCATCTTAAGTCATTTGGCAGTCTAAGGGTCATTGATGGATGTCCAATAGTCCAACCTAGCTGTCCAAAGTGACTCAGAGCCGGCTCTATGAGCCTTGTAGCATTCATCTTAAGTCATATGGCAGTCTTAGGGTCCTTGATGGATGCGCAATAGTCCAGACTAGCTGCTGGAAGTGACTTAGAACCGGGCTCTTGAGACTTGTAGCAGTCATCTTAAGTCATATGGCAGTCTAAGGGTCAATGATGGATGCGCAACAGTCCAGACTAGCTGCGGGAAGTGACTAAGAACCGGCTTGATGAGACTTGTAGCATTCATCTTAAGTCATGTGGCAGCCTTAGGGTTCTTGATGCATGCGCAATAGTCCAGACTAGCTGCTGGAAGTGACTTAGAGCCGGGCTCCTGATACTTGTAGCAGCTATCTTAAATCATATGGCAGCCTTAGGGTCCTTGATGGATGCGCAATAGTCCAACCTAGCTGCCCGAAGTGACTTAGAGCCGGCTCTATGAGACTTGTAGCAGTCATCTTAAGTCATATGGCAGCCTTAGGGTCCTTGATGGATGCGCAATAGTCCAGACTAGCTGCTGGAAGTGACTAAGCACCGGGCTCTTGAGACTTGTAGCAGTCATCTTAAGTCATAGGTCAGTCTAAGGGTCCTTGATGGATGCGCAATAGTCCAGACTAGCTGCTGGAAGTGACTTAGAACCGGGCTCTTGAGACTTGTAGCATTCATCTTAAGTCATATGGCAGTCTAAGGGTCCTTGATGGATGCCCAATAGTCCAACCTAGCTGCCCGAAGTGACTTAGAGCCGGCTCTATGAGACTTGTAGCAGTCATCTTAAGTCATATGGCAGTCTAAGGGTCCTTGATGGATGCGCAATAGTCCAAACTAGCTGCCGGAAGTGACTTAGAGCCGGGATCTTAAGATTTGTAGCAGTCATCTTAAGTCATATGGCAGCCTTAGGGTCCTTGATGGATGCGCAATAGTCCAAACTAGCTGCCGGAAGTGACTTAGAGCCGGGCTCTTGAGACTTGTAGCAGTCATCTTAAGTCATATGGCAGTCTAAGGGTCCTTGATGGATGCGCAATAGTCCAGACTAGCTGCCGGAAGTGACTTAGAGCCGGGCTCTTGAGACTTGTAGCAGTCATCTTAAGTCATATGGCAGTCTAAGGGTCCTTGATGGATGCGCAATAGTCCAAACTAGCTGCCGGAAGTGACTTAGAGCCGGGCTCTTAGAACTTGTAGCAGCCATCTTAAGTCATATGGCAGCCTTAGGGTCCTTGATGGATGCGCAACAATCCAACCTAGCTGCCCGAAGTGACTTAGAGCCGGCTCTATGAGACTTGTAGCAGTCATCTTAAGTCATATGGCAGCCTTAGGGTCCTTGATGGATGCGCAATAGTCCAAACTAGCTGGCGGAAGTGACTTAGAGTTGGGATCTTAAGATGTTTAGTAGTCATTTTAAGTCATATGGCAGTCTAAGGGTCCTTGATGGATGCCCAATAGTCCAACCTAGCTGCCCGAAGTGACTTAGAGCCGGCTCGATGAGACTTGTAGAAGTCATCTTAAGTCATATGGCAGTCTAAGGGTCCTCGATGGATGCCCAATAATCCAAACAAGCTGCCGGAAGTGACTTAGAGCCGGGATCTTAAGATTTGTAGTAGTCATCTTAAGTCATATGGCAGTCTAAGGGTCCTTGATGGATGCCCAATAGTCCAACCTAGCTGCCCGAAGTGACTTAGAGCCGGCTCGATGAGACTTGTAGAAGTCATCTTAAGTCATATGGCAGTCTAAGGGTCCTCGATGGATGCCCAATAGTCCAGACTAGCTGCCGGAAGTGACTTAGAGCCGGGATCTTAAGATTTGTAGCAGTCATCTTAAGTCATATGGCAGTCTAAGGGTCCTTGATGGATGCCCAATAGTCCAAACTAGCTGCCGGAAGTGACTTAGAGCCGGCTCGATGAGACTTGTAGAAGTCATCTTAAGTCATATGGCAGTCTAAGGGTCCTTGATGGATGCCCAATAGTCCAAACTAGCTGCCGGAAGTGACTTAGAGCCGGGCTCATTGAGACTTGTAGCAGTCATCTTAAGTCATATGGCAGTCTAAGGGTCCTTGATGGATGCCCAATAGTCCAGACTAGCTGCCGGAAGTGACTTAGAGCCGGGCTCTTGAGACTTGTAGCAGTCATCTTAAGTCATATGACAGTCTAAGGGACCTCGATGGATGCCCAATAGTCAAAACTAGCTGGCGGAAGTGACTTAGAACCGGCTCTATGAGACTTGTAGAAGTCATCTTAAGTCATATGGCAGCCTTAGGGTCCTTGATGAATGCTGAATAGTCCAGACTAACTGCCGGAAGTGACTTAGAGCCGGCTCTATGAGACTTGTATAAGTCATCTTAAGTCATATGGCAGTCTAAGGGACCTCGATGGATGCCCAATAGTCTAAACTAGCTTGCGGAAGTGACTTAGAGTTGGGAGCTTAAGATGTTTAGTAGTTATTTTACGTCATATGGCAGCCTTAGGGTGGTTGATGTATGCGCAATAGTCCAACCTAGCTGCCCGAAGTGACTTAGAGCCGGCTCTATGAGACTTGTAGCAGTCATCTTAAGTCATATGGCAGCCTTAGGGTCCTTGATGGATGCGCAATAGTCCAGACTAACTGCCGGAAGTGACTTAGAGCCGGGATCTTAAGGTTTGTAGCAGTCATCTTAAGTCATATGGCAGTCTAAGGGTCCTTGATGGATGCGCAATAGTCCAGACTAGCTGCCGGAAGTGACTTAGAGCCGGGATCTTAAGGTTTGTAGCAGTCATCTTAAGTCATATGGCAGTCTAAGGGTCCTTGATGCATGCGCAATAGTCCAGACTAGCTGCTGGAAGTGACTTAGAGCCGGGCTCTTGAGACTTGTAGCAGCCATCTTAAGTCATATGGCAGCCTTAGGGTCCTTGATGGATGCGCAATAGTCCAAACTAGCTGCCGGAAGTGACTTAGAGCCGGCTCTATGAGACTTGTAGCAGTCATCTTAAGTCATATGGCAGCCTTAGGGTCCTTGATGGATGCGCAATAGTCCAGACTAGCTGCTGGAAGTGACTAAGCACCGGGCTCTTGAGACTTGTAGCAGTCATCTTAAGTCATAGGGCAGCCTTAGGGTCATTGATGGATGCCCAATAGTCCAACCTAGTTGCCCGAAGTGACTTAGAGCCGGGATTTTAAGGTTTGTAGCAGTCATCTTAAGTCATACGGCAGCCTTAGAGTCATTGATGGATGCCCAATAGTCCAACCTAGTTGCCCGAAGAGACTTAGAGCCGGCTCTATGAGACTTGTAGCAGTCATCTTAAGTCATATGGCAGCCTTAGGGTCCTTAATGGATGCGCAATAGTCCAGACTAACTTCCGGAAGTGAATTAGAGCCGGGATCTTAAGGTTTGTAGCAGTCATCTTAAGTCATATGGCAGCCTTAGGGTCCTTGATGGATGCGCAATAGTCCAGACTAGCTGCTGGAAGTGACTTAGAGCCGGGCTCTTGAGACTTGTAGCAGTCATCTTAAGTCATATGGCAGCCTTAGGGTCCTTGATGGATGCGCAATAGTCCAGACTAGCTGCCGGAAGTGACTTATAGCCGGGCTCTTGAGACTTGTAGCAGTCATCTTAAGTCATATGGCAGTCTAAGGGACCTCGATGGATGCCCAATAGTCCAAACTAGCTGCCGGAAGTGACTTAGAGCCGGGATCTTAAGATTTGTAGCAGTCATCTTAAGTCATATGGCAGTCTAAGGGTCCTTGATGGATGCCCAATAGTCCAACCTAGCTGCCGGAAGTGACTTAGAGCCGGCTCGATGAGACTTGTAGAAGTCATCTTAAGTCATATGGCAGCCTTAGGGTCCTTGATGGATGCGCAATAGTCCAACCTAGCTGCCGGAAGTGACTTAGAGCCGGCTCGATGAGACTTGTAGAAGTCATCTTAAGTCATATGGCAGTCTAAGGGACCTCGATGGATGCCCAATAGTCCAAACTAGCTGCCGGAAGTGACTTAGAGCCGGGCTCTTGAGACTTGTAGCAGTCATCTTAAGTCATATGGCAGTCTAAGGGTCCTTGATGGATGTGCAATAGTCCAGATTAGCTGCCGGAATTGACTCAGAGCCGGCTCTATGAGACTTGTATAAGTCATCTTAAGTCATATGGCAGTCTAAGGGTCCTTGATGGATGCCCAATAATCCAAACTAGCTGCCCGAAGTGACTTAGAGCCGGCTCGATGAGACTTGTAGAAGTCATCTTAAGTCATATGGCAGTCTAAGGGACCTCGATGGATGCCCAATAGTCCAAACTAGCTGGCGGAAGTGACTTAGAGTTGGGATCTTAAGATGTTTAGTAGTTATTTTAAGTCATATGGCAGTCTAAAAGTCCTTAATGGATGTGCAATAGTCCAGATTAGCTGCCGGAATTGACTCAGAGCCGGCTCTATGAGACTTGTATAAGTCATCTTAAGTCATATGGCAGTCTAAGGGTCCTTGATGGATGCCCAATAATCCAAACTTGCTGCCCGAAGTGACTTAGAGCCGGCTCTATGAGACTTGTAGAAGTCATCTTAAGTCATATGACAGTCTAAGGGTCCTTGATGGATGCCCAATAATCCAAACTAGCTGCCCGAAGTGACTTAGAGCCGGCTCGATGAGACTTGTAGAAGTCATCTTAAGTCATATGGCAGTCTAAGGGACCTCGATGGATGCCCAATAGTCCAAACTAGCTGGCGGAAGTGACTTAGAACCGGCCTCTATGAGACTTGTAGAAGTCATCTTAAGTCATATGGCAGTCTAAGTGTCCTTGATGGATGTGCAATAGTCCAGATTAGCTGCCGGAATTGACTCAGAGCCGGCTCTATGAGACTTGTAGAAGTCATCTTAAGTCATATGGCAGTCTAAGGGTCCTTGATGGATGCCCAATAGTCCAAACTAGCTGCCGGAAGTGACTTAGAGCCGGCTCGATGAGACTTGTAGCAGTCATCTTAAGTCATATGGCAGTCCTGGGGTCCTTGATGGATGTGCAATAGTCCAAACTAGCTGCCGGAAGTGAGTTAGAGCTGGGATCTTAAGTTTTGTAGAAGTCATCTTAAGTCATATGGCAGTCTAAGGGTCCTTGATGGATGCCCAATAGTCCAAACTAGCTGCCCGAAGTGACTTAGAGCCGGCTCGATGAGACTTGTAGAAGTCATCTTAAGTCATATGGCAGTCTAAGCGTCCTTGATGGATGCCCAATAGTCCAAACTAGCTGCCCGAAGTGACTTAGAGCCGGCTCGATGAGACTTGTAGAAGTCATCTTAAGTCATATGGCAGTCTAAGGGTCCTTGATGGATGCCCAATAGTCCAAACTAGCTGCCCGAAGTGACTTAGAGCCGGCTCGATGAGACTTGTAGCAGTCATCTTAAGTCATATGGCAGTCTAAGGGACCTCGATGGATGCCCAATAGTCCAAACTAGCTGCTGGAAGTGACTTAGAGCCGGGCTCTATGAGACTTGTAGCAGTAGTCTTAAGTCATATGGCAGTCTAAGGGTCCTTAATGGATGCGCAATAGTCCAGATTAGCTGCCGGAAGTGACTTATAGCCGGGCTCTATGAGACTTGTAGCAGCTATCTTAAATCATATGGCAGCCTTAGGGTCCTTGATGGATGAGCAATAATCCAACCTAGCTGCCCGAAGTGACTTAGAGCCGGGCTCTATGAGACTTGTAGCAGTCATCTTAAGTCATATGGCAGTCTAAGGGTCCTTGATGGATGCCCAATAGTCCAAACTAGCTGCCGGAAGTGACTTAGAGCCGGGATCTTAAGATTTTTAGTAGTCATCTTAAGTCATATGGCAGTCTAAGGGTCCTTGATGGATGCGCAATAGTCCAGATTAGCTGCCGGAAGTGACTTATAGCCGGGCTCTATGAGACTTGTAGCAGCTATCTTAAATCATATGGCAGCCTTAGGGTCCTTGATGGATGAGCAATAATCCAACCTAGCTGCCCGAAGTGACTTAGAGCCAGCTCTATAAGACTTGGAGAAGTCTTCTTAAGTCATATGGTAGTCTAAGGGACCTTGATGGATGCCCAATAGACCAGACTATCTGCCGGAAGTGACTTAGAGCCGGGCTCGATGAGACTTGTAGAAGTCATCTTAAGTCATATGGCAGTCTAAGGGACCTTGATGGATGCCCAATAGTCCAAACTAGCTGCCGGAAGTGACTTAGAGCCGGCCTCTATGAGACTTGTAGCAGTCATCTTAAGTCATATGGCAGTCTAAGGGTCCTTGATGGATGCGCAATAGTCCAGACTAGCTGCCGGAAGTGACTTAGAGCCGGGCTCTATGAGACTTGTAGCAGTCATCTTAAGTCATATGGCAGTCTAAGGGTCCTTGATGGATGCCCAATAGTCCAACCTAGCTGCCCGAAGTGACTTAGAGCCGGCTCTATGAGACTTGTAGAAGTCATCTTAAGTCATATGGCGGTCTACTGGTCCTTGATGGATGTGCAATAGTCCAGATTAGCTGCCGGAAGTGACTTATAGCCGGGCTCTTAAGACTTGTAGAAGTCATCTTAAGTCATATGGCAGTCTAAGGGTCCTTGATGGATGCCCAATAGTCCAAACTAGCTGCCGGAAGTGACTTAGAGCCGGGCTCGATGAGACTTGTAGAAGTCATCTTAAGTCATATGGCAGTCTAAGGGTCCTTGATGGATGCCCAATAGTCCAAACTAGCTGCCGGAAGTGACTTAGAGCCGGGCTCGATGAGACTTGTAGAAGTCATCTTAAGTCATATGGCAGTCTAAGGGTCCTTGATGGATGCCCAATAGTCCAAACTAGCTGCCGGAAGTGACTTAGAGCCGGGCTCGATGAGACTTGTAGAAGTCATCTTAAGTCATATGGCAGTCTAAGGGTCCTTGATGGATGCCCAATAGTCCAAACTAGCTGCCGGAAGTGACTTAGAGCCGGGATCTTAAGATTTGTAGCAGTCATCTTAAGTCATATGGCAGTCTAAGGGTCCTTAATGGATGCGCAATAGTCCAGACTAGCTGCCGGAAGTGACTTAGAGCCGGCTCTATGAGACTTGTAGAAGTCATCTTAAGTCATATGGCAGTCTAAGGGTCCTTGATGGATGCCCAATAGTCCAAACTAGCTGCCCGAAGTGACTTAGAGCCGGCTCGATGAGACTTGTAGAAGTCATCTTAAGTCATATGGCAGTCTAAGGGTCCTTGATGGATGCCCAATAGTCCAAACTAGCTGCCGGAAGTGACTTAGAACCGGGCTCTATGAGACTTGTAGCAGTCATCTTAAGTCATATGGCAGTCTAAGGGTCCTTGATGGATGTGCAATAGTCCAGATTAGCTGCCGGAATTGACTCAGAGCCGGCTCTATGAGACTTGTATAAGTCATCTTAAGTCATATGGCAGTCTAAGGGTCCTTGATGGATGTCCAATAATCCAAACTTGCTGCCCAAAGTGACTTAGAGCCGGCTCGATGAGCATCGATGGATGCCCAATAGACCAGACTATCTGCCGGAAGTGACTTAGAGCCGGGATCTTAAGATTTGTACCAGTCATCTTATGTCATATGGCAGTCTAAGGGTCCTTGATGGATGCGCAATAGTCCAGACTAGCTGCCGGAAGTGACTAAGAGCCGGCTCTATGAGACTTGTAGAAGTCATCTTAAGTCATATGGCAGTCTAAGGGTCCTTGATGGATGCCCAATAGTCCAAACTAGCTGCCCGAAGTGACTTAGAGCCGGCTCGATCAGACTTGTAGCAGTCATCTTAAGTCATATGGCAGTCTAAGGGTCCTTGATGGATGCGCAATAGTCCAGATTAGCTGCCGGAAGTGACTTAGAGCCGGCTCTATGAGACTTGTAGAAGTCATCTTAAGTCATATGGCAGTCTAAGGGTCCTTGATGGATGCCCAATAGTCCAAACTAGCTGCCCGAAGTGACTTAGAGCCGGCTCGATGAGACTTGTAGAAGTCATCTTAAGTCATATGGCAGTCTAAGGGTCCTTGATGGATGCCCAATAGTCCAAACTAGCTGCCCGAAGTGACTTAGAGCCGGGCTCGATGAGACTTGTAGCAGTCATCTTAAGTCATATGGCAGTCTAAGGGTCCTTGATGGATGCCCAATAGTCCAAACTAGCTGCCGGAAGTGACTTAGAGCCGGCTCGATGAGACTTGTAGAAGTCATCTTAAGTCATATGGCAGTCTAAGGGTCCTTGATGGATGCCCAATAGTCCAACCTAGCTGCCCAAAGTGACTTAGAGCCGGGATCTTAAGATTTTTAGTAGTCATCTTAAGTCATATGGCAGTCTAAGGGTCCTTGATGGATGTGCAATAGTCCAGATTAGCTGCCGGAAGTGACTTAGAGCCGGGCTCTTGAGACTTGTAGCAGTCATCTTAAGTCATATGGCAGTCTAAGGGTCCTTGATGGATGCCCAATAGTCCAAACTAGCTGCCCGAAGTGACTTAGAGCCGGGCTCGATGAGACTTGTAGAAGTCATCTTAAGTCATATGGCAGTCTAAGGGTCCTTGATGGATGCCCAATAGTCCAAACTAGCTGCCGGAAGTGACTTAGAGCCGGGCTCTATGAGACTTGTAGAAGTCATCTTAAGTCATATGGCAGTCTAAGGATCCTTGATGGATGTGCAATAGTCCAGATTAGCTGCCGGAAGTGACTCAGAGCCGGCTCTATGAGACTTGTAGAAGTCATCTTAAGTCATATGGCAGTCTAAGGGTCCTTGATGGATGCCCAATAGTCCAAACTAGCTGCCGGAAGTGACTTAGAGCCGGCTCTTGAGACTTGTAGAAGTCATCTTAAGTCATATGGCAGTCTAAGGGTCCTTGATGGATGCCCAATAGTCCAAACTAGCTGCCGGAAGTGACTTAGAGCCGGGCTCTATGAGACTTGTAGAAGTCATCTTAAGTCATATGGCAGTCTAAGGGTCCTTGATGGATGCGCAATAGTCCAGACTAGCTGCCGGAAGTGACTTAGAGCCGGGCTCTTGAGACTTGTAGAAGTCATCTTAAGTCATATGGCAGTCTAAGGGTCCTTGATGGATGCCCAATAGTCCAAACTAGCTGCCCGAAGTGACTTAGAGCCGGCTCGATGAGCATCGATGGATGCCCAATAGACCAGACTATCTGCCGGAAGTGACTTAGAGCCGGGATCTTAAGATTTGTACCAGTCATCTTATATCATATGGCAGTCTAAGCGTCTTTGATGGATGTGCAATAGTCCAGATTAGCTGCCGGAATTGACTCAGAGCCGGCTCGATGAGACTTGTAGAAGTCATCTTAAGTCATATGGCAGTCTAAGGGACCTCGATGGATGCCCAATAGACCAGACTATCTGCCGGAAGTGACTTAGAGCCGGGATCTTAAGAATTGTAGCAGTCATCTTAAGTCATATGGCAGTCTAAGGGTCCTTGATGGATGTGCAATAGTCCAGATTAGCTGCCGGAAGTGACTTAGAGCCGGCTCGATGAGACTTGTAGAAGTCATCTTAAGTCATATGGCAGTCTAAGAGTCCTTGATGGATGCCCAATAATCCAAACTAGCTGCCCGAAGTGACTTAGAGCCGGCTCGATGAGACTTGTAGAAGTCATCTTAAGTCATATGGCAGTCTAAGGGTCCTTGATGGATGCGCAATAGTCCAAACTAGCTGCCGGAAGTGAGTTAGAGCCGGCTCTAAGGGTCCTTGATGGATGCCCAATAATCCAACCTAGCTGCCCGAAGTGACTTAGAGCCGGCTCGATGAGACTTGTAGAAGTCATCTTAAGTCATATGGCAGTCTAAGGGTCCTTGATGGATGCCCAATAGTCCAGACTAGCTGCCGGAAGTGACTTAGAGCCGGCTCTAAGGGTCCTTGATGGATGCCCAATAATCCAACCTAGCTGCCCGAAGTGACTTAGAGCCGGGCTCGATGAGACTTGTAGCAGTCATCTTAAGTCATATGGCAGTCTAAGGGTCCTTGATGGATGCCCAATAGTCCAAACTAGCTGCCGGAAGTGACTTAGAGCCGGCTCTATGAGACTTGTAGAAGTCATCTTAAGTCATATGGCAGTCTAATGGTCCTTGATGGATGTGCAATAGTCCAGATTAGCTGCCGGAATTGACTTAGAGCCGGCTCGATGAGACTTGTAGAAGTCATCTTAAGTCATATGGCAGTCTAAGGGTCCTTGATGGATGCCCAATAGTCCAAACTAGCTGCCCGAAGTGACTTAGAGCCGGCTCGATGAGACTTGTAGAAGTCATCTTAAGTCATATGGCAGTCTAAGGGTCCTTGATGGATGCGCAATAGTCCAGACTAGCTGCCGGAAGTGACTTAGAGCCGGGCTCTATGAGACTTGTAGAAGTCATCTTAAGTCATATGGCAGTCTAAGGGTCCTTGATGGATGCCCAATAGTCCAAACTAGCTGCCCGAAGTGACTTAGAGCCGGCTCGATGAGACTTGTAGAAGTCATCTTAAGTCATATGGCAGTCTAAGGGTCCTTGATGGATGCCCAATAGTCCAAACTAGCTGCCGGAAGTGACTTAGAGCCGGGATCTTAAGATTTTTAGCAGTCATCTTAAGTCATATGGCAGTCTAAGGGTCCTTAATGGATGCGCAATAGTCCAGACTAGCTGCCGGAAGTGACTTAGAGCCGGCTCTATGAGACTTGTAGAAGTCATCTTAAGTCATATGGCAGTCTAAGGGTCCTTGATGGATGCCCAATAATCCAAACTTGCTGCCCGAAGTGACTTAGAGCCGGCTCGATGAGACTTGTAGAAGTCATCTTAAGGGACCTCGATGGATGCCCAATAGTCCAAACTAGCTGGCGGAAGTGACTTAGAACCGGCTCTATGAGACTTGTAGAAGTCATCTTAAGTCATATGGCAGTCTAAGGGTCCTTGATGGATGTGCAATAGTCCAGACTAGCTGCCGGAAGTGACTTAGAGCCGGCTCTATGAGACTTGTAGAAGTCATCTTAAGTCATATGGCAGTCTAAGGGTCCTTGATGGATGCCCAATAATCCAAACTAGCTGCCCGAAGTGACTTAGAGCCGGCTCGATGAGACTTGTAGAAGTCATCTTAAGTCATATGGCAGTCTAAGGGTCCTTGATGGATGCCCAATAGTCCAAACTAGCTGGCGGAAGTGACTTAGAACCGGCTCTATGAGACTTGTAGAAGTCATCTTAAGTCATATGGCAGTCTAAGTGTCCTTGATGGATGTGCAATAGTCCAGATTAGCTGCCGGAATTGACTCAGAGCCGGCTCTATGAGACTTGTATAAGTCATCTTAAGTCATATGGCAGTCTAAGGGTCCTTGATGGATGCCCAATAATCCAAACTTGCTGCCCGAAGTGACTTAGAGCCGGCTCGATCAGACTTGTAGAAGTCATCTTAAGTCATATGGCAGTCTAAGTGTCCTTGATGGATGTGCAATAGTCCAGACTAGCTGCCGGAAGTGACTTAGAGCCGGCTCTATGAGACTTGTAGAAGTCATCTTAAGTCATATGGCAGTCTAAGGGTCCTTGATGGATGCCCAATAGTCCAAACTAGCTGCCGGAAGTGACTTAGAGCCGGCTCGATGAGACTTGTAGCAGTCATCTTAAGTCATATGGCAGTCTAAGGGTCCTTGATGGATGCCCAATAGTCCAAACTTGCTGCCCGAAGTGACTTAGAGCCGGCTCGATGAGACTTGTAGAAGTCATCTTAAGTCATATGGCAGTCTAAGTGTCCTTGATGGATGTGCAATAGTCCAGATTAGCTGCCGGAATTGACTCAGAGCCGGCTCTATGAGACTTGTATAAGTCATCTTAAGTCATATGGCAGTCTAAGGGTCCTTGATGGATGCCCAATAGTCCAAACTAGCTGCCCGAAGTGACTTAGAGCCGGCTCGATGAGACTTGTAGAAGTCATCTTAAGTCATATGGCAGTCTAAGGGTCCTTGATGGATGCCCAATAGTCCAAACTAGCTGCCGGAAGTGACTTAGAGCCGGGATCTTAAGATTTGTAGCAGTCATCTTAAGTCATATGGCAGTCTAAGGGTCCTTAATGGATGCGCAATAGTCCAGATTAGCTGCCGGAAGTGACTTAGAGCCGGCTCTATGAGACTTGTAGAAGTCATCTTAAGTCATATGGCAGTCTAAGGGTCCTTGATGGATGCCCAATAGTCCAAACTAGCTGCCCGAAGTGACTTAGAGCCGGCTCGATGAGACTTGTAGAAGTCATCTGTTAAGGGACCTTGATGGATGCGCAATAGTCCAAACTAGCTGCCGGAAGTGACTTAGAGCCGGCTCTATGAGACTTGTAGAAGTCATCTTAAGTCATATGGCAGTCTAAGGGTCCTTGATGGATGCGCAATAGTCCAGACTAGCTGCCGGAAGTGACTTAGAGCCGGCTCGATGAGACTTGTAGAAGTCATCTTAAGTCATATGGCAGTCTAAGGGTCCTTGATGGATGCGCAATAGTCCAAACTAGCTGCCGGAAGTGACTTAGAGCCGGGCTCTATGAGACTTGTAGAAGTCATCTTAAGTCATATGGCAGTCTAAGGGTCCTTGATGGATGCGCAATAGTCCAGACTAGCTGCCGGAAGTGACTTAGAGCCGGGCTCTTAAGACTTGTAGAAGTCATCTTAAGTCATATGGCAGTCTAAGGGTCATGGATGCGCAATAGGCCGGAAGTGACTTAGAGCCGGCTCGATGAGACTTGTAGCAGTCATCTTAAGTCATATGGCAGTCTAAGGGTCCTTGATGGATGCCCAATAGTCCAGACTAGCTGCCGGAAGTGACTTAGAGCCGGGCTCTTGAGACTTGTAGCAGTCATCTTAAGTCATATGGCAGTCTAATGGTCCTTGATGGATGCGCAATAGTCCAGATTAGCTGCCGGAATTGACTTAGAGCCGGCTCGATGAGACTTGTAGAAGTCATCTTAAGTCATATGGCAGTCTAAGGGTCCTTGATGGATGCCCAATAGTCCAGACTAGCTGCCGGAAGTGACTTAGATCCGGGCTCTTAAGACTTGTAGCAGTCATCTTAAGGCATATGGCAGTCTAAGCGTCCTTGATGGATGTGCAATAGTCCAGATTAGCTGCCGGAAGTGACTTAGAGCCGGCTCTATGAGACTTGTAGAAGTCATCTTAAGTCATATGGCAGTCTAAGGGTCCTTGATGGATGCCCAATAGTCCAAACTAGCTGCCCGAAGTGACTTAGAGCCGGCTCGATGAGACTTGTAGAAGTCATCTTAAGTCATATGGCAGTCTAAGGGTCCTTGATGGATGCCCAATAGTCCAAACTAGCTGCCGGAAGTGACTTAGAGCCGGGCTCTTGAGACTTGTAGCAGTCATCTTAAGTCATATGGCAGTCTAAGGGTCCTTGATGGATGCGCAATAGTCCAGACTAGCTGCCGGAAGTGACTTAGAGCCGGCTCTATGAGACTTGTAGAAGTCATCTTAAGTCATATGGCAGTCTAAGGGTCCTTGATGGATGCCCAATAGTCCAAACTAGCTGCCCGAAGTGACTTAGAGCCGGCTCGATGAGACTTGTAGCAGTCATCTTAAGTCATATGGCAGTCTAAGGGTCCTTGATGGATGCCCAATAGTCCAAACTAGCTGCCGGAAGTGACTTAGAGCCGGGATCTTAAGATTTGTAGCAGTCATCTTAAGTCATATGGCAGTCTAAGGGTCCTTGATGGATGCCCAATAGTCCAGACTAGCTGCCGGAAGTGACTTAGAGCCGGGCTCATGAGATTTGTAGCAGTCACCTTAAGTCATATGGCAGTCTAAGCGTCCTTGATGGATGTGCACTAGTCCAGATTAGCTGCCGGAAGTGACTCAGAGCCGGCTCTATGAGACTTGTAGAAGTCATCTTAAGTCACATGGCAGTCTAATGGTCCTTGATGGATGCGCAATAGTCCAGATTAGCTGCCGGAAGTGACTTAGAGCCGGCTCTATGAGACTTGTAGAAGTCATCTTAAGTCATATGGCAGTCTAAGGGTCCTTGATGGATGCCCAATAGTCCAAACTAGCTGCCCGAAGTGACTTAGAGCCGGGCTCGATGAGACTTGTAGAAGTCATCTTAAGTCATATGGCAGTCTAAGGGTCCTCGATGGATGCCCAATAGTCCAAACTAGCTGCCGGAAGTGACTTAGAGCCGGGATCTTAAGATTTGTAGCAGTCATTTTAAGTCATATGGCAGTCTAAGGGTCCTTGATGGATGCCCAATAGTCCAAACTAGCTGCCCGAAGTGACTTAGAGCCGGGCTCGATGAGACTTGTAGAAGTCATCTTAAGTCATATGGCAGTCTAAGGGTCCTTGATGGATGCCCAATAGTCCAGACTAGCTGCCGGAAGTGACTTAGAGCCGGGCTCTTAAGATTTGTAGCAGTCATCTTAAGTCATATGGCAGTCTAAGGGTCCTTGATGGATGCGCAATAGTCCAGATTAGCTGCCGGAAGTGACTTAGAGCCGGCTCTATGAGACTTGTAGCAGTCATCTTAAGTCATATGGCAGTCTAAGGGTCCTTGATGGATGCGCAATAGTCCAGATTAGCTGCCGGAAGTGACTTAGAGCCGGCTCTATGAGACTTGTAGAAGTCATCTTAAGTCATATGGCAGTCTAAGGGTCCTTGATGGATGCCCAATAGTCCAAACTAGCTGCCGGAAGTGACTTAGAGCCGGCTCGATGAGACTTGTAGAAGTCATCTTAAGTCATATGGCAGTCTAAGGGTCCTTGATGGATGCCCAATAGTCCAGACTAGCTGCCGGAAGTGAC
Source organism: Drosophila sp. 14030-0761.01 (assembly GCA_018150735.1). Classification (NCBI taxonomy): domain Eukaryota; kingdom Metazoa; phylum Arthropoda; class Insecta; order Diptera; family Drosophilidae; genus Drosophila; species Drosophila sp. 14030-0761.01. Next base: position 192,072 of record JAECWO010000038.1, read on the forward strand.
TTAGAGCCGGCTCGATGAGACTTGTAGAAGTCATCTTAAGTCATATGGCAGTCTAAGGGTCCTTGATGGATGCGCAATAGTCCAGATTAGCTGCCGGAAGTGACTTAGAGCCGGCTCTATGAGACTTGTAGAAGTCATCTTAAGTCATATGGCAGTCTAAGGGTCCTTGATGGATGCGCAATAGTCCAAACTAGCTGCCCGAAGTGACTTAGAGCTGGCTCATTGAGACTTGTAGCAGTCATCTTAAGTCATACGGTAGACTAAGAGTCCTAGATGGATGCCCAATAGTCCAAACTAGCAGCCGGAAGTGACTTAGAGCCGGGATCTTAAGATGTTTAGTAGTCATTTTAAGTCAGATGACAGTCTAAGGGTCCTTGGTGGATGCCCAATAGTCCAGACCAGCTGCCGGAAGTGACTTAGAGCCGGCTCGATGAGACTTGTAGCAGTCATCTTAAGTCATATGGCAGTCTAAGGGTCCTTGATGGATGCCCAATAATCCAAACTAGCTGCCCGAAGTGACTTAGAGCCGGCTCGATGAGACTTGTAGAAGTCATCTTAAGGGACCTCGATGGATGCCCAATAGTCCAAACTAGCTGGCGGAAGTGACTTAGAACCGGCTCTATGAGACTTGTAGAAGTCATCTTAAGTCATATGGCAGTCTAAGTGTCCTTGATGGATGTGCAATAGTCCAGATTAGCTGCCGGAATTGACTCAGAGCCGGCTCTATGAGACTTGTAGCAGTCATTTTAAGTCAGATGACAGTCTAAGGGTCCTTGGTGGATGCCCAATAGTCCAGACCAGCTGTAGTTCAAACTAGCTGCCGGAAGTGACTTTTAGCCGGCTCGATGAGACTTGTAGCAGACATCTTAAGTCATATGGCAGTCTAAGGGTCCTTGATGACTGCGCAATAGTCCAGACTAGCTGCTGGAAGTGACTTAGAGCCGGGCTCTTGAGACTTGTAGCAGTCATCTTAAGTCATATGGCAGTCTAAGGGTCCTTGATGGATGTGCAATAGTCCAGATTAGCTGCCGGAAGTGACTAAGAGCCGGCTCTATGAGACTTGTAGAAGTCATCTTAAGTCATATGGCAGTCTAAGTATCCTTGATGGATGTGCAATAGTCCAGATTAGCTGCCGGAATTGACTCAGAGCCGGCTCTATGAGACTTGTATAAGTCATCTTAAGTCATATGGCAGTCTAAGGGTCCTTGATGGATGCGCAATAGTCCAGATTAGCTGCCGGAAGTGACTTATAGCCGGGCTCTTGAGACTTGTAGAAGTCATCTTAAGTCATATGGCAGTCTAAGGGTCCTTGATGGATGCCCAATAGTCCAAACTAGCTGCCCGAAGTGACTTAGAGCCGGCTCGATGAGACTTGTAGAAGTCATCTTAAGTCATATGGCAGTCTAAGGGTCCTTGATGGATGCCCAATAGTCCAAACTAGCTGCCGGAAGTGACTTAGATCCGGGCTCTTGAGACTTGTAGCAGTCATCTTAAGGCATATGGCAGTCTAAGCGTCCTTGATGGATGTGCAATAGTCCAGATTAGCTGCCGGAAGTGACTAAGAGCCGGCTCTATGAGACTTGTAGAAGTCATCTTAAGTCATATGGCAGTCTAAGGGTCCTTGATGGATGCCCAATAGTCCAAACTAGCTGCCCGAAGTGACTTAGAGCCGGCTCGATGAGACTTGTAGCAGTCATCTTAAGTCATATGGCAGTCTAAGGGTCCTTGATGGATGCCCAATAGTCCAAACTAGCTGCCGGAAGTGACTTAGAGCCGGGATCTTAAGATTTGTAGCAGTCATCTTAAGTCATATGGCAGTCTAAGGGTCCTTGATGGATGCCCAATAGTCCAAACTAGCTGCCGGAAGTGACTTAGATCCGGGCTCTTGAGACTTGTAGCAGTCATCTTAAGGCATATGGCAGTCTAAGCGTCCTTGATGGATGTGCAATAGTCCAGATTAGCTGCCGGAAGTGACTAAGAGCCGGCTCTATGAGACTTGTAGAAGTCATCTTAAGTCATATGGCAGTCTAAGGGTCCTTGATGGATGCCCAATAGTCCCAACTAGCTGCCGGAAGTGACTTAGAGCCGGCTCGATGAGACTTGTAGAAGTCATCTTAAGTCATATGGCAGTCTAAGGGTCCTTGATGGATGCCCAATAGACCAGACTATCTGCCGGAAGTGACTTAGAGCCGGGATCTTAAGATTTGTACCAGTCATCTTAAATCATATGGCAGTCTAAGCGTCCTTGATGGATGTGCAATAGTCCAGATTAGCTGCCGGAATTGACTCAGAGCCGGCTCTATGAGACTTGTATAAGTCATCTTAAGTCATATGGCAGTCTAAGGGTCCTTGATGGATGCCCAATAATCCAAACTAGCTGCCCGAAGTGACTTAGAGCCGGCTCGATGAGACTTGTAGAAGTCATCTTAAGTCATATGGCAGTCTAAGGGACCTCGATGGATGCCCAATAGACCAGACTATCTGCCGGAAGTGACTTAGAGCCGGGATCTTAAGATTTGTACCAGTCATCTTATATCATATGGCAGTCTAAGCGTCCTTGATGGATGTGCAATAGTCCAGATTAGCTGCCGGAATTGACTCAGAGCCGGCTCTATGAGACTTGTATAAGTCATCTTAAGTCATATGGCAGTCTAAGGGTCCTTCATGGATGCCCAATAATCCAAACTAGCTGCCCGAAGTGACTTAGAGCCGGCTCGATGAGACTTGTAGAAGTCATCTTAAGTCATATGGCAGTCTAAGGGTCCTTGATGGATGCCCAATAGTCCAGACTAGCTGCCGGAAGTGACTTAGAGCCGGGATCTTAAGATTTGTAGCAGTCATCTTAAGTCATATGGCAGTCTAAGGGTCCTTGATGGATGTGCAATAGTCCAGATTAGCTGCCGGAATTGACTCAGAGCCGGCTCTATGAGACTTGTAGAAGTCATCTTAAGTCATATGGCAGTCTAAGGGACCTTGATGGATGCCCAATAGTCCAAACTAGCTGGCGGAAGTGACTTAGAGTTGGGATCTTAAGATGTTTAGTAGTTATTTTAAGTCATATGGCAGTCTAAGGGTCCTTGATGGATGCCCAATAATCCAAACTAGCTGCCCGAAGTGACTTAGAGCCGGCTCGATGAGACTTGTAGCAGTCATCTTAAGTCATATGGCAGTCTAAGGGACCTTGATGGATGCCCAATAGTCCAAACTAGCTGGCGGAAGTGACTTAGAACCGGCTCTATGAGACTTGTAGAAGTCATCTTAAGTCATATGGCAGCCTTAGGGTCCTTGATGGATGCGCAATAGTCCAGACTAGCTGCCGGAAGTGACTTAGAGCCGGCTCTATGAGACTTGTAGAAGTCATCTTAAGTCATATGGCAGTCTAAGTGTCCTTGATGAATGTGCAATAGTCCAAACTAGCTTGCGGAAGTGACTTAGAGTTGGGAGCTTAAGATGTTTAGTAGTTATTTTAAGTCATATGGCAGCCTTAGGGTCATTGATGGATGCGCAATAGTCCAACCTAGCTGCCCGAAGTGACTTAGAGCCGGCTCTATGAGACTTGTAGAAGTCATCTTAAGTCATATGGCAGTCTAAGGGACCTCGATGGATGCCCAATAGTCCAAACTAGCTGGCGGAAGTGACTTAGAACCGGCTCTATGAGACTTGTAGAAGTCATCTTAAGTCATATGGCAGCCTTAGGGTCCTTGATGGATGCTCAATAGTCCAGACTAACTGCCGGAAGTGACTTAGAGCCGGCTCTATGAGACTTGTAGAAGTCATCTTAAGTCATATGGCAGTCTAAGTGTCCTTGATGGATGTGCAATAGTCCAGATTAGCTGCCGGAAGTGACTTAGAGCCGGATCTATGAGACTTGTAGAAGTCATCTTAAGTCATATGGCAGTCTAAGGGTCCTTGATGGATGCTCAATAGTCCAGACTAGCTGCCGGAAGTGACTTAGAGCCGGCTCTATGAGACTTGTAGCAGTCATCTTAAGTCATATGGCGGTCTAATGGTCATTGATGGATGCGCAATAGTCCAGACTAGCTGCTGGAAGTGACTTATAGCCGGGCTCTTGAGACTTGTAGCAGTCATCTTAAGTCATATGGCAGTCTAAGGGACCTCGATGGATGCCCAATAGTCCAAACTAGCTGGCGGAAATGACTTAGAACCGGCTCTATGAGACTTGTAGAAGTCATCTTAAGTCATATGGCAGCCTTAGGGTCCTTGATGGATGCTCAATAGTCCAGACTAGCTGCCGGAAGTGACTTAGAGCCGGCTCTATGAGACTTGTAGAAGTCATCTTAAGTCATATGGCAGTCTAAGGGTCCTTGATGGATGCGCAATAGTCCAGACTAGCTGCCGGAAGTGACTTAGAGCCGGCTCTATGAGACTTGTAGCAGTCATCTTAAGTCATATGGCAGTCTAAGGGTCCTTGATGGATGCCCAATAGTCCAAACTAGCTGCCCGAAGTGACTTAGAGCCGGGCTCGATGAGACTTGTAGAAGTCATCTTAAGTCATATGGCAGTCTAAGGGTCCTTGATGGATGCCCAATAGACCAGACTAGCTGCCGGAAGTGACTTAGAGCCGGGATCTTAAGATTTGTAGCAGTCATCTTAAGTCATATGGCAGCCTTAGGGTCCTTGATGGATGCGCAATAGTCCAGACTAGCTGCCGGAAGTGACTTAGAGCCGGGCTCTATGAGACTTGTAGAAGTCATCTTAAGTCATATGGCAGTCTAAGGGTCCTTGATGGATGCCCAATAGTCCAAACTAGCTGCCGGAAGTGACTTAGAGCCGGGATCTTAAGATTTTTAGTAGTCATTTTAAGTCATATGGCAGCCTTAGGGTCCTTGATGGATGCGCAATAGTCCAAACTAGCTGCCGGAAGTGACTTAGAGCCGGCTCGATGAGACTTGTAGCAGTCATCTTAAGTCATATGGCAGTCTAAGGGTCCTTGATGGATGCCCAATAGTCCAAACTAGCTGCCGGAAGTGACTTAGAGCCGGGATCTTAAGATTTTTAGCAGTCATTTTAAGTCATATGGCAGCCTTAGGGTCCTTGATGGATGCGCAATAGTCCAAACTAGCTGCCCGAAGTGACTTAGAGCCGGCTCGATGATACTTGTAGCAGTCATCTTAAGTCATATGGCAGCCTTAGGGTCCTTGATGGATGCCCAATAGTCCAGACTAGCTGCCGGAAGTGACTTAGAGCCGGGCTCTATGAGACTTGTAGAAGTCATCTTAAGTCATATGGCAGTCTAAGGGTCCTTGATGGATGTGCAATAGTCCAGATTAGCTGCCGGAATTGACTCAGAGCCGGCTCTATGAGACTTGTATAAGTCATCTTAAGTCATATGGCAGCCTTAGGGTCCTTGATGGATGCCCAATAGTCCAGACTAGCTGCCGGAAGTGACTTAGAGCCGGCTCTATGAGACTTGTAGCAGTCATCTTAAGTCATATGGCAGTCTAAGGGTCCTTGATGGATGCCCAATAGTCCAGACTAGCTGCCGGAAGTGACTTAGAGCCGGGATCTTAAGATTTGTAGCAGTCATCTTAAGTCATATGGCAGCCTTAGGGTCATTGATGGATGCCCAATAGTCCAGACTAGCTGCCGGAAGTGACTTAGAGCCGGCTCTATGAGACTTGTAGCAGTCATCTTAAGTCATATGGCAGTCTAAGGGACCTCGATGGATGCCCAATAGTCCAAACTAGCTGCCGGAAGTGACTTAGAGCCGGGATCTTAAGATGTTTAGTAGTCATTTTAAGTCATATGGCAGCCTTAGGGTCCTTGATGGATGCGCAATAGTCCAAACTAGCTGCCCGAAGTGATTTAGAGCCGGCTCGATGATACTTGTAGCAGCCATCTTAAGTCATATGGCAGCCTTAGGGTCCTTGATGGATGCTCAATAGTCCAGACTAACTGCCGGAAGTGACTTAGAGCCGGCTCTATGAGACTTGTAGAAGTCATCTTAAGTCATATGGCAGTCTAAGTGTCCTTGATGGATGTGCAATAGTCCAGATTAGCTGCCGGAATTGACTCAGAGCCGGCTCTATGAGACTTGTATAAGTCATCTTAAGTCATATGGCAGCCTTAGGGTCCTTGATGGATGCTCAATAGTCCAGATTAGCTGCCGGAATTGACTTAGAGCCGGCTCTATGAGACTTGTAGAAGTCATATTAAGTAATATGGTAGTCTAAGGGACCTCGATGGATGCCCAATAGTCAAAACTAGCTGGCGGAAGTGACTTAGAACCGGCTCTATGAGACTTGTAGAAGTCATCTTAAGTCATATGGCAGCCTTAGGGTCCTTGATGGATGCTCAATAGTCCAGACTAACTGCCGGAAGTGACTTAGAGCCGGCTCTATGAGACTTGTAGAAGTCATCTTAAGTCATATGGCAGTCTAAGTGTCCTTGATGGATGTGCAATAGTCCAGATTAGCTGCCGGAATTGACTCAGAGCCGGCTCTATGAGACTTGTAGAAGTCATCTTAAGTCATATGGCAGTCTAAGTGTCCTGGATGGATGTGCAATAGCTAGCTGCCGGAAGTGACAAAGAGCCGGGATCTTAAGATGTTTAGTAGTCATTTTAAGTCATATGGCAGCCTAGGAGTCCCTTGATGGATGCCCAATAGTCCAAACTAGCTGCCGGAAGTGACTTAGAGCTGGGCTCTTGAGACTTGTAGCAGCTATCTTAAATCATATGTCAGCCTTAGGGTCCTTGATGGATGCGCAATAGTCCAGACTAGCTGCTGGAAGTGACTTAGAACCGGGCTCTTGAGACTTGTAGCAGTCATCTTAAGTCATATGGCAGCCTTAGGGTCCTTGATGGATGCCCAATAGTCCAAACTAGCTGCCCGAAGTGACTTAGAGCCGGCTCGATGAGACTTGTAGAAGTCATCTTAAGTCATATGGCAGTCTAAGGGTCCTTGATGGATGCCCAATAGACCAGACTAGCTGCCGGAAGTGACTTAGAGCCGGGCTCTTAAGACTTGTAGCAGCTATCTTAAATCATATGTCAGCCTTAGGGTCCTTGATGGATGCGCAATAGTCCAGACTAGCTGCTGGAAGTGACTTAGAACCGGGCTCTTGAGACTTGTAGCAGTCATCTTAAGTCATATGGCAGTCTAAGGGACCTCGATGGATGCCCAATAGTCCAAACTAGCTGCCGGAAGTGACTTAGAGCCGGGATCTTAAGATTTTTAGCAGTCATCTTAAGTCATATGGCAGCCTTAGGGTCCTTGATGGATGCGCAATAGTCCAAACTAGCTGCCCGAAGTGACTTAGAGCCGGCTCGATGAGACTTGTAGCAGTCATCTTAAGTCATATGGCAGTCTAAGGGACCTTGATGGATGCCCAATAGTCCAAACTAGCTGCCGGAAGTGACTTAGAGCCGGGATCTTAAGATTTTAAGCAGTCATCTTAAGTCATATGGCAGCCTAAGGGTCATTGATGGATGCCCAATAGTCCAACCTAGCTGCCGGAAGTGACTTAGAGCCGGGATCTTAAGATTTGTAGCAGTCATCTTAAGTCATATGGCAGCCTTAGGGTCCTTGATGGATGCGCAATAGTCCAAACTAGCTGCCGGAAGTGACTTAGAGCCGGGATCTTAAGATTTGTAGCAGTCATCTTAAGTCATATGGCAGCCTTAGGGTCATTGATGGATGCCCAATAGTCCAACCTAGCTGCCCGAAGTGACTTAGAGCCGGCTCTATGAGACTTGTAGAAGTCATCTTAAGTCATATGGCAGTCTAAGGGTCCTTGATGGATGCCCAATAGTCCAACCTAGCTGCCCGAAGTGACTTAGAGCCGGCTCTATGAGACTTGTAGCAGTCATCTTAAGTCATATGGCAGTCTAAGGGTCCTTGATGGATGCCCAATAGTCCAAACTAGCTGCCGGAAGTGACTTAGAGCCGGGATTTGCAGCATGCATCTTAGAACCCTTCATGAATGCTCAATACTCCAAGATAGCTGCCGGAAGTGACTTAGAGCCGGGATCTTAAGACTTGTAGTAGTCATTTTAAGTCATACGGCAGCCTAGGGGTCCCTTGTGGATGCCCATTAGTCCAAACTAGCTGCCGGAAGTGACTTATATCCGGGCTCTTAAGACTTGTAGCAGTCATCTTAAGTCATATGGCAGCCTTAGGGTCATTGATGGATGCGCAATAGTCCAACCTAGCTGCCCGAAGTGACTTAGAGCCGGCTCTATGAGACTTGTAGAAGTCATCTTAAGTCATAAGGCAGTCTAATAGTCCAAACTAGCTGCCGGAAGTGCATTAGAGCCGGGATCTTAAGATTTGCAGCATGCATCTTAGAACCCTTCATGAATGATCAATACTCCAAGATAGCTGCCGGAAGTGACTTAGAGCCGGGACCTTAAGATTTGTAGCAGTCATCTTAAGTCATACGGCAGCCTTAGGGTCGTTGATGGATGCCCAATAGTCCAACCTAGCTGCCGGAAGTGACTTAGAGCCGGGATCTTAAGGTTTGTAGCAGTCATCTTAAGTCATATGGCAGCCTTAGGGTCCTTGATGGATGCGCAATAGTCCAGACTAGCTGCTGGAAGTGACTTAGAGCCGGGCTCTTGAGACTTGTAGCAGTCATCTTAAGTCATACGGCAGCCTTAGGGTCGTTGATGGATGCCCAATAGTCCAACCTAGCTGCCAGAAGTGACTTAGAGCCGGCTCTATGAGAAATGTAGAAGTCATCTTAAGTCATATGGCAGTCTAAGGGTCCTTGATGGATGCCCAATAGTCCAACCTAGCTGCCCGAAGTGACTTAGAGCCGGCTCGATGAGACTTGTAGAAGTCATCTTAAGTCATATGGTAGTCTAAGGGACCTCGATGGATGCCCAATAGACCAGACTATCTGCCGGAAGTGACTTAGAGCCGGGATCTTAAGATCTGTACCAGTCATCTCAAGTCATATGGCAGCCTTAGAATCCTTGATGGTTGCCCAATAGTCCAAAGTAGCTGCCCGAAGTGATTTAGCGCCGGCTCGATGATACTTGTAGCAGCCATCTTAAGTCATAGGGCAGTCTAAGGGACCTCGATGGATGCCCAATAGCCCAAACTAGCTGCCGGAAGTTACTTAGAGTCGGGATCTTAAGATTTGTACCAGTCATCTTAAGTCATATGGCAGCCTTAGGGTCCTTGATGGATGCGCAATAGTCCAGACTAACTGCCAGAAGTGACTTAGAGCCGGCTCTATGAGACTTGTAGAAATCATCTTCAGTCATATGGCAGTCTAAGGGACCTCAATGGATGCCCAATAGTCCAAACTAGCTGGCGGAAGTGACTTAGAGTCGGGATCTTAAGATGTTTAGTAGTCATTTTAAGTCATATGGCAGCCTTAGGGTCCTTGATGGATGCGCAATAGTCCAAACTAGCTGCCCGAAGTGATTTAGAGCCGGCTCGATGATACTTGTAGCAGCCATCTTAAGTCATAGGGCAGTCTAAGGGACCTCGATGGATGCCCAATAGTCCAAACTAGCTGCCGGAAGTGACAAAGAGCCGGGATCTTAAGATGTTTAGTAGTCATTTTAAGTCATATGGCAGCCTAGGGGTCCCTTGTGGATCCCCAATAGTCCAAAGTAGCAGCCGGAAGTGACTTAGAGCCGGGATCTTAAGGTTTGTAGCAGTCATCTTAGGTCATTTGGCAGCCTTACGGTCCTTGATGGATGCGCAATAGTCCAAACTAGCTGCCGGAAGTTACTTAGAGTCGGGATCTTTATATTTGTAGCAGTCATCTTAAGTCATACGGCAGCCTTAGGGTCATTGATGGATGCCCAATAGTCCAACCTAGCTGCCCGAAGTGACTTAGAGCCGGCTCTATGAGACTTGTAGAAGTCAGCTTAAGTCATATGGTAGCCTTAGGGTCCTTGATGGTTGCCCAATAGTCCAAACTGGCAGCCGGAAGTGACTTAGAGCCGGGCTCTTAAGATTTGTAGCGTGCATCTTAGAACCCTTCATGAATGCTCAATACTCCAAGCTAGCTGCCGGAAGTGACTTAGAGCCGGGATCTTAAGATTTGTAGTAGTCATTTTAAGTCATATGGCAGCCTAGGGGTCCCTTGTGGATGCCCAATAGTCCAAACTAGCCGCCGGAAGTGACTTAGAGCCGGGATCTTAAGGTTCGTAGCAGTCATCTTAGGTCATATGGCAGCCTTAGGGTCCTTGATGGATGCCCAATAATCCAAAGTAGCTGCCCGAAGTGATTTAGCGCCGGCTCGATGATACTTGTAGCAGCCATCTTAAGTCATAGGGCAGTCTAAGGGACCTCGATGGATGCCCAATAGTCCAAACTAGCTGCCGGAAGTTACTTAGAGTCGGGATCTTAAGATTTGTACCAGTCATCTTAAGTCATATGGTAGCCTTAGGGTCCTTGATGGATGCGCAATAGTCCAGACTAACTGCCAGAAGTTACTTAGAGTCGGGATCTTTATATTTGAAGCAGTCATCTTAAGTCATACGGCAGCCTTAGGGTCATTGATGGATGCCCAATAGTCCAACCTAGCTGCCCGAAGTGACTTAGAGCCGGGATCTTAAGATGTTTAGTAGTCATTTTAAGTCATATGGCAGCCTCAGGGTCCTTGATGGATGCGCAATAGTCCAAACTAGCTGCCCGAAGTGATTTAGAGCCGGCTCGATGATACTTGTAGCAGCCATCTTAAGTCATAGGGCAGTCTAAGGGACCTCGATGGATGCCCAATAGTCCAAACAAGCTGCCGGAAGTTACTTAGAGTCGGGATCTTTATATTTGTAGCAGTCATCTTAGGTCATATGGCAGCCTTAGGGTCCTTGATGGATGCCCAATAATCCAACCTAGCTGCCCGAAGTGACTTAGAGCCGGCTCGATGAGACTTGTAGAAGGCATCTTAAGTCATATGGCAGTTTAATGCTCCTGGATGCATGCGCAATAGTCCAGACTAGTTGCCGGAAGTGACTTAGAGCCGGGCTCTTAAGATTTGTAGCCTGCATCTAAGAACCCTTCATGAATGCTCAATACTCCAAGCTAGCTGCCGGAAGTGACAAAGAGCCGGGATCTTAAGATGTTTAGTAGTCATTTTAAGCCATATGGCAGCCTAAGGGTCCCTTGTGGATGCCCAATAGTCTAAAGTAGCAGCCGGAAGTGACTTAGAGCCGGTATCTTAAGGTTTGTAGCAGTCATCTTAGGTCATATGGCAGCCTTACGATCCTTGATGGATGCGCAATAGTCCAGACTAGCTGCTTAAAGTGACTTAGAACCGGGCTCTTGAGACTTGTAGCAGTCATCTTAAGTCATACGGCAGCCTTAGGGTCATTGATGGATGCCCAATAGTCCAACCTAGCTGCCCGAAGTGACTTAGAGCCGGCTCTATGAGTTTTGTAGAAGTCATTTTAAGTCATATGGAAGCCTTAGGGTGGTTGATGGATGCGCAATAGTCCAACCTAGCTGCCCCAAGTGACTTAGAGACGGCTCTATGAGACTTGTAGAAGTCATCTTCAGTCATATGGCAGTCTAAGGTACCTCGATGGATGCCCAATAGTCCAAAGTAGCTGGCGGAAGTGACTTAGAGTCGGGATCTTAAGATGTTTAGTAGTCATTTTAAGTCATATGGCAGCCTTAGGGTCCTTGATGGATGCGCAATAGTCCAGACTAACTGCCAGAAGTGACTTAGAGCCGGCTCTATGAGACTTGTAGAAGTCATCTTCAGTCATATGGCAGTCTAAGGGACCTCGATGGATGCGCAATAGTCCAACTTAGATGTCGGAAGTGACTTAGAGCCGGGATCTTAAGATGTTTAGTAGTCATTTTAAGTCATATGGCAGCCTTAGGGTCCTTGATGGATGCGCAATAGTCCAGACTAACTGCCCGAAGTGATTTAGCGCCGGCTCGATGATACTTGTAGCAGCCATCTTAAGTCATAGGGACCTCGATGGATGCCCAATAATCCAACCTAGCTGCCCGAAGCGACTTAGAGAAGGCTCGATGAGACTTGTAGAAGGCATCTTAAGTCATATGGCAGTTTAATGCTCCTGGATGCATGCGCAATAGTCCAGACTAGTTGCCGGAAGTGACTTAGAGCCGGGCTCTTAAGATTTGTAGCCTGCATCTAAGAACCCTTCATGAATGCTCAATACTCCAAGCTAGCTGCCGGAAGTGACAAAGAGCCGGGATCTTAAGATGTTTAGTAGTCATCTTAAGTCATATGGCAGCCTAGGGGTCCCTTGTGGATGCCCAATAGTCCAAACTAGCAGCCGGAAGTGACTTAGAGCCGGGATCTTAAGGTTTGTAGCAGTCATCTTAGGTCATATGGCAGCCTTAGGGTCCTTGATGGATGCGCAATAGTCCAGACTAGCTGCTGGAAGTGACTTAGAACCGGGCTCTTGAGACTTGTAGCAGTCATCTTAAGTCATATGGCTTCCTTAGGGTCATTGATGGATGCCCAATAGTCCAACCTAGCTGCCCGAAGTGACTTAGAGCCGGCTCTATGAGACTTGGTGAAGTCATTTTAAGTCATATGGCAGTTTAATGCTCCTGGATGCATGCGCAATAGTCCAGACTAGTTACCGGAAGTGACTTAGAGCCGGGCTCTTAAGATTTGTAGCCTGCATCTAAGAACCCTTCATGAATGCTCAATACTCCAAGCAAGCTGCCGGAAGTGACAAAGAGCCGGGATCTTAAGATGTTTAGTAGTCATTTTAAGCCATATGGTAGCCTAAGGGTCCCTTGTGGATGCCCAATAGTCCAAAGTAGCAGCCGGAAGTGACTTAGAGCCGGGATCTTAAGGTTTGTAGCAGTCATCTTAGGTCATTTGGCAGCCTTACGGTCCTTGATGGTTGCCCAATAGTCCAAACAAGCTGCCCGAAGTGATTTAGAGCCGGCTCGATGATACTTGTAGCAGCCATCTTAAGTCATAGGGCAGTCTAAGGGACCTCGATGGATGCCCAATAGTCCAAACTAGCTGCCGGAAGTTACTTAGAGCCGGCTCTATGAGACTTGTAGAAGTCATTTTAAGTCATATGGTAGCCTTAGGGTCCTTGATGGTTGCCCAATAGTCCAAACTGGCAGCCGGAAGTGACTTAGAGCCGGGCTTTTAAGATTTGTAGCATACATCTTAGAACCCTTCATGAATGCTCAATACTCCAAGCTAGCTGCCGAAAGTGACATAGAGCCGGGATCTTAAGACTTGTAGTAGTCATTTTAAGTCATATGGCAGCCTAGGGGTCCCTTGTGGATGACCAATAGTCCAAACTAGCAGCCGAAAGTGACTTAGAGCCGGGATCTTAAGGTTTGTAGCAGTCATCTTGGGTCATATGGCAGCCTTAGGGTCCTTGATGGATGCCCAATAATCCAACCTAGCTGCCCGAAGTGACTTAGAGCCGGCTCGATGAGACTTGTAGCAGTCATCTTAAGTCATATGGTAGCCTTAGGGTCCTTGATGGTTGCCCAATAGTCCAAACTGGCAGCCGGAAGTGACTTAGAGCCGGGATCTTAAGGTTTGTAGCATACATCTTAGAACCCTTCATGAATGCTCAATACTCCAAGCTAGCTGCCGAAAGTGACATAGAGCCGGGATCTTAAGACTTGTAGTAGTCATTTTAAGTCATATGGCAGCCTAGGGGTCCCTTGTGGATGACCAATAGTCCAAACTAGCAGCCGAAAGTGACTTAGAGCCGGGATCTTAAGGTTTGTAGCAGTCATCTTAGGTCATATGGCAGCCTTACGGTCCTTGATGGATGCGCAATAGTCCAGACTAGCTGCTGGAAGTGACTTAGAACCGGGCTCTTGAGACTTGTAGCAGTCATCTTAAGTCATATGGTAGCCTTAGGGTCCTTGATGGTTGCCCAATAGTCCAAACTGGCAGCCGGAAGTGACTTAGAGCCGGGATCTTAAGGTTTGTAGCAGTCATCTTAGGTCATAGGGCAGTCTAAGGGACCTCGATGGATGCCCAATAATCAAACCTAGCTGCCCGAAGTGACTTAGAGCCGGCTCGATGAGACTTGTAGAAGGCATCTTAAGTCATATGGCAGTTTAATGCTCCTGGATGCATGCGCAATAGTCCAGACTAGTTGCCGGAAGTGACTTAGAGCCGGGCTCTTAAGATTTGTAGCAGTCATCTTAAGTCATATGGCAGCTCTTAGAACCCTTCATGAATGCTCAATACTCCAAGCTAGCTGCCGGAAGTGACAAAGAGCCGGGATCTTAAGATGTTTAGTAGTCATTTTAAGTCATATGGCAGCCTAGGGGTCTCTTGTGGATGCCCAATAGTCCAAAGTAGCAGCCGGAAGTGACTTAGAGCCGGGATCTTAAGGTTTGTAGCAGTCATCTTAGGTCATATGGCAGCCTTACGGTCCTTGATGGATGCGCAATAGTCCAGACTAGCTGCTGGAAGTGACTTAGAGACGGGATCTTAAGATTTGTACCAGTCATCTCAAGTCATATGGCAGCCTTAGAATCCTTGGTGGTTGCCCAATAGTCCAAAGTAGCTGCCCGAAGTGATTTAGCGCCGGCTCGATGATACTTGTAGCAGCCATCTTAAGTCATAGGGCAGTCTAAGGGACCTCGATGGATGCCCAATAGTCCAAACTAGCTGCCGGAAGTTACTTAGAGTCGGGATCTTTATATTTGTAGCAGTCATCTTAAGTCATACGGCAGCCTTAGGGTCATTGATGGATGCCCAATAGTCCAACCTAGCTGCCCGAAGTGACTTAGAGCCGGCTCTATGAGACTTGTAGAAGTCATTTTAAGTCATATGGCAGTCTAAATGTCCTTGATGGATGCCCAATAATCCAACCTAGCTGCCCGAAGTGTCTTAGACCCGGCTCTATGAGACTTGTAGAAGTCAGCTTAAGTCATATGGTAGCCTTAGGGTCCTTGATGGTTGCCCAATAGTCCAAACTGGCAGCCGGAAGTGACCTAGAGCCGGGCTCTTAAGATTTGTAGCATACATCTTAGAACCCTTCATGAATGCTCAATACCCCAAGCTAGCTGCCGAAAGTGACATAGAGCCGGGATCTTAAGACTTGTAGTAGTCATTTTAAGTCATATGGCAGCCTAGGGGTCCCTTGTGGATGCCCAATAGTCCAAACTAGCAGCCGGAAGTGACTTAGAGCCGGGATCTTAAGGTTTGTAGCAGTCATCTTAGGTCATATGGCAGCCTTAGGGTCCTTGATGGATGCCCAATAATCCAACCTAGCTGCCCGAAGTGACTTAGAGCCGGCTCGATGAGACTTGTAGAAGGCATCTTAAGTCATATGGCAGTTTAATGCTCCTGGATGCATGCGCAATAGTCCAGACTAGTTGCCGGAAGTGACTTAGAGCCGGGCTCTTAAGATTTGTAGCCTGCATCTTAGAACCCTTCATGAATGCTCAATACTCCAAGCTAGCTGCCGGAAGTGACAAAGAGCCGGGATCTTAAGATGTTTAGTAGTCATTTTAAGCCATATGGCAGCCTAAGGGTCCCTTGTGGATGCCCAATAGTCTAAAGTAGCAGCCGGAAGTGACTTAGAGCCGGTATCTTAAGGTTTGTAGCAGTCATCTTAGGTCATATGGCAGCCTTACGGTCCTTGATGGATGCGCAATAGTCCAGACTAGCTGCTGAAAGTGACTTAGAGCCGGGCTCTTGAGACTTGTAGCAGTCATCTTAAGTCATACGGCAGCCTTAGGGTCATTGATGGATGCCCAATAGTCCAACCTAGCTGCCCGAAGTGACTTAGAGCCGGCTCTATGAGACTTGTAGAAGTCATTTTAAGTCATATGGCAGTCTAAGGGTCCTTGATGGATGCCCAATAATCAAACCTAGCTGCCCGAAGTGACTTAGAGCCGGCTCTATGAGACTTGTAGAAGTCAGCTTAAGTCATATGGTAGCCTTAGGGTCCTTGATGGTTGCCCAATAGTCCAAACTGGCAGCCGGAAGTGACTTAGAGCCGGGCTCTTAAGATTTGTAGTATACATCTTAGAACCCTTCATGAATGCTTAATACTCCAAGCTAGCTGCCGAAAGTGACATAGAGCCGGGATCTTAAGACTTGTAGTAGTCATTTTAAGTCATATGGCAGTCTTAGGGTCCTTGATGGATGCCCAATAATCCAACCTAGCTGCCCGAAGTGACTTAGAGCCGGCTCTATGAGACTTGTAGAAGTCATTTTAAGTCATATGGCAGTCTAAGGGTCCTTGATGGATGCCCAATAATCAAACCTAGCTGCCCGAAGTGACTTAGAGCCGGCTCTATGAGACTTGTAGAAGTCAGCTTAAGTCATATGGTAGCCTTAGGGTCCTTGATGGTTGCCCAATAGTCCAAACTGGCAGCCGGAAGTGACTTAGAGCCGGGCTCTTAAGATTTGTAGTATACATCTTAGAACCCTTCATGAATGCTTAATACTCCAAGCTAGCTGGCGGAAGTGACAAAGAGCCGGGATCTTAAGACTTGTAGTAGTCATTTTAAGTCATATGGCAGCCTAGGGGTCCCTTGTGGATGCCCAATAGTCCAAACTGGCAGCCGGAAGTGACTTAGAGCCGGGCTCTTAAGATTTGTAGCATACATCTTAGAACCCTTCATGAATGCTCAATACTCCAAGCTAGCTGCCGGAAGTGACAAAGAGCCGGGATCTTAAGACTTGTAGTAGTCATTTTAAGTCATATGGCAGCCTAGGGGTCCCTTGTAGATGCCCAATAGTCCAAAGTAGCAGCCGGAAGTGACTTAGAGCCGGGATCTTAAGGTTTGTAGGAGTCATCTTAGGTCATATGGCAGCCTTAGGGTCCTTGATGGATGCCCAATAATCCAACCTAGCTGCCCGAAGCGACTTAGAGAAGGCTCGATGAGACTTGTAGAAGGCATCTTAAGGCATATGGCAGTTTAATGCTCCTGGATGCATGCGCAATAGTCCAACCTAGATGTCGGAAGTGACTTAGAGCCGGGCTCTTAAGATTTGTAGCCTGCATCTTAGAACCCTTCATGAATGCTCAATACTTCAAGCTAGCTGCCGGAAGTGACAAAGAGCCGGGATCTTAAGGTTTGTAGCAGTCATCTTAGGTCATATGGCAGCCTTACGGTCCTTGATGGATGCGCAATAGTCCAGACTAGCTGCTGGAAGTGACATAGAACCGGGCTCTTGAGACTTGTAGCAGTCATCTTAAGTCATATGGCATCCTTAGGGTCATTGATGGATGCCCAATAGTCCAACCTAGCTGCCCGAAGTGACTTAGAGCCGGCTCTATGAGACTTGTAGAAGTCATTTTAAGTCATATGGCAGTTTAATGCTCCTGGATGCATGCGCAATAGTCCAGACTAGTTGCCGGAAGTGACTTAGAGCCGGGCTCTTAAGATTTGTAGCCTGCATCTAAGAACCCTTCATGAATGCTCAATACTCCAAGCTAGCTGCCGGAAGTGACAAAGAGCCGGGATCTTAAGATGTTTAGTAGTCATTTTAAGCCATATGGCAGCCTAAGGGTCCCTTGTGGATGCCCAATAGTCCAAAGTAGCAGCCGGAAGTGACTTAGAGCCGGGATCTTAAGGTTTGTAGCAGTCATCTTAGGTCATATGGCAGCCTTACGGTCCTTGATGGTTGCCCATTAGTCCAAACTAGCTGCCCGAAGTGATTTAGAGCCGGCTCGATGATACTTGTAGCAGCCATCTTAAGTCATAGGGCAGTCTAAGGGACCTCGATGGATGCCCAATAGTCCAAACTAGCTGCCGGAAGTTACTTAGAGTCGGCTCTATGAGACTTGTAGAAGTTATTTTAAGTCATATGGCAGCCTAGGGGTCCCTTGTGGATGACCAATAGTCCAAACTAGCAGCCGGAAGTGACTTAGAGCCGGGATCTTAAGGTTTGTAGCAGTCATCTTGGTCATTTTAAGTCATATGGCAGTTTAATGCTCCTGGATGCATGCGCAATAGTCCAGACTAGCTGCCCGAAGTGACTTAGAGCCGGCTCGATGAGACTTGCAGAAGGCATCTTTAGTCATATGGCAGTTTAATGCTCCTGGATGCATGCGCAATAGTCCAGACTAGTTGCCGGAAGTGACTTAGAGCCGGGCTCTTAAGATTTGTAGCGTGCATCTTAGAACCCTTCATGAATGCTGAATACTCCAAGCTAGCTGCCGGAAGTGACTTAGAGCCGGGATCTTAAGACTTGTAGTAGTCATTTTAAGTCATATGCCAGCCTTAGGGTCCTTGATGGATGCGTAATAGTCCAACCTAGCTGCCCGAAGTGACTTAGAGCCGGCTCGATGAGACTTGTAGAAGTCGTTTTAAGTCATATGGCATTCTAAGGGTCCTTGATGGATGCCCAGTAATCCAACCTAGCTGCCTGAAGTGACTTAGAGCCGGCTCGATGAGACTTGTAGAAGGCATCTTAAGTCATATGGTAGTCTAAGGGACCTCTAAGGATGCCCAATAGACCAGACTATCTGCCGGAAGTGACTTAGAGCCGGGATCTTAAGATTTGTACCAGTCATCTTAAGTCATATGGCAGCCTTAGGGTCCTTGATGGATGCGCAATAGTCCAGACTAACTGCCGGAAGTGACTTAGAGCCGGGCTCTTGAGACTTGTAGCAGTCATCTTAAGTCATATGGCAGTCTAAGGGACCTCGATGGATGCCCAATAGTCCAAACTAGCTGGCGGAAGTGACTTAGAGTCGGGATCTTAAGATGTTTAGTAGTCATTTTAAGTCGTATGGCAGCCTTAGGGTCCTTGATGGATGCGCAATAGTCCAGACTAACTGCCAGAAGTGACTTAGAGCCGGCTCTATGAGACTGGTAGAAGTCAGCTTAAGTCATATGGCAGTCTAAGGGACCTCGATGGATGCGCAATAGTCCAGACTAGTTGCCGGAAGTGACTTAGAGCCGGTCTCTTAAGATTTGTAGCCTGCATCTTAGAACCCTTCATGAATGCTCAATACTCCAAGCTAGCTGCCGGAAGTGAACAAAAGCCGGGATCTTAAGATGTTTAGTAGTCATTTTAAGTCGTATGGCAGCCTTAGGGTCCTTGATGGATGCGCAATAGTCCAGACTAACTGCCAGAAGTGACTTAGAGCCGGCTCTATGAGACTGGTAGAAGTCATCTTAAGTCATATGGCAGTCTAAGGGACCTCGATGGATGCGCAATAGTCCAGACTAGCTGCCTGAAGTGACTTAGAGCCGGGCTCTTGAGACTTGTAGCAGTCATCTTAAGTCATATGGCAGTCTAAGGGTCCTTGATGAATGCCCATTAGTCCAAACTAGCTGCCGGAAGTGACTTAGAGCCGTTTCTTAAGATTTTTAGCAATCATCTTAAGTCATACGGCAGTCTAAGGGCCCTTTATGGATGCCCAATAGTCCAAACTACCTGCCGGAATTGACTTCCAGCCGGGCTTTTGAGATTTGTAGCAGTCATCTTAAGTCATATGGCAGTCTAAGGGTCCTTGATGGATGCCCAATATTCCAAACTAGCTGCCGGAAGTGACTTAGAGCCGGTTTTTAAGACTTGTAGCAGTCATCTTAAGTCATATGGCAGTCTAAATGTCCTTGATGGATGCCCAATAGTCCAAACTAGCTGCCGGAAGTGACTTAGAGCCGGGCTCTTGAGACTTGTAGCAGTCATCTTAAGTCATATGGCAGTCTAAAGGTCCTTGATGGATGCCCAATAGTCCAAACTAGCTGCCGGAAGTGACTTAGAGCCGGGCTCTTGAGACTTGTAGCAGCTATAGTAAATAATATGGCAGCCTTAGAACCTTTCATGAATGCTCAATACTCCAAACTAGCTGCCGGAAGTGACTTACAGCCGGGCTTTTGAGATTTGTAGCAGTCATCTTAAGTCATATGGCAGTCTAAGGGTCCTTGATGGATGCCCAATAGTCCAAACTAGCTGCCGGAAGTGACTTAGAGCCGCTTCTTAAGATTTTTAGCAATCATCATAAGTCATACGGCAGTCTAATGGCCCTTTATGGATGCCCAATAGTCCAAACTACCTGCCGGAATTGACTTACAGCCGGGCTCTTGAGATTTGTAGCAGTCATCTTAAGTCATATGGCAGTCTAAGGGTCCTTCATGGATGCCCAATACTCCAAACTAGCTGCCGGAAGTGACTTAGAGCCGGTTTTTAAGACTTGTAGCAGTCATCTTAAGTCATATGGCAGTCTAAATGTCCTTGATGGATGCCCAATAGTCCAAACTAGCTGCCGGAAGTGACTTAGAGCCGGGCTCTTGAGACTTGTAGCAGTCATCTTAAGTCATATGGCAGTCTAAAGGTCCTTGATGGATGCCCATTAGTCCAAACTAGCTGCCGGAAGTGACTTAGAGCCGGGCTCTTGAGACTTGTAGCAGTCATCTTAAGTCATATGGTAGTCTAAGGGACCTCTATGGATGCCCAATAGACCAGACTATCTGCCGGAAGTGACTTAGAGCCGGGATCTTAAGATTTGTACCAGTCATCTTAAGTCATATGGCAGCCTTAGGGTCCTTGATGGATGCGCAATAGTCCAGACTAACTGCCAGAAGTGACTTAGAGCCGGCTCTATGAGACTGGTAGAAGTCAGCTTAAGTCATATGGCAGTCTAAGGGACCTCGATGGATGCCCAATAGTCCAAACTAGCTGGCGGAAGTGACTTAGAGTCGGGATCTTAAGATGTTTAGTAGTCATTTTAAGTCGTATGGCAGCCTTAGGGTCCTTGATGGATGCGCAATAGTCCAGACTAACTGCCAGAAGTGACTTAGAGCCGGCTCTATGAGACTGGTAGAAGTCAGCTTAAGTCATATGGCAGTCTAAGGGACCTCGATGGATGCGCAATAGTCCAGACTAGTTGCCGGAAGTGACTTAGAGCCGGTCTCTTAAGATTTGTAGCCTGCATCTTAGAACCCTTCATGAATGCTCAATACTCCAAGCTAGCTGCCGGAAGTGAACAAAAGCCGGGATCTTAAGATGTTTAGTAGTCATTTTAAGTCGTATGGCAGCCTTAGGGTCCTTGATGGATGCGCAATAGTCCAGACTAACTGCCAGAAGTGACTTAGAGCCGGCTCTATGAGACTGGTAGAAGTCATCTTAAGTCATATGGCAGTCTAAGGGACCTCGATGGATGCGCAATAGTCCAGACTAGCTGCCTGAAGTGACTTAGAGCCGGGCTCTTGAGACTTGTAGCAGTCATCTTAAGTCATATGGCAGTCTAAGGGTCCTTGATGAATGCCCATTAGTCCAAACTAGCTGCCGGAAGTGACTTAGAGCCGTTTCTTAAGATTTTTAGCAATCATCTTAAGTCATACGGCAGTCTAAGGGCCCTTTATGGATGCCCAATAGTCCAAACTACCTGCCGGAATTGACTTCCAGCCGGGCTTTTGAGATTTGTAGCAGTCATCT
This sequence comes from Drosophila sp. 14030-0761.01, assembly GCA_018150735.1. NCBI lineage: Eukaryota > Metazoa > Arthropoda > Insecta > Diptera > Drosophilidae > Drosophila > Drosophila sp. 14030-0761.01. The sequence goes on from JAECWO010000038.1 coordinate 213,378, forward strand.
TAAGTCATATGGCAGTCTAAGGGTCCTTGATGGATGCCCAATATTCCAAACTAGCTGCCGGAAGTGACTTAGAGCCGGTTTTTAAGACTTGTAGCAGTCATCTTAAGTCATATGGCAGTCTAAATGTCCTTGATGGATGCCCAATAGTCCAAACTAGCTGCCGGAAGTGACTTAGAGCCGGGCTCTTGAGACTTGTAGCAGTCATCTTAAGTCATATGGCAGTCTAAAGGTCCTTGATGGATGCCCAATAGTCCAAACTAGCTGCCGGAAGTGACTTAGAGCCGGGCTCTTGAGACTTGTAGCAGCTATAGTAAATAATATGGCAGCCTTATAACCTTTCATGAATGCTCAATACTCCAAACTAGCTGCCGGAAGTGACTTACAGCCGGGCTTTTGAGATTTGTAGCAGTCATCTTAAGTCATATGGCAGTCTAAGGGTCCTTGATGGATGCCCAATAGTCCAAACTAGCTGCCGGAAGTGACTTAGAGCCGCTTCTTAAGATTTTTAGCAATCATCTTAAGTCATACGGCAGTCTAAGGGCCCTTTATGGATGCCCAATAGTCCAAACTACCTGCCGGAATTGACTTACAGCCGGCCTCTTGAGATTTGTAGCAGTCATCTTAAGTCATATGGCAGTCTAAGGGTCCTTCATGGATGCCCAATACTCCAAACTAGCTGCCGGAAGTGACTTAGAGCCGGTTTTTAAGACTTGTAGCAGTCATCTTAAGTCATATGGCAGTCTAAATGTCCTTGATGGATGCCCAATAGTCCAAACTAGCTGCCGGAAGTGACTTAGAGCCGGGCTCTTGAGACTTGTAGCAGTCATCTTAAGTCATGTGGCAGTCTAAAGGTCCTTGATGGATGCCCATTAGTCCAAACTAGCTGCCGGAAGTGACTTAGAGCCGGGCTCTTGAGACTTGTAGCAGTCATCTTAAGTCATATGGCAGTCTAAGGGTCCTTGATGGATGCCCAATAATCCAAACTAGCTGCCGGAAGTGACTTAGAGCCGGGATCTTAAGATTTGTAGCAGCTATCTTAAATCATATTGCAGCCTAAGAACTCTTCATAATTGCTCAATACTTCAAACTAGCTGCCGGAAGTGACTTAGAGCCGGGCTCTTGAGACTTGTAGCAGCTATCTTAAATGCTATGGCAGCCTTAGAACCTTCCATGAATGCTCAATACTCCAAACTAGCTGCCCGAAGTGACTTGAATCCGGCTCGATGAGACTTGTAGAAGTCATTTTAAGTCATATGGCAGTCTAAGGGTCCTTGATGGATGCCCAGTAATCCAACCTAGCTGCCCGAAGTGACTTAGAGCCGGCTCGATGAGACTTGTAGAAGTCATCTTAAGTCATATGGTAGTCTAAGGGACCTCGATGGATGCCCAATAGACCAGACTATCTGCCGGAAGTGACTTAGAGCCGGAATCTTAAGTTTTGTACCAGTCATCTTAAGTCATATGGCAGCCTTAGGGTCCTTGATGGATGCCCAATAGTCCAGACTAACTGCCAGAAGTGACTTAGAGCCGGCTCTATGAGACTGGTAGAAGTCAGCTTAAGTCATATGGCAGTCTAAGGGACCTCGATGGGCTCGAGCCGGGCTCTTGAGACTTGTAGCAGTCATCTTAAGTCATATGGCAGTCTAAAGGTCCTTGATGGATGCCCATTAGTCCAAACTAGCTGCCGGAAGTGACTTAGAGCCGGGCTCTTGAGACTTGTAGCAGTCATCTTAAGTCATATGGCAGTCTAAGGGTCCTTGATGGATGCCCAATAGTCCAAACTAGCTGCCGGAAGTGACTTAGAGCCGGGATCTTAAGATTTGTAGCAGCTATCTTAAATCATATTGCAGCCTAAGAACTCTTCATAATTGCTCAATACTTCAAACTAGCTGCCGGAAGTGACTTAAAACCGGGCTCTTGAGACTTGTAGCAGCTATCTTAAATGCTATGGCAGCCTTAGAACCTTCCATGAATGCTCAATACTCCAAACTAGCTGCCCGAAGTGACTTGGATCCGGCTCGATGAGACTTGTAGAAGTCATTTTAAGTCATATGGCAGTCTAAGGGTCCTTGATGGATGCCCAGTAATCCAACCTAGCTGCCCGAAGTGACTTAGAGCCGGCTCGATGAGACTTGTAGAAGTCATCTTAAGTCATATGGTAGTCTAAGGGACCTCGATGGATGCCCAATAGACCAGACTATCTGCCGGAAGTGACTTAGAGCCGGAATCTTAAGTTTTGTACCAGTCATCTTAAGTCATATGGCAGCCTAAGGGTCCTTGATGGATGCCCAATAGTCCAAACTAGCTGCCTGAAGTGACTTAGAGCCGGGCTCTTGAGACTTGTAGCAGTCATCTCAAGTCATATGGCAGTCTAAGGGTCCTTGATGAATGCCCATTAGTCCAAACTAGCTGCCGGAAGTGACTTAGAGACGGGCTCTTGAGACTTGTAGCAGTCATCTTAAGTCATATGGCAGTCTAAGGGTCCTTGATGGATGCCCAATAGTCCAAACTAGCTGCCGGAAGTGACTTAGAGCCGGGATCTTAAGATTTGTAACAGCTATCTTAAATCATATTGCAGCCTAAGAACTCTTCATGATTGCTCAAAACTCCAAACTAGCTGCCGGAAGTGACTTAGCGCCGGGCTTTTGAGACTTGTAGCAGCTATCTTAAATGATATGGCAGCCTAAGAACCTTTCATGAATGCTCAATACTCCAAACTAGCTGCCGGAAGTGACTTAGCGCTGGGCTCTTGAGACTTGTAGCAGTCATCTTAAGTCATGTGACAGTCTAAGGGTCCTTGATGGATGCCGAATAGTCCGAACTAGCTGCTGGAAGTGACTTAGAGCTGGGATCTCTTGAGACTTGTAGCAGTCATCTTAAGTCATATGGCAGTCTAATGATTCTTGATGGATGCCCAATAGTCCAAACTAGCTGCCGGAAGTGACTTAGAGCCGGGCTCTTGAGACTTGTAGCAGTCATCTTAAGTCATATGGCAGTCTAAGGGTCCTTGATGAATGCCCATTAGTCCAAACTAGCTGCCGGAAGTGACTTAGAGCCGGGCTCTTGAGACTTGTAGCAGTCATCTTAAGTCATATGGCAGTCTAAGGGTCCTTGATGGATGCCCAATAGTCCAATCTAGCTGCCGGAAGTGGCTTAGAGCCGGGGTCTTGAGACTTGTAGCAGCCATCTTAAGTCGTATGGCAGTCTAAGGGTCCTTGATAAATGCCCATTAGTCCAATCTAGCTGCCGGAAGTGACTTAGAGCCGGGCTCTTAAGATTTTTAGCAATCATCTTAAGTCATTCGGCAGTCTAAGGGCCCTTGATGGATGCCCGATAGTCCAAACTAGCTGCCTGAAGTGACTTAGAGCCGGGCTCTTGAGACTTGTAGCAGTCATCTTAAGTCGTATGGCAGTCTAAGGGTCCTTGATGAATGCCCATTAGTCCAAACTAGCTACCGGGAGTGACTTAGAGCCGGGCTCTTGAGACTTGTAGCAGTCATATGGCAGTCTAAGGGTCCTAAATGAAAGCCCATTAGTCCAAACTAGCTGCCGGAAGTGACTTAGAGCCGGGCTCTTAAGATTTTTAGCAATCATCTTAAGTCATACGGCAGTCTAAGGGCCCTTGATGGATGCCCGATAGTCCAAACTAGCAGCCTGAAGTGACTTAGAGCCGGGCTCTTAAGATTTTTAGCAATCATCTTAAGTCATATGGCGGTCTAAGGGTCCTTGATGGATGCCCAATAGTCCAATCTAGCTTCCGGAAGTGGCTTAGAGCCGGGGTCTTGAGACTTGTAGCAGCCATCTTAAGTCGTATGGTAGTCTAAGGGTCCTTGATAAATGCCCATTAGTCCAAACTAGCTGCCGGGAGTACTAGGCGGGCTCTTGAGACTTGTAGCAGATCCTTAGTAACTGCTGCCGGAAGTGACTAATTTTATCTTAAGTCATATGGCAGTCTAAGGGTCCTAAATGAAAGCCCATTAGTCCAAACTAGCTGCCGGAAGTGACTTAGAGCCGGGCTCTTAAGATTTTTAGCAATCATCTTAAGTCATACGGCAGTCTAAGGGCCCTTGATGGATGCCCGATAGTCCAAACTAGCAGCCTGAAGTGACTTAGAGCCGGGCTCTTGAGACTTGTAGCAGTCATATTAAGTCATATGGCAGTCTAAAGGTCCTTGATGGATGCCCGATACTCCAAACTAGCTGCCGGAAGTGTCTTACAGTTGGTTCTTAAGATTTTTAGCAGTCATTTTAAGTCATATGGCAGCCTTAGAGCCCTTGATGGATGCCCCATAGTCCAAACAAGCTGCCGGAAGTGACTTAGAGCCGGGATCGTGAGACTTGTAGCAGTCATCTTAAGTCATATGGCAGTCTAAGGGTCCTTGATGGATGCCCAATAGTCCAAACTAGTTGCCGGAAGCCGGGATCGTGAGACTTGTAGCAGTCATCTTAAGTCATATGGCAGTCTAAGGGTCCTTGATGGATGCCCAATAGTCCAAACTAGTTGCCGGAAGCCGGGCTCTTGTAGACTTGTAGTGTCATATTAAGTCATATGGCAGTCTAAAGGTCCTTGATGGATGCCCGATACTCCAAACTAGCTGCCGGAAGTGTCTTAGAGCCGGTTCTTAAGATTTTTAGCAGTCATCTTAAGTCATATGGCAGTCTAAGGGTCCTAAATGAAAGCCCATTAGTCCAAACAAGCTGCCGGAAGTGACTTAGAGCCGGGCTCTTGAGACTTGTAGCAGTCATCTTAAGTCATATGGCAGTCTAAGGGTCCTTGATGAATGCCCATTAGTCCAAACTAGCTGCCGGAAGTGACTTAGAGCCGGGCTCTTGAGACTTGTAGCAGTCATCTTAAGTCATATGGCAGTCTAAGGGTCCTTGATGGATGCCCAATAGTCCAAACTAGCTGCCGGAAGTGACTTAGAGCTTCTTGAGACTTGTAGCAGTCATCTTAAGTCATATGGCAGTCTTAGGGTCCTTGATGGATGCCCAATAGTCCAAACTAGCTGCCGGAAGTGACTTTAGCGCCCGGCTCTTGAGACTTGTAGCAGTCATCTTAAGTCATATGGCAGCCTTAGGGTCCTTGATGGATGCCCAATAGTCCAAACTAGCTGCCGGAAGTGACTTAGAGCCGGTTCTTAAGATTTGTAGCAGTCATCTTAAGTCATATGGCAGTCTAAGGGTCCTTGATGGATGCCCAATAGTCAAAGGCGAGTGAAGCTTAATAGGGCCTTGATGGATGCCCAATAGTCCAAACTAGCTGCCGGAAGTGACTTAGAGCCGGGCTCTTGAGACTTGTAGCAGTCATCTTAAGTCATATGGCAGCCTTAGGGTCCTTGATGGATGCCCAATAGTCCAAACTAGCTGCCGGAAGTGACGATAGCCGGGCTTTGAGACTTGTAGCAGTCATCTTAAGTCATATGGCAGTCTTAGGGTCCTTGATGGATGCCCAATAGTCCAAACTAGCTTGATGGATGACCTATAGTCCAAACTAGCTGCCGGAAGTGACTTAGATCCGGGCACTTTAGACTTGAGTAGTCATCTTAAGTCATATGGCAGTCTAAGGGTCCTTGATGGTTGCCCCATAGTCCAAACTAGCTGCCGGAAGTGACTTAGAGCCGGGCCTTGAGACTTGTAGCAGTCATCTTAAGTCATATGGCAGTCTAAGGGTCCTTGATGGATGCCCAATAGTCCAAACTAGCTGCCGGAAGTGACTTAGAGCCGGGGCTCTTGAGACTTGTAGCAGTCATCTTAAGTCATATGGCAGCCTAAGGGTCCTTGATAGATGCCCAATAGTCCAATCTAGCTTCCGGAAGTGACGTAGAGCCAGGCTCGTTGAGACTTGTAGCAGCTATCTTAAGTCATATGGCAGCCTTAGACCCTTCCATGAATGCTCAATACTCCAAACTAGCTGCCGGAAGTGACTTAGAGTGGCTCGATGAGACTTGTAGCAGCTATCTTAAGTCATATGGCAGCCTTAGAGTCCTTGATGGATGCCCAATACTCCAAACTAGCTGCCCGAAGTGACTTTAGAGCCGGCTCGATGAGACTTGTAGAAGTCATCTTAAGTCATATGGCAGCCTAAGGGACCTTGATGGATGCCCAATAGTCCAAACTAGCTGCCGGAAGTGACTTAGAGCCGGGCTCTTGAGACTTGTAGCTGTCATCTTAAGTCATACAGCAGCCTTAGAGTCATTGATGGATGCCCAATAATCCAGACTAGCTGCCGGAAGTGACTTAGAGACGGCTCTATGAGACTTGTAGCAGTCATCTTAAGTCATATGGCAGCCTTAGGGACCTCGATGGATGCCCAATAGTCCAGACTACTCCGAAGTGACAGGGCTCTTGAGACTTGTAGCAGTCATCTTAAGTCATATGGCAGTCTAAGGGTCCTTGATGGATGCCCGATAGTCCAAACTAGCTGCCGGAAGTGACTTAGAGCCGGGCTCTTGAGACTTGTAGCAGCTATCTTAAGTCCTATGGCAGCCTTAGGGACCTTCGATGGATGCCCAATAGTCCAAACTAGCTGCCCGAAGTGACTTTGAAGCCGGCTCGATGAGACTTGTAGCAGCCATTTTAAGTCATATGGCAGCCTTAGGGTCCTTCGATGGATGCCCATTAGTCCAAACTAGCTGCCGGAAGTGACTTTGAGCCGGGCTCGTTGAGACTTGTAGCAGTCATCTTAAGTCATATGGCAGTCTAAGGGTCCTTGATGGATGCCCATTAGTCCAAACTAGCTGCCGGAAGTGACTTAGAGCCGGGCTCTTGAGACTTGTAGCAGTCATCTTAAGTCATATGGCAGTCTAAGGGTCCTTGATGGATGCCCAATAGTCCAAACTAGCTGCCGGAAGTGACTTAGAGCGCGGCTCTATGAGACTGGTAGCAGTCATCTTAAGTCATATGGCAGTCTAAGGGTCCTTGATGGATGCCCAATAGTCCAACTAGCTCCGAAGTGCGTGGCTCATGAGACTTGTAGCAGTCATCTTAAGTCATATGGCAGTCTAAGGTCCTTGATGGATGCCCATTAGTCCAAACTAGCTGCCGGAAGTGACTTAGAGCCGGGCTCTTGAGACTTGTAGCAGTCATCTTAAGTCATATGGCAGTCTAAGGGTCCTTGATGGATGCCCAATAGTCCAAACTAGCTGCCGGAAGTGACTTAGAGCCGGGATCTTAAGATTTGTAGCAGCTATCTTAAATCATATTGCAGCCTAAGAGCTCTTCATAATTGCTCAATACTCCAAACTAGCTGCCGGAAGTGACTTAAAACCGGGCTCTTGAGACTTGTAGCAGCTATCTTAAATGCTATGGCAGCCTTAGAACCTTCCATGAATGCTCAATACTCCAAACTAGCTGCCCGAAGTGACTTGGATCCGGCTCGATGAGACTTGTAGCAGTAATCTTAAGTCATATGGCAGTCTTAGGGTCCTTGATGGATGAGCAATAATCCAACCTAGCTGCCCGAAGTGACTTAGAGCCAGCTCTATAAGACTTGGAGAAGTCTTCTTAAGTCATATGGTAGTCTAAGGGACCTTGATGGATGCCCAATAGACCAGACTATCTGCCGGAAGTGACTTAGAGCCGGGATCTTAAGATTTGTAGCAGTCATCTTAAGTCATATGGCAGCCTTAGGGTCCTTGATGGATGCGCAATAGTCCAAACTAGCTGCCGGAAGTGACTTAGAGCCGAGCTCTTGAGACTTGTAGCAGTCATCTCAAGTCATATGGCAGTCTAAGGGTCCTTGATGAATGCCCATTAGTCCAAACTAGCTGCCGGAAGTGACTTAGAGACGGGCTCTTGAGACTTGTAGCAGTCATCTTAAGTCATATGGCAGTCTAAGGGTCCTTGATGGATGCCCAATAGTCCAAACTAGCTGCCGGAAGTGACTTAGAGCCGGGATCTTAAGATTTGTAGCAGCTATCTTAAATCATATTGCAGCCTAAGAGCTCTTCATGATTGCTCAAAACTCCAAACTAGCTGCCGGAAGTGACTTAGCGCCGGGCTTTGAGACTTGTAGCAGCTATCTTAAATGATATGGCAGCCTAAGAACCTTTCATGAATGCTCAATACTCCAAACTAGCTGCCGGAAGTGACTTAGCGCTGGGCTCTTGAGACTTGTAGCAGTCATCTTAAGTCATGTGGCAGTCTAAGGGTCCTTGATGGATGCCGAATAGTCCAAACTAGCTGCTGGGACTTGTAAGCTGGGGTCTCTTGGACTTGTAGCAGTCATCTTAAGTCATATGGCAGTGCTAATGATTCTTGATGGATGCCCAATAGTCCAAACTAGCTGCCGGAAGTGACTTTAGAGCCGGGCTCTTGAGACTTGTAGCAGTCATCTTAAGTCATATGGCAGTCTAATGGGTCCTTGATGGATGCCCATTAGTCCAAACTAGCTGCCGGAAGTGACTTAGAGCCGGGCTCTTGAGACTTGTAGCAGTCATCTTAAGTCATATGGCAGTCTAAGGGTCCTTGATGGATGCCCAATAGTCCAATCTAGCTGCCGGAAGTGGCTTAGAGCCGGGGTCTTGAGACTTGTAGCAGTCATCTTAAGTCATATGGCAGTCTAAGGGTCCTTGATGGATGCCCAATAGTCCAATCTAGCTGCCGGAAGTGGCTTAGAGCCGGTGTCTTGAGACTTGTAGCAGTCATCTTAAGTCCTATGGCAGCCTTGGGGTCCTTGATGGATGCCCAATAGTCCAAACTAGCTGCCGGAAGTGACTTAGAGCCGGCTCTTAAGACTTTTAGCAATCATCTTAAGTCATATGGCAGTCTAAGGGTCCTTGATGGATGCCCATTAGTCCAAACTAGCTACCGGAAGTGACGGTTAGAGGGCTCGTTGAGACTTGTAGCAGTCATCTTAAGTCATATGGCAGCCTAAGGGCCCTTGATGGATGCCCAATAGTCCAAACTAGCTACCGGAAGTGACTTAGAGCCGGGCTCGTTGAGACTTGTAGCAGCCATCTTAAGTCATATGGCAGCCTAAGGGTCCTTGATGAATGCCCATTAGTCCAATCTAGCTTCCGGAAGTGACGGATAGCCGGGCTTGATGAGATTTGTAGCAGCGACCTTTTGGGTCATTTGGCAGCCTTAGAGTCCTTTGATAGATGCCCAATAGTCCAATCTAGCTTCCCGAAATGGCGTGATTTCGGGCTCGATGAGACTTGTGAGCAGCCATCTTAAGTCATATGGCAGCCTTACGGTCCTTGAAGGATGCCCAATAGTCCAATCTAGCTTCCGGAAGTGACGGATAGCCGGCTCGATGAGATGTGTAGCAGCGATCTTAAGTTATATGGCAGCCTTAGAGTCCTTGATGTATGCCCAATAGTCCAATCTAGCTTCCCAAAATGGCGTAGAGCCGGCTTGATGAGACTTGTAGCAGCCATCTTAAGTCATATGGCAGCCTTAGAGTCGTTGAAAGATGCCCAATAGTCCAATCTAGCTTCCGGAAGTGACGTATAGTCGGCTCGATGAGATTTGTAGCAGCGACCTTAAGTCATTTGGCAGCCTTAGAGTCCTTGATAGATGCCCAATAGTCCAATCTTCCAAAAATGGCGTAGAGCCGGCTCGATGAGACTTGTAGCAGCCATCTTAAGTCATATGGCAGCCTAATGGTCCTTGAAGGATGCCCAATAGTCCAATCTAGCTTCCGGAAGTGACGAAGGGCCGGCTTGATGAGATTTGTAGCAGTTGACCTTAAGTCATTGTGTGAGCCCTTTAGGGTCCTTGAGACACGCCCAATAGTCCAATTTAGCTTCCCGAAATGGCGTAGAGCCGGCTCGATGAGACTTGTAGCAGCCATCTTAAGTCATATGGCAGCCTTAGGGTTCTTGAGAGTATGCCCACTAGTCCAATCTAGCTTCCGGTGTATTGATAGCCGGCTCGAGGAGATTTAGGCAGCGATCTTAAGTTATATGGCAGCCTTAGAGTCCTTGATGTATGCCCTACAGTCCAATCTATCTTCCGGAAGTGACGGATAGCCAAAATTTGATGATTTGTAGCAGCCATCTTAAGCCTCTGGCAGTATTAGGGTCTTTGAAGGATGCCCAATAGTCCAATCTAGCTTCCGGAAGTGACGGATACAAGGCTCGATTGACTTCTAGCAGCGATCTTAAGTCATATGGCA
>JAECWO010000040.1:0-135503 GCA_018150735.1 Drosophila sp. 14030-0761.01
GAGACTTGTAGCAGTCATCTTTAAGTCATTTGGCAGCCTTAGGTCCTTGATGTATGCCCAATTGTCCAATCTAGCTTCCGGAAGGGACGGATAGAAAGCTCGATGAGAGACTTGTAGCAGCAAAAAAAAAAAAAAAAGATGGTCAATAGTCCAATCTAGCTTCCGGAAGTGACGGATAGAAAGCTCGATGAGACTTGCTTAGCAGCGATCTTAAGTCATTTGGCAGCCTTAGAGTCCTTGATAGATGCCCAATAGTCCAATCTAGCTTCCGGAAGTGACGTATAGAAGGCTCGATGAGACTGGTAGCAGCGATCTTAAGTCATTTGACAGCCTTAGAGTCCTTGAAAGATGCCCAATAGTCCAATCTAGCTTCCGTAAGGGACTTAGAGTAGCGATTTTGAGACTTGCAGTAGTTATCTTAAGTCATATGGCAGCCTTAGTGTCCATGATAGATGCCCAATAGTCCAATCTAGCTTCCGGAAGTGGCGGATTGCCGGCTCGATGAGACTTGTAGCAGCGATCTTAGGTCATATGACTTGTAGCAGCCATCTTAAGTCATATGGAAGCTTTAGGGTCCTTGAAGGATGCCCATAGTCCAATAGTCCAAACTAGCTGCCGGAAGGGACTTAGAGCCGCGATTTTGAGACTTGTAGCAGTCATCTTAAGTCATTTGCCAGCCTTAGAGTCCTTGAAAGATGCCCAATAGTCCAATCTAGCTTCCGGAAGTGACGGATAGAAAGCTCGATGAGACTTGTAGCAGCCATCTTAAGTCATATGGCAGCCTTAGGGTCCTTGATAGATGCCCAATATTCCAAACTAGCTTCCGGAAGTGACGTATAGAAGGCTCGATGAGACTGGTAGCAGCGATCTTAAGTCATTTGGCAGCCTTAGAGTCCTTGATAGATGCCCAATAGTCCAATCTAGCTTCCGGAAGTGACGGATGGAAAGCTCGATGAGACATATAGCAGCGATCTTAAGTCATATGGCAGCCTTAGGGTCGCGGAAGGATGCCCAATAGTCCAATCTAGCTTCCCGTAGGGACTTTAGAGCCGCGATTTTGAGACTTGAAGTAGTTATCTTAAGTCATATGGCAGCCTTAGTGTCCATGATAGATGCCCAATAGTCCAATCTAGCTTCCGGAAGTGACGGATTGCCGGCTCGATGAGACTTGTAGCAGCGATCTTAAGTCATATGGCAGCCTTAGAGTCCTTGATAGATGCCCAATATTCCAAACTAGCTGCCGAAAGGTACTTAGAGCCGCGATTTTGAGACTTGTAGCAGTCATCTTTAAGTCATTTGCCAGCCTTAGAGTCCTTGAAAGATCCGTAATAGTCCAATCTAGCTTCCGGAAGTGACGTATAGAAGGCTCGATGAGACTGGTAGCAGCGATCTTAGAATCATTTGGCAGCCTTAGAGTCCTTGAAAGATGCCCAATAGTCCAATCTAAACCTGGGAAGTGACGGATAGCGAGCTCGATGAGACTTGTCGAGCGATCTTGAGTCATATGGCAACCTTAGGGTCCTTGAGAAGGATGCCCAATAATTCAATCTAGCTTCCGTAAGGGACTTAGAGCCAGATTTTGAGACTTGCAGTAGTTATCTTAAGTCATATTGAAGCCTTAGTGTCCATGATAGATGCCCAATAGTCCAATCTAGCTTCCGAAAGTGACGGATTGCCGGCTCGATGAGACTTGCGGCAGCGATCTTAAGTCATATGGCAGCCTTAGAGTCCTTGATAGATGCCCAATATTTCAAACAAGCTGCCAGAAAGGTACTTAGAAGCCACCAGGATTTTTGAGACTTGTAGCAGTCATCTTTAAGTCATATGGCAGCCTTAGAGTCCTTGATGTATGCCCAATTGTCCAATCTAGCTTCCGGAAGGGACGGATAGAAAGCTCGATGAGACTTGTAGCAGCGATCTTAAGTCATTTGGCAGCCTTAGAGTCCTTGATAGATGCCCAATAGTCCAATCTAGCTTCCGGAAGTGACGTATAGAAGGCTCGATGAGACTGGTAGCAGCGATCTTAAGTCATTTGACAGCCTTAGAGTCCTTGAAAGATGCCCAATAGTCCAATCTAGCTTCCGGAAGTGACGGATAGAAAGCTCGATGAGACTTGTAGCAGCGATCTTAAGTCATATGGCAGCCTTAAGGTCCTTGAAGGATGCCCAATAGTCCAATCTAGCTTCCGTAAGGGACTTAGAGTCGCGATTTTGAGACTTGCAGTAGTTATCTTAAGTCATATGGCAGCCTTAGTGTCCATGATAGATGCCCAATAATTCCAATCTAGCTTCCGGAAGTGGCGGATTGCCGGCTCGATGAGACTTGCTTGTAGCGATCTTAGGTCATATGGCAGCCTTAGAGTCCTTGATAGATGCCCAATATTCCAAACTAGCTGCCGAAAGGTACTTAGAAGCCGCGATGTTTTTGGAACGATCATCTTTAAGTCATTTGGCAGCCTTAGAGTCCTTGATGTATGCCCAATTGTCCAATCCCCATAGCTTCCAGGCGAGAGACGGATAGAAAGCTCGATGAGACTTGTAGCAGCGATCCCGAGTACCCAATAGTCGAATCTAGCTTCCGGAAGTGACGGATAGAAAGCTCGATGAGACTTGTAGCAGCGATCTTAAGTCATTTGGCAGCCTTAGAGTCACTTGATAGTGCCCAATGATTTGGATCTAGCTTCCGGAAGTGACGTATAGAAGGCTCGATGAGACTGGTAGCAGCGATCTTAAGTCATTTGACAGCCTTAGAGTCAGCTGAAAGATGCCCAATGGTCCAATCTAGCTTCCGGAAGTGACGGATAGAAAGCTCGATGAGACTTACATGGCAACGATCTTAAGTCATATGGCAGCCTTAGGGTCCTTGAAGGATGCCCAATAATTAATCTAGCTTCCGTAAGGGACTTAGAAAGCCGCGATTTTGAGACTTGCAGTAGTTATCTTAAGTCATATGGCAGCCTTAGTGTCCATGATAGATGCCCAATAGTCCAATCTAGCTTCCGGAAGTGACGGATTGCCGGCTCGATGAGACTTGTAGCAGCGATCTTAAGTCATATGGCAGCCTTAGAGTCCTTGATAGATGCCCAATATTCCAAACTAGCTGCCGAAAGGTACTTAGAGCCGCGATTTTGAGACTTGTAGCAGTCATCTTTAAGTCATTTGGCAGCCTTAGAGTCCTTGATGTATGCCCAATTGTCCAATCTAGCTTCCGGAAGGGACGGATAGAAAGCTCGATGAGACTTGTAGCAGCGATCTTAAGTCATTTGGCAGCCTTAGAGTCCTTGATAGATGACCAATAGTCCAATCTAGCTTCCGGAAGTGACGTATAGATGGCTCGATGAGACTGGTAGCAGCGATCTAAAGTCATTTGACAGCCTTAGAGTCCTTGAAAGAAGCCCAATAGTCCAATCTAGCTTCCGGAAGTGACGTATAGAAGGCTCGATGAGACTGGTAGCAGCGATCTGAAGTCATTTGGCAGCCTTAGAGTCCTTGAAAGATGCCCAATAGTCCAATCTAGCTTCCGGAAGTGACGGATAGAAAGCTCGATGAGACTTGTAGCAGCGATCTTAAGTCATACGGCAGCCTTAAGGTCCTTGAAGGATGCCCCGTAGATCCAATCTAGCTTCCGTAAGGGACGAAAGTCGCGATTTTGAGACTTGCATTAGTTATCTTAAGTCAAAAAAAAAAAAAACAATCTAGCTTCCGGAATTGACGGATCGAAAGCTCGATGAGACTTGTAGCAGCGATCTTAAGTCATTTGGCAGCCTTAGAGGCCTTGATAGATGCCCAATAGTCCAATCTAGCTTCCGGAAGTGACGTATAGAAGGCTCGATGAGACTGGTAGCAGCGATCTGAAGTCATTTGGCAGCCTTAGAGTCCTTGAAAGATGCCCAATAGTCCAATCTAGCTTCCGGAAGTGACGGATAGAAAGCTCGATGAGACTTGTAGCAGCGATCTTAAGTCATATGGCAGCCTTTGAGTCCTTGAAGGATGCGGGTTGTGGTCAATCTAGCTTCTGTAAGGGACTTAGAGCCGCCGATTTTGAGACTTGTAGCAGTCATCTTAAGTCATATAGCAGCCTTAGAGTCCTTGATAGATGCCTTTTATTTCAACAAGCTGCCGAAAGGTACTTTTAGGCCGCGATTTTGAGACTTGTAGCAGTCATCTTTAAATCATATGGCAGCCTTAGAGTCACTTGATGTATGCCCAATTGTCCAATCTAGCTTCCGGAAGGGACGGATACATGGCTCGATGAGACTTGTAGCAGCGATCTTAAGTCATTTGGCAGCCTTAGAGTCCTTGATAGATGCCCAATAGTCCAATCTAGCTTCCGGAAGTGACGTATAGAAGGCTCGATGAGACTGGTAGCAGCGATCTTAAGTCATTTGGCAGCCTTAGAGTCCTTGAAAGATGCCCAATAGTCCAATCTAGCTTCCGGAAGTGACGGATAGAAAGCTCGATGAGACTTGTAGCAGCGATCTTAAGTCATTTGGCAGCCTTAGAGTCCTTGATAGATGCCCAATAGTCCAATCTAGCTTCCGGAAGTGACGTATAGAAGGCTCGATGAGACTGGTAGCAGCGATCTTAAGACATTTGGCAGCCTTAGAGTCCTTGAAAGATGCCCAATAGTCCAATCCCCAAGCTTCCGGAAATGGCGGATAGAAAGCTCGATGAGACTTGTGGCAACGATCTTAAGTCATATGGCGGCCTTAGAGACCTTGAAGGATGCCGAAAAGCTGGCCAATCTGGCTTCCGTAAGGGACTTAGAGCCGCGATTTTGAGACTTGTCCGAGTCATCTTAAGTCATATGGCAGCCTTAGAGTCCTTGATGTATGCCCAATTGTCCAATCTAGCTTCCGGAAGTGACGTATAGAAGGCTCGATGAGACTGGTAGCAGCGATCTTAAGTCATTTGGCAGCCTTAGAGTCCTTGAAAGATGCCCAATAGTCCAATCTAGCTTCCGGAAGTGACGGATAGAAAGCTCGATGAGACTTGTAGCAGCGATCTTAAGTCATATGGCAGCCTTAGGGTCCTTGAAGGATGCCCAATAGTCCAATCTAGCTTCCGTAAGGGACTTAGAGCCGCGATTTTGAGACTTGCAGTAGTTATCTTAAGTCATATGGCAGCCTTAGTGTCCATGATAGATGCCCAATAGTCCAATCTAGCTTCCGGAAGTGACGGATTGCCGGCTCGATGAGACTTGTAGCAGCGATCTTAAGTCATATGGCAGCCTTAGAGTCCTTGATAGATGCCCAATATTTCAAACAAGCTGCCGAAAGGTACTTAGAGCCGCGATTTTGAGACTTGTAGCAGTCATCTTTAAGTCATATGGCAGCCTTAGAGTCCTTGATGTATGCCCAATTGTCCAATCTAGCTTCCGGAAGGGACGGATAGAAAGCTCGATGAGACTTGTAGCAGCGATCTTAAGTCATTTGGCAGCCTTAGAGTCCTTGATATATGCCCAATAGTCCAATCTAGCTTCCGGAAGTGATGTATAGCAGGCTCGATGAGACTGGTAGCAGCGATCTTAGGTCATTTGGCAGCCTTAGAGTCCTTGATAGATGCCCAATAGTCCAATCTAGCTTCCGGAAGTGACGGATAGAAGGCTCGATGAGACTTGTAGCAGCGATCTTAAGTCATTTGTCAACCTTAGAGTCCACTGATAGATGCCCAATGGTCCAATATAGCTTCCGGAAGTGACAGGATTGCCGGCTCGATGAGACTTCCCGCGGCGATCTCAAGTCATTGGCAGCCCTTAGAGCCCTTGATCGGCTCCCCAATAGTCCAATCTAGCTTCGGGAAGTGACGGATAGCCGGCTCGATGAGATTTGTCGCCCAGCAATCTTAAGTCATATGGCAGTCTTAGAGTCATGATGCTATGTGCCCAATTGTCGAAATCCTAGCTTCCGGGAAATGACGGATAAAAACCTCCGATGAGACTTGTAGCAGCGATCTTAAGTGACAGAGCGGACTGAGTCCTTGATAGATGCCCAATAGTCCAATCTAGCTTCCGCACTGACGGATAGAAAGCTCGATGAGACTTGTAGCAGCGATCTTAAGTCATTTGGCAGCCTTAGAGTCCTTGATCGCCGTGCCCAGTGGTCCAATCTAGCTTCCCGGAATTGACGGATAGCCCGGCACGTTGAGACTTGTAGCAGCCATCTTAAGTCATATGGCAGCCTTAGGGTCCTTGAAGGATGCCCAATAGTCCAAACTAGCTGCGGAAGAGACTCTCTAAAGCCGCGATTTTGAGACTTGTCCGAGTCATCTTAAGTCATATGGCAGCCTTAGATTCCTTGATAGATGACCAATGGTCCAATCTAGCTTCCGGAAACAGCGGATAGAAAGCTCGATGAGACTTGTAAGCAGCGATCTTAGAGGTCATATGGCAGCCTTAGGTTCCTTGAAGGATGCCCAATGGTCTAATCTAGCTTCCGGAAGTGACGTATAGAAAGCTCGATGAGACTTGTAGCAGCGATGCTTAAGTCATATGGCAGCCTTAGGTTCATTGAAGGATGCCCATTAGTCCAATCTAGCTTCCGAAAGTGATGGATAGCCGACACATTAGAGACTTGTCGAGCCATCTTAGGTCATATAGAAGCTTTAGGGTCCTTAGAAGGATGCCCAATAGTCCAACTAGCTGCCGGAAGGAGGGTCTTAGTAAGCTGCGATTTTGAGACTTATAGCAGTCATCTTAAGTCATATGGCAGCCTTAGAGTCCTTAATGTATGCCAAATTGTCCAATCTAGCTTCCGGAAGTGACGGATAGAAAGCTCGATGAGACTTGACAGCAGCGATCTTAAGTCATATGTCAGCCTTAGAGTCCTTGATAGATGCCCAATAGTCCAATCTAGCTTCCGCAAGTGATGGATAGCCGACGTTGAGACATGGCAGCAATCTTAAGTCATATCGTAGCCTTAGGGTCCTTGAAGGATGCCCAATAGTCCAAACAAGCGCTGCAGGAAGGGACTTAAAGCCGCGATTTTGAGACTGTAGCAGTCATCTTAGAATCATATGGCAGCCTTAGAGTCCTTGATGTATGCCCAATTGTCCAATCTAGCTTCCGGAAGTGACGGATCCGAAGCTCGATGAGACTTGCTGGCAACGATCTTAAAAGTCATTTGGCAGCCTAAGAGTCCTTGATACATGCCCAATAGTCCAATCTAGCTTCCGGAAGTGACGTATAGAAGGCTCGATGAGACTGGTAGCAGCGATCTTAAGTCATTTGGCAGGCTTAGAGTCCATGAAAGATGCCCAATAGTCCAATCTAGCTTCCGGAAGTGACGGATAGAAAGCTCGATGAGACTTGTCCGAGCGATCTTAGAAATATGGCACAGCCTTAGGGTCCTTGAAGTTTTTTTTTGTCCAATCTAGCTTCCGTAAAGGGACTTTAGAGCCGCGAATTTTGAGACTTGCAGCAGTTATCATAAGTCATATGGCAGCCTTAGTGTCCATGATAGATGCCCAATAGTCCAATCTAGCTTCCGGAAGTGACGGATTGCCGGCTCGATGGAGACTTGTAGCAGCGATCTTAAGTCATATGGCAGCCTTAGAGTCCTTGATAGATGCCCAATATTCCAAACTAGCTGCCGAAAGGTACTTAGAAGCCAGCGATTTTGAGACTTGTAGCAGTCATCTTAAGTCATATGGCAGCCTTAGAGTCCATGATGGATGCCCAATTGTCCCAATCTGGCTTCCGCAAGTGACGGATTGAAAGCTCGATGAGACTTGTAGCAGCGATTTTGAAGTCATTTGGCAGCCTTAGAGTCCTTGATAGATGCCCAATAATCCAATCTAGCTTCCGGAAGTGACGGATAGAAGGCTCGATGAGACTTGCAGCAGCGATCTTAAGTCATTTGTCAACTTTAGAGTCCATGATAGATGCCCAATAGTCCAATATAGCTTCCGGAAGTGACGGATTGCCGGCTCGATGAGACTTGTAGCAGCGATCTTAAGTCATTTGGCAGCCTTAGAGCCCTTGATAGATTCCCAATAGTCCAATCTAGCTTCCGGAAGTGACGGATAGCCGGCTCGATGAGATTTGTAGCAGCAATCTTAAGTCATATGGCATTCCTAGAGTCACTTGATGTATGCCCAATTGTCCAATCTAGCTTCCGAAAGTGACGGATTAAACTCGATGAGACTTGTCGAGCGATCTTAAGTTATTTGGCAGCCTTAGAGTTCTTGATAGCCTTGTAGTCCAATCTAGCTTCCGAAGTGACGGATAGAAACAAATGAGACTTGTAGCAACGTCTTAAGTCATTTGGCAGCCTTAGAGTCCCTTGATAGATGCCCAATAATTAATCTAGCTTCCGGATGTGATGGATAGCCGACACGTTGAGACTTGTAGCAGCCATCTTAAGTCATATGGCAGCCTTAGGGTCATAAAGGACTTAAAGCCGGCGATTTTGAGACTTGCTAGCAGTCATCTTAAGTCATATGGCAGCCTTAGAGTCCATGATGTATGCCCAATTGTCCAATCTAGCTTCCGGAAGACGGATTTTTTGAGACTTGTAGCAGTCATCTTAAGTCATATGGCAGCCTTAGAGTCCATGATGTATACTTTAGTGTCAATCTAGCTTCCGAAAGGGACTTAGAAGCCGCGATTTTGAGACTTGTAGCAGTCATCTTAAGTCATATGGCAGCCTTAGAGTCCTTGATGTATGCCCAATTGTCCAATCTAGCTTCCGGAAGTGACGGATAGAAAGCTCGATGAGACTGGTAGCAGCGATCTTAAGTCATTTGGCAGCCTTAGGGTCGCTGAAGGATGCCCAATAAAATCCAATCTAGCTTCCCGAAGTGACGGATAGAAAGCTCGATGAGACTTGTAGCAACGATCTTTAGTCATTTGGCAGCCTTAGAGTCCTTGATAGATGCCCAATTGTCCAATCTAGCTTCCGGAAGTGACGGATAGAAAGCTCGATGAGACTTGTAGCAGCGATCTTTAGTCATTTGGCAGCCTTAGAGTCCTTGATAGATGCCCAATAGTCCAATCTAGCTTCCGGAAGTGACGGATAGAAGGCTCGATGAGATTTGTAGCAGCGATCTTAAGTCATTTGTCAACCTTAGAGTCCATGATAGATGCCCAATAGTCCAATATAGCTTCCGGAAGTGACGGATCTCTCGCTCGATGATACTTGTAGCAGCGATCTTAAGTTATTTCCAAGCCTTAGAGCCCTTATTAGATTCCCAATAGTCCAATCTAGCTTCGGGAAGTGACGGATAGCCGGCTCGATGAGATTTGTAGCAACAATCTTAAGTCATATGGCAGTCTTAGAGTCCTTGATGTATGCCCAATTGTCCAATTTAGCTTCCGGAAGTGACGGATAGAAGCTCGATGAGACTTGTAGCAGCGATCTTAAGTCATTTGGCAACCTTAGAGTTCTTGATAGATGCCCAATGGATCGAATCCTTTGCGGAAGTGACGGATAGAAGGCTCGATGAGACTTGTAGCAGCGATCTTAAGTCATTTGGCAGCCTTAGAGTCCTTGATAGATGCCCAATTGTCCAATCTAGCTTCCGGGAAGTGATGGATAGCCGACACGTTGAGACTTGTAGCAGCCATCTTAAGTCATGTGCAGCCTTAGGGTCCTTGAGATGCCCAATAGTCCAAACTAACTGCGAAGGGACTTAAAGCCGCGATTTTGAGACTCCTAGCAGTCATCTTAAGTCATATGGCAGCCTTAGAGTCCATGATGTATACCCCAATTGTCCAATCTAGCTTCCGGAAGGGACTTAGAGCCACCCGATTTTGAGACTTGTAGCAGTCATCTTAAGTCATATGGCAGCCTTAGAGTCCTTGATGTAAGCCCAATTGTCCAATCTAGCTTCCGGAAGGGACTTAGAGCCGCGATTTTGAGATTTGTAGCAGTCATCTTAAGTCATATGGCAGCTTTAGAGTCCTTGATGTATGCCCAATTGTCCAATCTAGCTTCCGGAAGTGACGGATAGAAAGCTCGATGAGACTTGTAGCAGCGATCTTTAGTCATTTGGCAGCCTTAGAGTCCTTGATAGATGCCCAATAGTCCAATCTAGCTTCCGGAAGTGACGGATAGAAAGTTCGATGAGACTTGTAGCAGCGATCTTTAGTCATTTGGCAACCTTAGAGTCCTTGATAGATGCCCAATAGTCCAATCTAGCTTCGGGAAGTGACGGATAGCTTCGGCTCGATGAGATTTGTAGCAGCAATCTTAAGTCATTTGGCAGCCTTAGGGTCACTCGAAGGATGCCCAATAGTCCAATATAGCTTCCGGAAGTGACGGACTCTCGCCGGCTCGATGAGACTTGTAGCAGCGATCTTAAGTCATTTGGCAGCCTTAGAGCCCTTGATAGATTCCCAATAGTCCAATCTAGCTTCGGGAAGTGACGGATAGCCGGCTCGATGAGGGCCCCAGCAGCAATCTTAAGTCATTTGGCAGCCTTAGAGGTCCTCGAAGGATGCCCAATAGTCCAATCTAGCTTCCGGAAGTGACGGATAGAAGGCTCGATAAGACTTGTAGCAGCGATCTTATGTCATATAGCGGCCTTAGGGTCCTTGAAGGATGCCCAATAGTCCAATCTAGCTTCCCGAAATTGCGTAGAGCCGGCTCGATGAGACATGTAGCAACGACCTTAAGTCATTTGGCAGCCTTACAGTCCTTGATAGATGCCCAATAGTCCAATCTAGCTTCCGGGAAATGACGGATAGAAGACTCGATGAGACTGGTAGCAGCGATCTTAAGTCATTTGGCAGGCTTAGAGTCCTTGAAAGATGCCCAATAGTCCAATCTAGCTTCCGGAAGTGACGGATAGAAAGCTCGATGAGACTTGTCGAGCGATCTTGATCATTTGTAGCCTTAGAGTCCTTGATAGATGGCCAATAGTCCAATCTAGCTTCCGCAAGTGATGGATAGCCGACGTTGAGACTTGCCCAGCAGCCATCTTAAGTCATATGGCAGCCTTAGGGTCCTTGAAGGATGCCCAATAGTCCAAACTAGCACAGGAAGGGACTTAAAGCCGCGATTTTGAGACTTGTAGCAGTCATCTTAAGTCATATGGCAGCCTTAGAGTCCTTGATGTATGCCCAATTGTCCAATCTAGCTTCCCGAAGTGACGGATAGAAAGCTCGATGAGACTTGTAGCAGCGATCTTAAGTCATTTGGCAGCCTTAGAGTCCTTGATACATGCCCAATAGTCCAATCTAGCTTCCGAGAACTGACGTATAGGGGCTCGATGAGACTGGTAGCAGCGATCTTAAGTCATTTGGCAGGCTTAGAGTCCTTGATAGATGCCCAATGGTCCAATCTAGCTTCCGGAAGTGACGGATAGAAAGCTCGATGAGACTTGTAGCAGCGATCTTAAGTCATATGGCAGCCTTAGGGTCCTTGAAGGTCCAATCTAGCTTCCCGTAAGGGACTTAGAGCCGCGATTTTTTGAGACTTGCAGCAGTTATCATAAGTCATATGGCAGCACTTAGTGTCCATGATAGATGCCCAATAGTCCAATCTAGCTTCCGGAAGTGACGGATCCGAAGCTCGATGAGACTTGTAGCAGCGATCTTAAGTCATATGGCAGCCTTAGAGTCCTTGATAGTGCCCAATATTCCAAACTGGCTGCCGAAAGGTACTTAGAGCCAGCGGTACGAGACTTGTAGCAGTCATCTTAAGTCATATGGCAACCTTAGAGTCCTTTAGATGCCCTTTGGTGTCAATCTAGCTTCCGGAAGTGACGGATTGAAAGCTCGATGAGACTTGTAGCAGCGATCTTAAGTCATTTGGCAGCCTTAGAGTCCTTGATACATACCCAATAGTCCAATCTAGCTTCCGGGAAGTGACGTATAGAAAGGCTCGATGAGACTGGTAGCAGCGATCTTAAGTCATTTGGCAGGCTTAGAGTCCTTGAAAGATGCCTTATGTCCAATCTAGCTTCCGGAAGTGACGGATAGAAAGCTCGATGAGACTTGTAGCAGCGATCTTAGAATCATATGGCAGCCTTAGGGTCCATGAAGAGTCCAATCCCCCAGCTTCCGTAAGGGACTTAGAGCCGCGATTTTGAGACTTGCAGCAGTTATCATAAGTCATATGGCAGCCTTAGTGTCCATGATAGATGCTTAATAGTCCAATCTAGCTTCCGGAAGTGACGGATAGAAAGCTCGATGAGACTTGTAGCCTTCGATCTTAAGTCATATGGCAGCCTTAGAGTCCTTGATAGATGCCCAATATTCCCAAACTAGCTGCCGAAAGGTACTTAGAGCCGCGATTTTGAGACTTGTAGCAGTCATCTTAAGTCATATGGCAGCCTTAGAGTCCTTGATGTATGCCCAATTGTGTCCAATCTAGCTTCCGGAAGTGACGGATTAGAAAGCTCGATGGAGACTTGTAGCAGCGATTTTAAGTCATTTGGCGGCCTTACAGTCTAAGTTGATAGATGCCCAATAGTCCAATCTAACTTCCGGAAGAGACGAATAGAAGGCTCGTGAGACTTGTAGCAGCGATCTTAAGTCATTTGTCAACTTTAGAGTCCATGATAGATGCCCAATAGTCCAATATGGCTTCCGGAAGTGACGGATTGCCGGCTCGATGAGACTTGTTGCAGCGATCTTAAGTCATTTGGCAGCCTTAGAGCCCTTGCTAGATTCCCAATAGTCCAATCTAGCTTCGGGAAGTGACGGATAGCCGGCTCGATGAAATTTGTAGCAGCAATCTTAAGTCATATGGCAGTCTTAGAGTCCTTGATGTATGCCCAATTGTCCAATCTAGCTTCCGAAAGTGACGGATAGAAAGCTCGATGAGACTTGTAGCAGCGATCTTAAGTCATTTGGCAGCTATACCAGGTTACTTGATAGCTGCCCAATAGTCCAATCCGGCTTCCTGAGGTGACGGATAGAAGGCTCGATGAGACTTGTGGCAGCCATCTTAAGTCATATGGCAGCCTTAGGGTCCTTAAAGGGACTTAAAGCCGCGATTTTGAGACTTGTAGCAGTCATCTTAAGTCATATGGCAGCCTTAGAGTCCTTGATGTATGCCCAATTGTCCAATCTAGCTTCCGGAAGGACTTAGAAGCCGCGATTTTGAGACTTGTAGCGGTCATCTTAAGTCATATGGCAAGCCTTAGAGTCCTTGATGTATGCCCCATTGTCCAACCTAGCTTCCGAAAGGACTTAAAGCCGCGATTTTGAGACTTGTAGCAGTCATCTTAAGTCATATGGCAGCCTTAGAGTCCTTGATGTATGCCCAATTGTCCAATCTAGCTTCCGGAAGTGACGGATAGAAAGCTCGATGAGACTGGTAGCAGCGATCTTAAGTCATTTGGCAGCCTTAGGGTCCTTGAAGGATGCCCAATGATCCCAATCTAGCTTCCGGAAGTGACGGAGATAGCCGGCTCTATTAGAGATTTGTAGCAGCAATCTTAAGTCATTTGGCAGCCTTAGGGTCCTCGAAGGATGCCCAATAGTCCAATATAGCTACCGGAAGTGACGGAATTGCCGTCTCGATGAGACTTGTAGCAGCGATCTTAAGTCATTTGGCAGCCTAAGAGCCCTTGATAGATTCCCAATGGTCCAATCTGGCTTCCGGAAGTGACGGATAGCCGGCTCGATGAGATTTGTGGCAGGGATCTTAAGTCATTTGGCAGCAGCCTTAGGGTCCTCGGATGCCCAATAGTCCAATCAAGCTTCCCGAAGTGACGGATAGAAGACTCGATAAGACTTGTAGCAGCGATCTTATGTCATATGGCAGCCTTAGGGTCAGCGAAGGATGCCCAATAGTCCAATCTAGCTTCCCGAAATTGCGTAGAGCCGGCTCGATGAGACTTGTAGCAGCGACCTTAAGTCATTTGTATGCCCCACAGTCCTTGATAGGTCCCGAATAGTCCAATCTAGCTTCCGGAAGTGACGGATAGAAGGCTCGATGAGACTTGTAGCAGCGATCTTAAGTCATTTGGCAGCCTTAGAGCCCTTGATAGATTCCCAATAAGCCAAATCTCTAGCTTCGGGAAGTGACGGATAGCCGGCTCGATGAGATTTGTAACAGCAATCTTAAGTCATTTGGCATGTTTAGGGTCCTTGAAGGATGCCCAATAGTCCCAATCTAGCTTCCGGAAGTGACGGATAGAAAGCTCGATGAGACTTGTAGCAGCGATCTTTAGTCATTTGGCAGCCTTAGAGTCCTTGATAGATGCCCAATAGTCCAATCTAGCTTCCGAAGTGACGGATGGAAAGCTCGATGAGACTTGTAGCAGCGATCTTTAGTCATTTAACAGCCTTAGAGTCCTTGATAGATGCCCAATAGTCCAATCTAGCTTCCGGAAGTGACGGATAGAAGGCTCGATGAGACTTGCTCTAGCGATCTTAAGTCATTTGTCAACCTTAGAGACCTTGATAGATGCCCAATATTCCAAACTAGCTTCCGGAAGTGACGGATAGAAGGCTCGATGAGACTTGTCCGAGCGATCTTAGGGCATATGGCAGCCTTACAGTCCTTGATAGATGCCCAATATTCCAAACTAGCTGCCGAAAGGTACTTAGAGCCGCGATTTTGAGACTTGTAGCAGTCATCTTAAGTCATATGGCAGCCTTAGAGTCCTTGATAGCCCAATAATCCAATCTAGCTTCAGGAAGTGACGGATAGAAGGCTCGATGAGACTTGTAGCAGCGATCTTTAGTCATTGGCAACCTTAGGAATCCATGATAGATGCCCAATAGTCCAATCTAGCTTCCGAAGTGATGACGGATAGAAGATCGATGAGACTTGTAACAGCGATCTTAAGTCATATGGCAGCACTTAGAGTCCATGATAGATGCCCAATATTCCAAACTAGCTGCCGAAAGGTACATAGAGCCGCGATTTTGAGACTTGTAGCAGTCATCTTAAGTCATATATGGCAGATATAGAGTCCCTTGATCGATGCCCAATTGTCCAATCTCGCTTCCAGAAGTGACGGATAGAAAGCTCGATGAGACTTGTAGCAGCGATCTTAAGTCATATGGCAGCCTTAGAGTCCTTGATGTATGCCCAATAGTCAAATATAGCTTAACGAAATGGCGTAGAGCCGGCTCTGATGAGACTTATGGCAGCCATCTTAAGTCATATGGTAGCCGTAGGGTCCTCGAAAGATGCCCAATAGTCCAATCTAGCCCGGAAGGGACGGATAGAAGGCACGATAAGACATGTAGCAGCGATCTTAAGTCATATGGCAGCCTTAGGGTCCTTGAAGGACCGCCAATAGTCCAATCTAGCTTCCCGAAATTGCATGGAAAACCGGCTCGATGAGACTTGTAGCAGCGACCTTAAGTCATTTGGCAGCCTTACAGTCCTTGATAGATGCCCAATAGTCCAATCTGGCTTCCGGAGGTGACGGATAGAAGACCCGATGAGACTTGTAGCAGCGATCTTAAGTCATATGGCAACCTTAGAGTCCTTGATAGATGCCCAATATTCCAAACTAGCTGCCCGAAGGTACTTAGAAGCCGCGATTTTGAGACTTGTAGCAGTCATCTTAAGTCATATGGCAGCCCTTAGGGTCCTTGAAGGATGCCCAATAGTCCAATCTAGCTTCCGGAAGTGATGGATAGCCGACACGTTGAGACTTGTAGCAGCCATCTTAAGTCATATGGCAGCCTTACAGTCCTTGATAGCTGCTCAATGGTCCAATCTAGCTTCCGGAAGTATGGCGGATAGAAAAATCGATGTGACTTGTAGCAGCGATCTTTATCATATGGCAGCCTTAGGGTCCTTGAAGGATGCCCAATATTCAATCTGCTTCCCGAAAATTGCGTAGAGCCGGCTCGATGAGACTTGTAGCAGCGACCTTAATTTGGCAGCCTTACGGTCAGCGATAGATGCCCAATAGTCCAATCTAGCTTCCGGAAGTGACGGATAGAAGGCTCGATGAGACTTGTAGCAGCGATCTTAAGAATCATATCGAGCCTTAGAGTCTTTGATAGATGCCCAATATTCCAAACTAGCTGCCGAAAGGTACCCAGAGCCGCGATTTTGAGACTTGTAGCAGTCATCTTAAAGTCATATGGCAGCCTTAAGAGTCCTTGATGTATGCCCAATTGTCCAATCTAGCTTCCGGAAGTGACGGATAGAAAGCTCGATGAGACTTGTAGCAGCGATCTTAAGTCATTTGGCAGCCATAGGGTCCTTGAAGGATGCCCAATAGTCGAATCTAGCTTCCCGAAATTGCGTAGAGCCGGCTCGATAAGACTTGTAGCAGCCATCTTAAGTCATATGGCAGCCGTAGGGTCCTCGAAGGATGCCCAATAGTCCAATCTAGCTTCCGGAAGGGATAGAAGGCACGATAAGATAGAGCAACGATCCTTAAGTCATATGGCAGCCTTAGGGTCCTTGAAGAATGCCCAATAGTCCAAGCTAGCTTCCGGAAGTGATGGATAGCCGACACGTTGAGACTTGTAGCCCGCATCTTAAGTCATATGGCAGCCTTACAGTCCTTGATAGCTGCTCAATGGTCCAATCTAGCCTCCGGAAGTGGCGGATAGAAGGCTCGATGTGACTTGTAGCAGCGATCTTAAGTCATATGGCAACCTTAGAGTCCTTGATGTATGCCAAATAGTCCAATCCCCAAGCAACGGGAAATGGCGTTCGAAGTCGGCTCGATGAGACTTGTAGCAGCCATCTTAAGTCATATGGCAGCCGTAGGGTCCTTGATGAATGCCCAATAGTCCAAACTAGCTTCTGGAAGTGATGGATAGCCGACACGTTGAGACTTGCCAGCAACCATCTTAAGACATATGGCACCCATAGAGTCCTTGATGTATGCCCAATAGTCCAAGCTAGCTTCCGGAAGTGGCAGATGAGAAAACCCGATGTGACTTGTAGCAGCGATCTTAAGTCATATGGCAACCTTAGAGTCCTTGATGTATGCCCAATAGTCAGTACAGCTGAACGAAATGGCGTAGAGCCGGCTCGATTGAGACTTGTAGCAGCCATCTTAAGTCATTTGGCAGCCTTAGAGTCGCTGATACATGCCCAATAGTCCATCTAGCTTCCGGAAGTGACGTATAGAAGGCTCGATGAGACTGGTAGCAGCGATCTTAAGTCATTTGGCAGCCTTCGGTTCTGAAGGATGCCCAATAGTCCAAACTAGCTTCCGAAGTGATGGATAGCCGACACGTTGAGACTTGTAGCAGCCATCTTGGGACATATGGCACCCTTAGAGTCCTTGATGTATGCCCAATAGTCCATCTAGCTTAACCGAAAATGGCGTAGAGCCGCCTCGATGAGACTTGTAGCAGCCATCTTAAGTCATATGGCAGCCGTAGGGTCCTTGATGTATGCCCAATAGTCCAACCTAGCTTCCGGAAGTGATGGATGGCCGACACGTTGAGACTTGTAGCAGCCATCTTAAGTCATATGGCAGCCTTATAGTTCTTGATAGCTGCTCAATGGTCCAATCTAGCTTCCGGAAGCGGCGGATAGAAGGCTCGATGTGACTTGTAGCAGCGATCTTAAGTCAATATGGCAACCTTAGAGTCCTTGATGTATGCCCAATAGTCCAATCTAGCTGAACGAAATGGCGTAGAGCCGGCTCGATGAGACTTGTAGCAGCCATCTTAGAGTCATTTGGTAGCCTTAGGAGTCCTTGATACATGCCCAATAGTCCAATCTAGCTTCCGGAAGTGACGTATAGAAGGCTCGATGAGACTGGTAGCAGCGATCTTAAGTCATTTGGCAGCTAGAGTCCTTGAAAGGTACCCAATAGTCCAATCCTGGCTTCCGGGAAGTGACGAAGATAGAAAGCTCGTTGAGACTTGTAGCAGCGATCTTAAGTCATATGGCAGCCTTAGGGTCCTTGAAGGTCCAATCTAGCTTCCGTAAGGGACTTAGAGCCGCGATTTTGAGACTTGCAGCAGTTATCATAAGTCATATGGCAGCCTTAGAGTCCTTGATAGATGCCCAATATTCCAAACTAGCTGCCGAAAGGTACTTAGAGCCGCGATTTTGAGACTTGTAGCAGTCATCTTAAGTCATATGGCAGCCTTAGAGTCCTTGATGTATGCCCAATTGTCCAATCTAGCTTCCGGAAGTGACGGATTGAAAGCTCGATGAGACTTGTAGCAGCGATTTTAAGTCATTTGGCAGCCTTACAGTCCTTGATAGATGCCCAATAGTCCAATCTAGCTTCCGGAAGAGACGAATAGAAGGCTCGATGAGACTTGTAGCAGCGATCTTAAGTCATTTGTCAACTTTAGAGTCCGTGATAGATGCTAATAGTCCAATATAGCTTCCGGAAGTGACGGATTGCCGGCTCGATGAGACTTGTTGCAGCGATCTTAAGTCATTTGGCAGCCTTAGAGCCCTTGATAGATTCCCAATAGTCCAATCTAGCTTCGGGAAGTGACGGATAGCCGGCTCGATGAGATTTGTAGCAGCAATCTTAAGTCATATGGCAGTCTTAGAGTCCTTGATGTATGCCCAATTGTCCAATCTAGCTTCCGAAAGTGACGGATAGAAAGCTCGATGAGACTTGTAGCAGCGATCTTAAGTCATTTGGCAGCCTTAGAGTTCTTGATAGCTGCCCAATAGTCCAATCTAGCTTCCGGAAGTGACGGATAGAAGGCTCGATGAGACTTGTAGCAGCGATCTTAAGTCATTTTGCAGCCTTAGAGTCCTTGATAGATGGCCAATAGTCCAATCTAGCTTCCGCAAGTGATGGATAGCCGACACGTTGAGACTTGTAGCAGCCATCTTAAGTCATATGGCAGCCTTAGGGTCCTTGAAGGATGCCCAATAGTCCAAACTAGCTGCAGGAAGGGACTTAAAGCCGCGATTTTGAGACTTGTAGCAGTCATCTTAAGTCATATGGCAGCCTTAGAGTCCTTGATGTATGCCCAATTGTCCAATCTAGCTTCCGGAAGGGACGGATAGAAAGCTCGATGAGACTTGTAGCAGCGATAGTCCCAATAGTCCAATCTAGCTTCCGGAAGTGACGGATAGAAAGCTCGATGAGACTTGTAGCAGCGATCTTAAGTCATATGGCAGCCTTAGAGTCCTTGATAGATGCCCAATAGTCCAATCTAGCTTCCGGAAGTGACGTATAGAAGGCTCGATGAGACTGGTAGCAGCGATCTTAAGTCATTTGGCAGGCTTAGAGTCCTTGAAAGATGCCCAATAGTCCAATCTAGCTTCCGGAAGTGACGGATAGAAAGCTCGATGAGACTTGTAGCAGCGATCTTAAGTCATATGGCAGCCTTAGGGTCCTTGAAGGTCCAATCTAGCTTCCGTAAGGGACTTAGAGCCGCGATTTTGAGACTTGCAGCAGTTATCATAAGTCATATGGCAGCCTTAGTGTCCATGATAGATGCCCAATAGTCCAATCTAGCTTCCGGAAGTGACGGATAGAAAGCTCGATGAGACTTGTAGCAGCGATCTTAAGTCATATGGCAGCCTTAGAGTCCTTGATAGATGCCCAATATTCCAAACTAGCTGCCGAAAGGACTTAGAGCCGCGATTTTGAGACTTGTAGCAGTCATCTTAAGTCATATGGCAGCCTTAGAGTCCTTGATGTATGCCCAATTGTCCAATCTAGCTTCCGGAAGTGACGGATTGAAAGCTCGATGAGACTTGTAGCAGCGATCTTAAGTCATTTGGCAGCCTTAGAGTCCTTGATACATGCCCAATAGTCCAATCTAGCTTCCGGAAGTGACGTATAGAAGGCTCGATGAGACTGGTAGCAGCGATCTTAAGTCATTTGGCAGGCTTAGAGTCCTTGAAAGATGCCCAATAGTCCAATCTAGCTTCCGGAAGTGACGGATAGAAAGCTCGATGAGACTTGTAGCAGCGATCTTAAGTCATATGGCAGCCTTAGGGTCCTTGAAGGTCCAATCTAGCTTCCGGAAGGGACTAGAGCCGCGATTTTGAGACTTGCAGCAGTTATCATAAGTCATATGGCAGCCTTAGTGTCCATGATAGATGCCCAATAGTCCAATCTAGCTTCCGGAAGTGACGGATAGAAAGCTCGATGAGACTTGTAGCAGCGATCTTAAGTCATATGGCAGCCTTAGAGTCCTTGATAGATGCCCAATATTCCAAACTAGCTGCCGAAAGGTACTTAGAGCCGCGATTTTGAGACTTGTAGCAGTCATCTTAAGTCATATGGCAGCCTTAGAGTCCTTGATGTATGCCCAATAGTCCAATCTAGCTTCCAGAAGTGACGGATAGAAGGCTCGATGAGACTTGTAGCAGCGATCTTAAGTCATTTGGCAGCCTTAGGGTCCTTGATAGATGCCCAATAGTCCAATCTAGCTTCCGGAAGTGACGGATAGAAGGCTCGATGAGACTTGTAGCAGCGATCTTAAGTCATATGGCAGCCTTAGAGTCCTTGATGTATGCCCAATAGTCCAATCTAGCTTCCCGAAATGGCGTAGAGACCGGCTCGATGAGACTTGTAGCAGCCATCTTAAGTCATATGGCAGCCTTAGGGTCCTTGAAGATGCCCAATAGTCTAATCTAGCTTCCGGAAGTGGCGGATAGAAGGCTCGATGAGACTTGTAGCAGCGATCTTAAGTCATATGGCAGCCTTAGGGTCCTTGAAGGATGCCCAATAGTCCAATCTAGCTTCCCGAAATTGGCGTAGAGCCGGCTCGATGAGACTTGTAGCAGCGATCTTAAGTCATATGGCAGCCTTAGGGTCCTTGATAGATGCCCAATAGTCCAATCTAGCTTCCGGAAGTGGCGGATAGAAGGCTCGATGAGACTTGTAGCAGCGATCTTAAGTCATATGGCAGCCTTAGAGTCCTTGATAGATGCCCAATAGTCCAATCTAGCTTCCCGAAATGGCGTAGAGCCGGCTCGATGAGACTTGTAGCAGCCATCTTAAGTCATATGGCAGCCTTAGGGTCCTTGAAGGATGCCCAATAGTCCAATCTAGCTTCTGGAAGTGACGGATAGCCGGCACGTTGAGACTTGTAGCAGCCATCTTAAGTCATATGGCAGCCTTAGAGTCCTTGATGTATGCCCAATAGTCCAATCTAGCTTCCGGAAGTGACGGATAGCCGGCTCGATGAGACTTGTAGCAGCCATCTTAAGTCATATGGCAACCTTAGAGTCCTTGATGTATGCCCAATAGTCCAATCTAGCTTCCGGAAGTGGCGGATAGCCGGCTCGATGAGACTTGTAGCAGCCATCTTAAGTCATATGGCAGCCTTAGGGTCCTTGAAGGATGCCCAATAGTCCAATCTAGCTTCCGGAAGGGACGGATAGAAGGCTCGATAAGACTTGTAGCAGCGATCTTAAGTCATATGGCAGCCTTAGGGTCCTTGATGGATGCCCAATAGTCCAATCTAGCTTCCGGAAGTGATGGATAGCCGACACGTTGAGACTTGTAGCAGCCATCTTAAGTCATATGGCAGCCTTAGGGTCCTTGATGTATGCCCAATAGTCCAATCTAGCTTACCGAAATGGCGTAGAGCCGGCTCGATGAGACTTGTAGCAGCCATCTTAAGTCATATGGCAGCCGTAGAGTCCTTGATGTATGCCCAATAGTCCAAACTAGCTTCCGGAAGTGATGGATAGCCGGCTCGTTGAGACTTGTGCTGTCATGGGCCTGGGTCCTTGGATGCCCAATTGTCCAATCTAGCTTCCGGAAGGGACGGAGAGCCGCGATTTTGAGACTTGTAGCAGTCATCTTAAGTCATATGGCAGCCTTAGAGTCCTTGATGTATGCCCAATTGTCCAATCTAGCTTCCGGAAGTGACGGATAGAAAGCTCGATGAGACTGGTAGCAGCGATCTTAAGTCATTTGGCAGCCTTAGGGTCCTTGAAGGATGCCCAATAGTCCAATCTAGCTTCCGGAAGTGACGGATAGCCGGCTCGATGAGATTTGTAGCAGCAATCTTAAGTCATTTGGCAGCCTTAGGGTCCTCGAAGGATGCCCAATAGTCCAATATAGCTTCCGGAAGTGACGGACTGCCGGCTCGATGAGACTTGTAGCAGCGATCTTAAGTCATTTGGCAGCCTTAGAGCCCTTGATAGATTCCCAATAGTCCAATCTAGCTTCGGGAAGTGACGGATAGCCGGCTCGATGAGATTTGTAGCAGCAATCTTAAGTCATTTGGCAGCCTTAGGGTCCTCGAAGGATGCCCAATAGTCCAATCTAGCTTCCGGAAGTGACGGATAGAAGACTCGATAAGACTTGTAGCAGCGATCTTATGTCATATGGCAGCCTTAGGGTCCTTGAAGGATGCCCAATAGTCCAATCTAGCTTCCCGAAATTGCGTAGAGCCGGCTCGATGAGACTTGTAGCAGCGACCTTAAGTCATTTGGCAGCCTTACAGTCCTTGATAGATGCCCAATAGTCCAATCTAGCTTCCGGAAGTGACGGATAGAAGGCTCGATGAGACTTGTAGCAGCGATCTTAAGTCATTTGGCAGCCTTAGAGCCCTTGATAGATTCCCAATAGTCCAATCTAGCTTCGGGAAGTGACGGATAGCCGGCTCGATGAGATTTGTAACAGCAATCTTAAGTCATTTGGCAGCCTTAGGGTCCTTGAAGGATGCCCAATTGTCCAATCTAGCTTCCGGAAGTGACGGATAGAAAGCTCGATGAGACTTGTAGCAGCGATCTTTAGTCATTTGGCAGCCTTAGAGTCCTTGATAGATGCCCAATAGTCCAATCTAGCTTCCGGAAGTGACGGATAGAAAGCTCGATGAGACTTGTAGCAGCGATCTTTAGTCATTTGGCAGCCTTAGAGTCCTTGATAGATGCCCAATAGTCCAATCTAGCTTCCGGAAGTGACGGATAGAAGGCTCGATGAGACTTGTAGCAGCGATCTTAAGTCATTTGTCAACCTTAGAGACCTTGATAGATGCCCAATATTCCAAACTAGCTTCCGGAAGTGACGGATAGAAGGCTCGATGAGACTTGTAGCAGCGATCTTAAGTCATATGGCAGCCTTACAGTCCTTGATAGATGCCCAATATTCCAAACTAGCTGCCGAAAGGTACTTAGAGCCGCGATTTTGAGACTTGTAGCAGTCATCTTAAGTCATATGGCAGCCTTAGAGTCTTTGATGTATGCCCAATTGTCCAATCTAGCTTCCGGAAGTGACGGATAGAAAGCTCGATGAGACTTGTAGCAGCGATCTTTAGTCATTTGGCAGCCTTAGAGTCCTTGATAGATGCCCAATAGTCCAATCTAGCTTCCGGAAGTGACGGATAGAAGGCTCGATGAGACTTGTAGCAGCGATCTTAAGTCATATGGCAGCCTTAGAGTCCATGATAGATGCCCAATATTCCAAACTAGCTGCCGAAAGGTACATAGAGCCGCGATTTTGAGACTTGTAGCAGTCATCTTAAGTCATATGGCAGCCTTAGAGTCCTTGATGTATGCCCAATTGTCCAATCTAGCTTCCGAAAGTGACGGATAGAAAGCTCGATGAGACTTGTAGCAGCGATCTTAAGTCATTTGGCAGCCTTAGAGTCCTTGATAGATGCCCAATAGTCCAATCTAGCTTAACGAAATGGCGTAGAGCCGGCTCGATGAGACTTGTAGCAGCCATCTTAAGTCATATGGTAGCCGTAGGGTCCTCGAAGGATGCCCAATAGTCCAATCTAGCTTCCGGAAGGGACGGATAGAAGGCACGATAAGACATGTAGCAGCGATCTTAAGTCATATGGCAGCCTTAGGGTCCTTGAAGGATGCCCAATAGTCCAATCTAGCTTCCCGAAATTGCGTAGAGCCGGCTCGATGAGACTTGTAGCAGCGACCTTAAGTCATTTGGCAGCCTTACAGTCCTTGATAGATGCCCAATAGTCCAATCTAGCTTCCGGAAGTGACGGATAGAAGGCTCGATGAGACTTGTAGCAGCGATCTTAAGTCATATGGCAGCCTTAGAGTCCTTGATAGATGCCCAATATTCCAAACTAGCTGCCGAAAGGTACTTAGAGCCGCGATTTTGAGACTTGTAGCAGTCATCTTAAGTCATATGGCAGCCTTAGGGTCCTTGAAGGATGCCCAATAGTCCAAACTAGCTTCCGGAAGTGATGGATAGCCGACACGTTGAGACTTGTAGCAGCCATCTTAAGTCATATGGCAGCCTTACAGTCCTTGATAGCTGCTCAATGGTCCAATCTAGCTTCCGGAAGTGGCGGATAGAAGGCTCGATGTGACTTGTAGCAGCGATCTTTAGTCATATGGCAGCCTTAGGGTCCTTGAAGGATGCCCAATATTCCAATCTAGCTTCCCGAAATTGCGTAGAGCCGGCTCGATGAGACTTGTAGCAGCGACCTTAATTTGGCAGCCTTACAGTCCTTGATAGATGCCCAATAGTCCAATCTAGCTTCCGGAAGTGACGGATAGAAGGCTCGATGAGATTTGTAGCAGCAATCTTAAGTCATATGGCAGCCTTAGAGTCCTTGATAGATGCCCAATAGTCCAATCTAGCTTAACGAAATGGCGTAGAGCCGGCTCGATGAGACTTGTAGCAGCCATCTTAAGTCATATGGCAGCCGTAGGGTCCTTGATGAATGCCCAATAGTCCAAACTAGCTTCTGGAAGTGATGGATAGCCGACACGTTGAGACTTGTAGCAGCCATCTTAAGACATATGGCACCCTTAGAGTCCTTGATGTATGCCCAATAGTCCAAACTAGCTTCCGGAAGTGGCGGATAGAAGGCTCGATGTGACTTGTAGCAGCGATCTTAAGTCATATGGCAACCTTAGAGTCCTTGATGTATGCCCAATAGTCCAATCTAGCTGAACGAAATGGCGTAGAGCCGGCTCGATGAGACTTGTAGCAGCCATCTTAAGTCATATGGCAGCCGTAGGGTCCTTGATGTATGCCCAATTGTCCAATCTAGCTTCCGGAAGGGACGGATAGAAGGCTCGATAAGACATGTAGCAGCGATCTTAAGTCATATGGCAGCCTTAGGGTCCTTGAAGGATGCCCAATAGTCCAAACTAGCTTCCGGAAGTGATGGATAGCCGACACGTTGAGACTTGTAGCAGCCATCTTAAGACATATGGCACCCTTAGAGTCCTTGATGTATGCCCAATAGTCCAATCTAGCTTAACGAAATGGCGTAGAGCCGGCTCGATGAGACTTGTAGCAGCCATCTTAAGTCATATGGCAGCCGTAGGGTCCTTGATGTATGCCCAATAGTCCAAACTAGCTTCCGGAAGTGATGGATAGCCGACACGTTGAGACTTGTAGCAGCCATCTTAAGTCATATGGCAGCCTTACAGTCCTTGATAGCTGCTCAATGGTCCAATCTAGCTTCCGGAAGTGGCGGATAGAAGGCTCGATGTGACTTGTAGCAGCGATCTTAAGTCATATGGCAACCTTAGAGTCCTTGATGTATGCCCAATAGTCCAATCTAGCTGAACGAAATGGCGTAGAGCCGGCTCGATGAGACTTGTAGCAGCCATCTTAAGTCATTTGGCAGCCTTAGAGTCCTTGATACATGCCCAATAGTCCAATCTAGCTTCCGGAAGTGACGTATAGAAGGCTCGATGAGACTGGTAGCAGCGATCTTAAGTCATTTGGCAGGCTTAGAGTCCTTGAAAGATGCCCAATAGTCCAATCTAGCTTCCGGAAGTGACGGATAGAAAGCTCGATGAGACTTGTAGCAGCGATCTTAAGTCATATGGCAGCCTTAGGGTCCTTGAAGGTCCAATCTAGCTTCCGTAAGGGACTTAGAGCCGCGATTTTGAGACTTGTTGCAGTTATCATAAGTCATATGGCAGCCTTAGTGTCCATGATAGATGCCCAATAGTCCAATCTAGCTTCCGGAAGTGACGGATAGAAAGCTCGATGAGACTTGTAGCAGCGATCTTAAGTCATATGGCAGCCTTAGAGTCCTTGATAGATGCCCAATATTCCAAACTAGCTGCCGAAAGGTACTTAGAGCCGCGATTTTGAGACTTGTAGCAGTCATCTTAAGTCATATGGCAGCCTTAGAGTCCTTGATGTATGCCCAATTGTCCAATCTAGCTTCCGGAAGTGACGGATTGAAAGCTCGATGAGACTTGTAGCAGCGATTTTAAGTCATTTGGCAGCCTTACAGTCCTTGATAGATGCCCAATAGTCCAATCTAGCTGAACGAAATGGCGTAGAGCCGGCTCGATGAGACTTGTAGCAGCCATCTTAAGTCATTTGGCAGCCTTAGAGTCCTTGATACATGCCCAATAGTCCAATCTAGCTTCCGGAAGTGACGTATAGAAGGCTCGATGAGACTGGTAGCAGCGATCTTAAGTCATTTGGCAGGCTTAGAGTCCTTGAAAGATGCCCAATAGTCCAATCTAGCTTCCGGAAGTGACGGATAGAAAGCTCGATGAGACTTGTAGCAGCGATCTTAAGTCATATGGCAGCCTTAGGGTCCTTGAAGGTCCAATCTAGCTTCCGTAAGGGACTTAGAGCCGCGATTTTGAGACTTGCAGCAGTTATCATAAGTCATATGGCAGCCTTAGTGTCCATGATAGATGCCCAATAGTCCAATCTAGCTTCCGGAAGTGACGGATAGAAAGCTCGATGAGACTTGTAGCAGCGATCTTAAGTCATATGGCAGCCTTAGAGTCCTTGATAGATGCCCAATATTCCAAACTAGCTGCCGAAAGGTACTTAGAGCCGCGATTTTGAGACTTGTAGCAGTCATCTTAAGTCATATGGCAGCCTTAGAGTCCTTGATGTATGCCCAATTGTCCAATCTAGCTTCCGGAAGTGACGGATTGAAAGCTCGATGAGACTTGTAGCAGCGATTTTAAGTCATTTGGCAGCCTTACAGTCCTTGATAGATGCCCAATAGTCCAATCTAGCTTCCGGAAGAGACGAATAGAAGGCTCGATGAGACTTGTTGCAGCGATCTTAAGTCATTTGGCAGCCTTAGAGCCCTTGATAGATTCCCAATAGTCCAATCTAGCTTCGGGAAGTGACGGATAGCCGGCTCGATGAGATTTGTAGCAGCAATCTTAAGTCATATGGCAGTCTTAGAGTCCTTGATGTATGCCCAATTGTCCAATCTAGCTTCCGAAAGTGACGGATAGAAAGCTCGATGAGACTTGTAGCAGCGATCTTAAGTCATTTGGCAGCCTTAGAGCCCTTGATAGATTCCCAATAGTCCAATCTAGCTTCCGGAAGTGACGGATAGCCGGCTCGATGAGATTTGTAGCAGCAATCTTAAGTCATATGGCAGTCTTAGAGTCCTTGATGTATGCCCAATTGTCCAATCTAGCTTCCGAAAGTGACGGATAGAAAGCTCGATGAGACTTGTAGCAGCGATCTTAAGTCATTTTGCAGCCTTAGAGTCCTTGATAGATGGCCAATAGTCCAATCTAGCTTCCGCAAGTGATGGATAGCCGACACGTTGAGACTTGTAGCAGCCATCTTAAGTCATATGGCAGCCTTAGGGTCCTTGAAGGATGCCCAATAGTCCAAACTAGCTGCAGGAAGGGACTTAAAGCCGCGATTTTGAGACTTGTAGCAGTCATCTTAAGTCATATGGCAGCCTTAGAGTCCTTGATGTATGCCCAATTGTCCAATCTAGCTTCCGGAAGTGACGGATAGAAAGCTCGATGAGACTTGTAGCAGCGATCTTAAGTCATTTGGCAGCCTTAGAGTCCTTGAAAGATGCCCAATAGTCCAATCTAGCTTCCGGAAGTGACGGATAGAAAGCTCGATGAGACTTGTAGCAGCGATCTTAAGTCATATGGCAGCCTTAGGGTCCTTGAAGGTCCAATCTAGCTTCCGTAAGGGACTTAGAGCCGCGATTTTGAGACTTGCAGCAGTTATCATAAGTCATATGGCAGCCTTAGTGTCCATGATAGATGCCCAATAGTCCAATCTAGCTTCCGGAAGTGACGGATAGAAAGCTCGATGAGACTTGTAGCAGCGATCTTAAGTCATATGGCAGCCTTAGAGTCCTTGATAGATGCCCAATATTCCAAACTAGCTGCCGAAAGGTACTTAGAGCCGCGATTTTGAGACTTGTAGCAGTCATCTTAAGTCATATGGCAGCCTTAGAGTCCTTGATGTATGCCCAATTGTCCAATCTAGCTTCCGGAAGTGACGGATTGAAAGCTCGATGAGACTTGTAGCAGCGATCTTAAGTCATTTGGCAGCCTTAGAGTCCTTGATACATGCCCAATAGTCCAATCTAGCTTCCGGAAGTGACGTATAGAAGGCTCGATGAGACTGGTAGCAGCGATCTTAAGTCATTTGGCAGGCTTAGAGTCCTTGAAAGATGCCCATAGTCCAATCTAGCTTCCGGAAGTGACGGATAGAAAGCTCGATGAGACTTGTAGCAGCGATCTTAAGTCATATGGCAGCCTTAGGGTCCTTGAAGGTCCAATCTAGCTTCCGTAAGGGACTTAGAGCCGCGATTTTGAGACTTGCAGCAGTTATCATAAGTCATATGGCAGCCTTAGTGTCCATGATAGATGCCCAATAGTCCAATCTAGCTTCCGGAAGTGACGGATAGAAAGCTCGATGAGACTTGTAGCAGCGATCTTAAGTCATATGGCAGCCTTAGAGTCCTTGATAGATGCCCAATATTCCAAACTAGCTGCCGAAAGGTACTTAGAGCCGCGATTTTGAGACTTGTAGCAGTCATCTTAAGTCATATGGCAGCCTTAGAGTCCTTGATGTATGCCCAATTGTCCAATCTAGCTTCCGGAAGTGACGGATTGAAAGCTCGATGAGACTTGTAGCAGCGATTTTAAGTCATTTGGCAGCCTTACAGTCCTTGATAGATGCCCAATAGTCCAATCTAGCTTCCGGAAGAGACGAATAGAAGGCTCGATGAGACTTGTAGCAGCGATCTTAAGTCATTTGTCAACTTTAGAGTCCATGATAGATGCCCAATAGTCCAATATAGCTTCCGGAAGTGACGGATTGCCGGCTCGATGAGACTTGTAGCAGCGATCTTAAGTCATTTGGCAGCCTTAGAGCCCTTGATAGATTCCCAATAGTCCAATCTAGCTTCGGGAAGTGACGGATAGCCGGCTCGATGAGATTTGTAGCAGCAATCTTAAGTCATATGGCAGTCTTAGAGTCCTTGATGTATGCCCAATTGTCCAATCTAGCTTCCGAAAGTGACGGATAGAAAGCTCGATGAGACTTGTAGCAGCGATCTTAAGTCATTTGGCAGCCTTAGAGTTCTTGATAGCTGCCCAATAGTCCAATCTAGCTTCCGGAAGTGACGGATAGAAGGCTCGATGAGACTTGTAGCAGCGATCTTAAGTCATTTGGCAGCCTTAGAGTCCTTGATAGATGCCCAATAGTCCAATCTAGCTTCCGGAAGTGATGGATAGCCGACACGTTGAGACTTGTAGCAGCCATCTTAAGTCATATGGCAGCCTTAGGGTCCTTAAAGGGACTTAAAGCCGCGATTTTGAGACTTGTAGCAGTCATCTTAAGTCATATGGCAGCCTTAGAGTCCTTGATGTATGCCCAATTGTCCAATCTAGCTTCCGGAAGGGACTTAGAGCCGCGATTTTGAGACTTGTAGCAGTCATCTTAAGTCATATGGCAGCCTTAGAGTCCTTGATGTATGCCCAATTGTCCAATCTAGCTTCCGAAAGGGACTTAGAGCCGCGATTTTGAGACTTGTAGCAGTCATCTTAAGTCATATGGCAGCCTTAGAGTCCTTGATGTATGCCCAATTGTCCAATCTAGCTTCCGGAAGTGACGGATAGAAAGCTCGATGAGACTGGTAGCAGCGATCTTAAGTCATTTGGCAGCCTTAGGGTCCTTGAAGGATGCCCAATAGTCCAATCTAGCTTCCGGAAGTGACGGATAGCCGGCTCGATGAGATTTGTAGCAGCAATCTTAAGTCATTTTGCAGCCTTAGGGTCCTCGAAGGATGCCCAATAGTCCAATATAGCTTCCGGAAGTGACGGACTGCCGGCTCGATGAGACTTGTAGCAGCGATCTTAAGTCATTTGGCAGCCTAAGAGCCCTTGATAGATGCCCAATAGTCCAATCTAGCTTCCGGAAGTGACGGATAGCCGGCTCGATGAGATTTGTAGCAGCAATCTTAAGTCATTTGGCAGCCTTAGGGTCCTCGAAGGATGCCCAATAGTCCAATCTGGCTTCCGGAAGTGACGGATAGGCCGGCTCGATAAGACTTGTAGCAGCGATCTTATGTCATTTGGCAGCCTTAGGGTCCTTGAAGGATGCCCATAGTCCAATCTATCTTCCGGAAGTGACGGATAGCCGGCTCGATGAGACTTGTAGCAGCGACCTTAAGTCATTTGGCAGCCTTAGGGTCCTTGATAGATGCCCAATAGTCCAATCTAGCTTCCGGAAGTGACGGATAGAAGGCTCGATGAGACTTGTAGCAGCGAT
The DNA here is from genome assembly GCA_018150735.1 of Drosophila sp. 14030-0761.01. Classification (NCBI taxonomy): domain Eukaryota; kingdom Metazoa; phylum Arthropoda; class Insecta; order Diptera; family Drosophilidae; genus Drosophila; species Drosophila sp. 14030-0761.01. The sequence goes on from JAECWO010000040.1 coordinate 30,282, forward strand.
CTTAAGTCATTTGGCAGCCTTAGAGCCCTTGATAGATGCCCAATAGTCCAATCTAGCTTCGGGAAGTGACGGATAGCCGGCTCGATGAGACTTGTAGCAGCGACCTTAAGTCATTTGGCAGCCTTAGAGTCCTTGATGGATGCCCAATAGTCCAATCTAGCTTCCGGAAGTGACGGATAGCCGGCTCGATGAGACTTGTAGCAGCGATCTTTAGTCATTTGGCAGCCTTAGAGTCCTTGATAGATGCCCAATAGTCCAATCTAGCTTCCGGAAGTGACGGATAGAAAGCTCGATGAGACTTGTAGCAGCGATCTTTAGTCATTTGGCAGCCTTAGAGTCCTTGATAGATGCCCAATAGTCCAATCTAGCTTCCGGAAGTGACGGATAGAAGGCTCGATGAGACTTGTAGCAGCGATCTTTAGTCATTTGGCAGCCTTAGAGACCTTGATAGATGCCCAATAGTCCAATCTAGCTTCCGGAAGTGACGGATAGAAGGCTCGATGAGACTTGTAGCAGCGATCTTAAGTCATATGGCAGCCTTAGAGACCTTGATAGATGCCCAATAGTCCAAACTAGCTGCCGGAAGGGACTTAGAGCCGCGATTTTGAGACTTGTAGCAGTCATCTTAAGTCATATGGCAGCCTTAGAGTCCTTGATGGATGCCCAATTGTCCAATCTAGCTTCCGGAAGTGACGGATAGAAAGCTCGATGAGACTTGTAGCAGCGATCTTAAGTCATTTGGCAGCCTTAGAGTCCTTGATAGATGCCCAATAGTCCAATCTAGCTTCCGGAAGTGACGGATAGAAGGCTCGATGAGACTTGTAGCAGCGATCTTAAGTCATATGGCAGCCTTAGAGTCCATGATAGATGCCCAATAGTCCAAACTAGCTGCCGAAGGGACTTAGAGCCGCGATTTTGAGACTTGTAGCAGTCATCTTAAGTCATATGGCAGCCTTAGAGTCCTTGATGTATGCCCAATTGTCCAATCTAGCTTCCGGAAGTGACGGATAGAAAGCTCGATGAGACTTGTAGCAGCGATCTTAAGTCATTTGGCAGCCTTAGAGTCCTTGATAGATGCCCAATAGTCCAATCTAGCTTAACGAAATGGCGTAGAGCCGGCTCGATGAGACTTGTAGCAGCCATCTTAAGTCATATGGTAGCCGTAGGGTCCTCGAAGGATGCCCAATAGTCCAATCTAGCTTCCGGAATGGACGGATAGAAGGCACGATAAGACATGTAGCAGCGATCTTAAGTCATATGGCAGCCTTAGGGTCCTTGAAGGATGCCCAATAGTCCAATCTAGCTTCCCGAAATTGCGTAGAGCCGGCTCGATGAGACTTGTAGCAGCGACCTTAAGTCATTTGGCAGCCTTACAGTCCTTGATAGATGCCCAATAGTCCAATCTAGCTTCCGGAAGTGACGGATAGAAGGCTCGATGAGACTTGTAGCAGCGATCTTGAGTCATATGGCAGCCTTAGAGTCCTTGATAGATGCCCAATATTCCAAACTAGCTGCCGAAAGGTACTTAGAGCCGCGATTTTGAGACTTGTAGCAGTCATCTTAAGTCATATGGCAGCCTTAGGGTCCTTGAAGGATGCCCAATAGTCCAAACTAGCTTCCGGAAGTGATGGATAGCCGACACGTTGAGACTTGTAGCAGCCATCTTAAGTCATATGGCAGCCTTACAGTCCTTGATAGCTGCTCAATGGTCCAATCTAGCTTCCGGAAGTGGCGGATAGAAGGCTCGATGTGACTTGTAGCAGCGATCTTTAGTCATATGGCAGCCTTAGGGTCCTTGAAGGATGCCCAATATTCCAATCTAGCTTCCCGAAATTGCGTAGAGCCGGCTCGATGAGACTTGTAGCAGCGACCTTAATTTGGCAGCCTTACAGTCCTTGATAGATGCCCAATAGTCCAATCTAGCTTCCGGAAGTGACGGATAGAAGGCTCGATGAGACTTGTAGCAGCGATCTTAAGTCATATGGCAGCCTTAGAGTCCTTGATAGATGCCCAATATTCCAAACTAGCTGCCGAAAGGTACTTAGAGCCGCGATTTTGAGACTTGTAGCAGTCATCTTAAGTCATATGGCAGCCTTAGAGTCCTTGATGTATGCCCAATTGTCCAATCTAGCTTCCGGAAGTGACGGATAGAAAGCTCGATGAGACTTGTAGCAGCGATCTTAAGTCATTTGGCAGCCTTAGAGTCCTTGATAGATGCCCAATAGTCCAATCTAGCTTAACGAAATGGCGTAGAGCCGGCTCGATGAGACTTGTAGCAGCCATCTTAAGTCATATGGCAGCCGTAGGGTCCTCGAAGGATGCCCAATAGTCCAAACTAGCTTCCGGAAGTGATGGATAGCCGACACGTTGAGACTTGTAGCAGCCATCTTAAGTCATATGGCAGCCTTACAGTCCTTGATAGCTGCTCAATGGTCCAATCTAGCTTCCGGAAGTGGCGGATAGAAGGCTCGATGTGACTTGTAGCAGCGATCTTAAGTCATATGGCAACCTTAGAGTCCTTGATGTATGCCCAATAGTCCAATCTAGCTGAACGAAATGGCGTAGAGCCGGCTCGATGAGACTTGTAGCAGCCATCTTAAGTCATATGGCAGCCGTAGGGTCCTTGATGTATGCCCAATTGTCCAATCTAGCTTCCGGAAGGGACGGATAGAAGGCTCGATAAGACATGTAGCAGCGATCTTAAGTCATATGGCAGCCTTAGGGTCCTTGAAGGATGCCCAATAGTCCAAACTAGCTTCCGGAAGTGATGGATAGCCGACACGTTGAGACTTGTAGCAGCCATCTTAAGACATATGGCACCCTTAGAGTCCTTGATGTATGCCCAATAGTCCAATCTAGCTTAACGAAATGGCGTAGAGACGGCTCGATGAGACTTGTAGCAGCCATCTTAAGTCATATGGCAGCCGTAGGGTCCTTGATGTATGCCCAATAGTCCAAACTAGCTTACGGAAGTGATGGATAGCCGACACGTTGAGACTTGTAGCAGCCATCTTAAGTCATATGGCAGCCTTACAGTCCTTGATAGCTGCTCAATGGTCCAATCTAGCTTCCGGAAGTGGCGGATAGAAGGCTCGATGTGACTTGTAGCAGCGATCTTAAGTCATATGGCAACCTTAGAGTCCTTGATGTATGCCCAATAGTCCAATCTAGCTTAACGAAATGGCGTAGAGCCGGCTCGATGAGACTTGTAGCAGCCATCTTAAGTCATATGGCAGCCGTAGGGTCCTTGATGTATGCCCAATAGTCCAAACTAGCTTCCGGAAGTGATGGATAGCCGACACGTTGAGACTTGTAGCAGCCATCTTAAGTCATATGGCAGCCTTAGGGTCCTTGAAGGATGCCCAATAGTCCAAACTAGCTTCCGGAAGTGATGGATAGCCGACACGTTGAGACTTGTAGCAGCCATCTTAAGTCATATGGCAGCCTTACAGTCCTTGATAGCTGCTCAATGGTCAAATCTAGCTTCCGGAAGTGGCGGATAGAAGGCTCGATGTGACTTGTAGCAGCGATCTTAAGTCATATGGCAACCTTAGAGTCCTTGATGTATGCCCAATAGTCCAATCTAGCTGAACGAAATGGCGTAGAGCCGGCTCGATGAGACTTGTAGCAGCCATCTTAAGTCATATGGCAGCCTTACAGTCCTTGATAGCTGCTCAATGGTCCAATCTAGCTTCCGGAAGTGGCGGATAGAAGGCTCGATGTGACTTGTAGCAGCGATCTTAAGTCATATGGCAACCTTAGAGTCCTTGATGTATGCCAAATAGTCCAATCTAGCTTAACGAAATGGCGTAGAGCCGGCTCGATGAGACTTGTAGCAGCCATCTTAAGTCATATGGCAGCCGTAGGGTCCTTGAAGGATGCCCAATAGTCCAAACTAGCTTCCGGAAGTGATGGATAGCCGACAGGTTGAGACTTGTAGCAGCCATCTTAAGTCATATGGCAGCCTTACAGTCCTTGATAGCTGCTCAATGGTCCAATCTAGCTTCCGGAAGTGGCGGATAGAAGGCTCGATGTGACTTGTAGCAGCGATCTTAAGTCATATGGCAACCTTAGAGTCCTTGATGTATGCCCAATAGTCCAATCTAGCTGAACGAAATGGCGTAGAGCCGGCTCGATGAGACTTGTAGCAGCCATCTTAAGTCATATGGCAGCCTTACAGTCCTTGATAGCTGCTCAATGGTCCAATCTAGCTTCCGGAAGTGGCGGATAGAAGGCTCGATGTGACTTGTAGCAGCGATCTTAAGTCATATGGCAACCTTAGAGTCCTTGATGTATGCCAAATAGTCCAATCTAGCTTAACGAAATGGCGTAGAGCCGGCTCGATGAGACTTGTAGCAGCCATCTTAAGTCATATGGCAGCCGTAGGGTCCTTGATGTATGCCCAATAGTCCAAACTAGCTTCCGGAAGTGATGGATAGGCGACACGTTGAGACTTGTAGCAGCCATCTTAAGTCATATGGCAACCTTAGAGTCCTTGATGTATGCCAAATAGTCCAATCTAGCTTAACGAAATGGCGTAGAACCGGCTCGATGAGACTTGTAGCAGCCATCTTAAGTCATATGGCAGCCGTAGGGTCCTTGATGTATGCCCAATAGTCCAAACTAGCTTCCGGAAGTGATGGATAGCCGACACGTTGAGACTTGTAGCAGCCATCTTAAGTCATATGGCAACCTTAGAGTCCTTGATGTATGCCCAATAGTCCAATCTAGCTTCAGGAAATGGCGTAGAGCCGGCTCGATGAGACTTGTAGCAGCCATCTTAAGTCATATGGCAGCCTTACAGTCCTTGATAGCTGCTCAATGGTCCAATCTAGCTTCCGGAAGTGGCGGATAGAAGGCTCGATGTGACTTGTAGCAGCGATCTTAAGTCATATGGCAACCTTAGAGTCCTTGATGTATGCCCAATAGTCCAATCTAGCTGAACGAAATGGCGTAGAGCCGGCTCGATGAGACTTGTAGCAGCCATCTTAAGTCATATGGCAGCCGTAGGGTCCTTGATGTATGCCCAATTGTCCAATCTAGCTTCCAGAAGGGACGGATAGAAGGCTCGATAAGACATGTAGCAGCGATCTTAAGTCATATGGCAGCCTTAGGGTCCTTGAAGGATGCCCAATAGTCCAAACTAGCTTCCGGAAGTGATGGATAGCCGACACGTTGAGACTTGTAGCAGCCATCTTAAGACATATGGCACCCTTAGAGTCCTTGATGTATGCCCAATTGTCCAATCTAGCTTCCGGAAGTGACGGATAGCCGGCACGTTGAGACTTGTAGCAGCCATCTTAAGTCATATGGCAGCCTTAGGGTCCTTGAAGGATGCCCAATAGTCCAATATAGCTTCGGGAAGTGATGGATAGCCGACACGTTGAGACTTGTAGCAGCGATCTTAAGTCATATGGCAGCTTTAGGGTCCTTGAAGGATGCCCAATAGTCCAAACTAGCTGCCGGAAGGGACTTAGAGCCGCGATTTTGAGACTTGTAGCAGTCATATGGCAGCCTTAGAGTCCTTGATGTATGCCCAATTGTCCAATCTAGCTTTTGGAAGTGACGGATAGAAAGCTCGATGAGACTTGTAGCAGCGATCTTAAGTCATTTGGCAGCCTTAGAGTCCTTGATAGATGCCCAATATTCCAAACTAGCTGCAGGAAGGGACTTAAAGCCGCGATTTTGAGACTTGTAGCAGTCATCTTAAGTCATATGGCAGCCTTAGATTCCTTGATAGATGACCAATAGTCCAATCTAGCTTCCGAAAGTGACGTATAGAAGGCTCGATGAGACTGGTAGCAGCGATCTTAAGTCATTTGGCAGCCTTAGAGTCCTTGATAGATGCCCAATAGTCCAATCTAGCTTCCGGAAGTGACGGATAGAAAGCTCGATGAGACTTGTAGCAGCGATCTTAAGTCATTTGGCAGCCTTAGATTCCTTGATAGCTGCCCAATAGTCCAATCTAGCTTCCGGAAGTGACGGATAAAAGGCTCGATAAGACTTGTAGCAGCGATCTTAAGTCATTTGGCAGCCTTAGAGTCCTTGGTAGATGCCCAATATTCCAAACTAGCTGCAGGAAGGGACTTAAAGCCGCGATTTTGAGACTTGTAGCAGTCATCTTAAGTCATATGGCAGCCTTAGATTCCTTGATAGATGACCAATAGTCCAATCTAGCTTCCGGAAGTGACGTATAGAAGGCTCGATGAGACTGGTAGCAGCGATCTTAAGTCATTTGGCAGCCTTAGATTCCTTGATAGATGACCAATAGTCCAATCTAGCTTCCGGAAGTGACGGATAGAAAGCTCGATGAGACTTGTAGCAGCGATCTTAAGTCATATGGCAGCCTTAGGGTCCTTGAAGGATGCCCAATAGTCCAATCTAGCTTCCGGAAGTGATGGATAGCCGACACGTTGAGACTTGTAGCAGCCATCTTAAGTCATATGGAAGCTTTAGGGTCCTTGAAGGATGCCCAACAGTCCAATCTAGCTTCCTGAAGTGACGGATAGCCGGCTCGACGAGATTTGTAGCAGCCACCTTAAGTCATTTGGCAGCCTTAGATTCCTTGATAGCTGCCCAATAGTCCAATCTAGCTTCCGGAAGTGACGAATAGAAGGCTCGATGAGACTTGTAGCAGCGATCTTAAGTCATTTGGCAGCCTTAGAGCCATTGATAGCTGCCCAACAGTCCAATCTAGCTTCCGGAAGTGACGGATAGAAGGCTCGATGAGATTTGTAGCAGCGATCGCGTTGAGACTTGTAGCAGCCATCTTAAGTCATATGGCAGCCTTAGGGTCCTTGAAGGATGCCCAATAGTCCAATATAGCTTCGGGAAGTGATGGATAGCCGACACGTTGAGACTTGTAGCAGCCATCTTAAGTCATATGGCAGCCTTAGAGTCCTTGATAGCTGCTCAATGGTCCAATCTAGCTTCCGGAAGTGGCGGATAGAAGGCTCGATGTGACTTGTAGCAGCGATCTTAAGTCATATGGCAACCTTAGAGTCCTTGATGTATGCCAAATAGTCCAATCTAGCTTAACGAAATGGCGTAGAGCCGGCTCAATGAGACTTGTAGCAGCCATCTTAAGTCATATGGCAGCCTTAGGGTCCTTGATGTATGCCCAATAGTCCAAACTAGCTTCCGGAAGTGACGGATAGCCGGCTCGTTGAGACTTGTAGCAGCCATCTTAAGTCATATGGCAGCCTTAGGGTCCTTGAAGGATGCCCAATAGTCCAAACTAGCTTCCGGAAGTGATGGATAGCCGGCACGTTGAGACTTGTAGCAGCCATCTTAAGTCATATGGCAGCCTTAGGGTCCTTGAAGGATGCCCAATAGTCCAATATAGCTTCGGGAAGTGATGGATAGCCGACACGTTGAGACTTGTAGCAGCCATCTTAAGTCATATGGCAGCCTTAGAGTCCTTGATAGCTGCCCAATGGTCCAATCTAGCTTCCGGAAGTGACGGATAGAAGGCTCGATGAGACTTGTAGCAGCGATCTTAAGTCATATGGCAACCTTAGAGTCCTTGATGTATGCCCAATAGTCCAATCTAGCTTAACGAAATGGCGTAGAGCCGGCTCAATGAGACTTGTAGCAGCCATCTTAAGTCATATGGCAGCCTTAGGGTCCTTGATGTATGCCCAATAGTCCAAACTAGCTTCCGGAAGTGATGGATAGCCGGCACGTTGAGACTTGTAGCAGCCATCTTAAGTCATATGGCAGCCTTAGGGTCCTTGAAGGATGCCCAATAGTCCAATCTAGCTTCCGGAAGTGACGGATAGAAGGCTCGATGAGATTTGTAGCAGCGATCGCGTTGAGACTTGTAGCAGCCATCTTAAGTCATATGGCAGCCTTAGGGTCCTTGATAGATGCCCAATAGTCCAATATAGCTTCCGGAAGTGATGGATAGCCGACACGTTGAGACTTGTAGCAGCCATCTTAAGTCATATGGCAGCCTTAGAGTCCTTGATAGCTGCCCAATGGTCCAATCTAGCTTCCGGAAGTGACGGATAGAAGGCTCGATGAGACTTGTAGCAGCGATCTTAAGTCATATGGCAGCCTTAGAGTCCTTGATAGCTGCCCAATAGTCCAATCTAGCTTAACGAAATGGCGTAGAGCCGGCTCGATGAGACTTGTAGCAGCCATCTTAAGTCATATGGCAGCCTTAGAGTCCTTGATGTATGCCCAATTGTCCAATCTAGCTTCCGGAAGTGACGGATAGCCGGCACGTTGAGACTTGTAGCAGCCATCTTAAGTCATATGGCAGCCTTAGGGTCCTTGAAGGATGCCCAATAGTCCAATCTAGCTTCCGGAAGTGATGGATAGCCGACACGTTGAGACTTGTAGCAGCGATCTTAAGTCATATGGCAGCCTTAGGGTCCTTGAAGGATGCCCAATAGTCCAATCTAGCTTCCGGAAGTGACGGATAGCCGGCTCGTTGAGACTTGTAGCAGCCATCTTAAGTCATATGGCAGCCTTAGGGTCCTTGATGTATGCCCAATTGTCCAATCTAGCTTCCGGAAGTGACGGATAGAAGGCTCGATAAGACTTGTAGCAGCGATCTTAAGTCATATGGCAGCCTTAGGGTCCTTGAAGGATGCCCAATAGTCCAAACTAGTTTCCGGAAGTGATGGATAGCCGACACGTTGAGACTTGTAGCAGCCATCTTAAGTCATATGGCACCCTTAGAGTCCTTGATGTATGCCCAATTGTCCAATCTAGCTTCCGGAAGTGACGGATAGCCGGCACGTTGAGACTTGTAGCAGCCATCTTAAGTCATATGGCAGCCTTAGGGTCCTTGAAGGATGCCCATTAGTCCAATATAGCTTCGGGAAGTGATGGATAGCCGACACGTTGAGACTTGTAGCAGCGATCTTAAGTCATATGGAAGCCTTAGGGTCCTTGAAGGATGCCCAATAGTCCAAACTAGCTGCCGGAAGGGACTTAGAGCCGCGATTTTGAAACTTGTAGTAGTCATCTTAAGTCATATGGCAGCCTTAGAGTCCTTTGACTAGTTGACCAATAGTCCAATCTAGCTTCCGGACGTGTTTTTTTACGCTTATAGAAGCTGTGAGATTTTTTCCCCGCGACAAAAATATCCTTAAATTTCTCAATACTCAACTCGGCTATAGTTGAAATAATTCCGATTTTTTTATTTCCATTTCGCGTTTTGGGTTTTTGTTGGTTCGTTTTGACTTGTGCAAACGTCAAAATCAAATTTTACCAAAACGTCTTATTAACATGCACCAATAATCCAATCTAGCTTCCGGAAGTGACGGATAGTTGTTTCGTTAAGACTTTTAGCGCTGGTCTTAAGTCATATGGCAGCCTTAGACCCTTGATAGCTGCCCAATAGTCCAAATTTCTAGCATTCCGTTCAATTTGACGCGCTAGCCGGCTCGTTCGATGACTTTTGTTCGCAGCGATCTTAAGTCATATGGCAGCCTTTCTAGAGTCCTTGAGTGATGCCCTTTAGTCCAATTTAGCTTCCGGAAGTGACGATATGAAGGCTCGATGCTTAGACTTGTAGCAGTGATCTTAAGTCATTTGGCAGCCTTAGTGTTCTTGATTGATGCCCAAAAGTCTAATGTCTAGCTTCTCGGAAGTGACGAAATAGCAAAGTCTCGACCGAGCTAAAGATTGTCAGGGTCTTAAGTCTTATGGCAGCCTGTGTGAGAGTCCTTGTAGATGTGAAGTGTGCGGGTCTCACGCTTCCGGAAGATGACGGACTATTAAGGCTCGATGGAGGCTTGTAGCATGCGATCTTAAGTCGCGATATGGCAGCCTGAGATGCGGTCTTTGATAGATGCCCAATAGTCCAATCTAGCTTCCGGAAGTGACGGATAGAAGGTCTCGATGAGACTTGTAGCGGAGCGATCTTAAGTCATTTGGCAGCCTTAGAGTCCTTGATGGAGTGCCTAATAGTCCAAACCAGCTTCCCGAAGTGCATAAAAGGCTCGATGAGACTTGTAGCAGCCGTCTTTAGTCGTCCATGGCAGCCTTAGGGTCTCTTGATAGATGCCCAATAGTCCAATCTAGCTGCCTGAAATCGTTTAAAACCCGGTAATACCCGGCATTGATGAGACTTGTCCAATCATCTGTAAGTCATATGGCAGCCTTAGAGTCCTTGATAGTATGCCCAATAGTCCAATCTAGCTTCCGGAAGTGACGGATGGAAATTGCCGATAGTCTTTATTATAGGAGGCAATCTAGCTTCGGAAGTGGCTTTGCTGGTAGCAGTTGCAACTCCCAATGTAGAGCTGGTATTGTAGCCAGCTTAAGGGATCTTATGGGTTCCAGCCTTAGAAACATGTCCTTGTTTCTAGGCTTGCCCCTGAAGTACGTCTGATGATGCTATGGCCTATATTCGGTCTGTGGTTAAAGACCCGGATATTGCAGTCGATGAGTTACTTTGTATGCAGCCATCTTAAGTCATATGGCAGCCTTAGTGTCCTTGCCAACAGGATGCCCAATAGTCACAAACAGCTTTTGGCCGGAAGCACATTATAGTTAACGGATAGAAGGCTCGATGAGACTTGAAATAGCGGCCATCTTTAGTCATATGGCAGCCTTAGAGTCCTTGATAGATGCCCAATAATCCAATCCAGCTTCCGGAAGTGACGGATAGCAGGCATCGCTGAGACTTGTAGCAGCGATCTTAAATCATATGGCAGCCTTAGGGTCATTATGGGTTGCCAGAATGTGAGAGGGACTGAAATCAAAACTTACTAATCTTATGTAGATAGCCTTTCTTTTACGAATAACATTTTAGCTTACGGAGACGTGGCTAAAACCTGACATTGCTGATGCATCTGTTTTTGCTTCAAAATTTTCTGTATTCAGATGGGAGCAACTCTCGAGTCCTTGATGGAGTGCCCAATGCAGTCCAATCTAGCTTTTCCATCGGAAGTGACAGATTGCTGCCGGCTCGATGAGACTTGTAGCATTGATCTTAAGTCGTATGGTAGCCTTATCATTCTTTTTCGCCTACATGCCCAATTGTCCAATCTAGCTTCCACCGAAGTGACGGATGACATGGCTCGATGAGACTTGTAGCAGCATCTTAGAGGCATTTGGCAGCCTTTGCTTTAACTTGATAATGCGCGATAGTCTAATTACTGTTCTAGGAAGATTTTAATTTACCTTCCATAGCATGGCACTTGCGTAGCAGTCTACCTTAAGTCGTTTGGCACGTCACATGACTCCTTGATTGATGCCCAATAGTCCAATCTAGCTTCCGGAAGTACGGATCAAGTCAATTCTAGTGCGTAATACATATGGCGCCTTAAGTCTAATGGAAGATCATTAGAGTCTGATATTTGTACTTGATCCTTCCAATCTGTGCTGTTTGCATGGATTGAACCTTGGTTCTTCCGGAAGATAAATTTCATCCTACTGATCTTAAATTTAACATATTGAGCTGCCTTAGGTCCTTGATAGATGCCCAATACTTGGTCCAATGCTAGCTCCGAACCGTGTTGTCGTAAAAAAGGCTTTTTTAGACTTAATGTTGCATTCTTGCTAAAGTATTGGCAGCCTTATGTGTACAATTGATAGACATGGCTCAATAGTCCATTCTAGCTTCGGAAGTACACTTGATAGAGGCTCGTTCGAGACTTGTAGTTCAGCGATCTTAAGTCATATGGCAGCCTTAGACGTCCTTGATAGTTGCCCAATAGTCCAATCTAGCTTCCGGAAGTGACGATGATAAAAAGCTCGATGAAACTCGCTGTTCGGCCGATCTTAAGTCATTATGTTGCTAGCCTTAGAGTCTTGATGGTGCCCAATAGTCCAATAGCTATAAGGATATGGAGCGATCTTAAGTTATCTAGCGGCGCTGCAAATGTCAGTTTTCTGCGGATCCTAAGCAATTTTAGACTTGTAGCAGCAATCTTAAGTCATCATTGCAGCCTTAGAGTCCTTGATCGTTTGCCCAATAGTCCAATCTAGCTCCGGAAGTGACGGATAGAAGGCAATTGCAGACTTGTTTGCAGCGATCTTAATTCATATGGCAGCCTTAGAGTCCTTGATGCATGCCGAATAGTCAATCAAGACTTCCGGATACTGATCGGTTAAAAAGTCGAACTGAGATTTATAATCCAGCGATCTTAGTGAAAGTGCAGCTTCTTAGAGTCCTTGATTTAGTGCCCAATAGTCCAATCTAGCTTCCGGAAGTGACCTAGACGGCTCGATGAGACTTGTAGCTGCGATCTTAAGTATTGGCAGCCTTAGAGTCCTTGATATGCCCAATAGCCAATCTAGCTTCCGGAAGTGATTTTAGTTGGCTCGTTGAGACGTCGTAGCTGCCATCTATTTGGAAGGAATCATATGGCTCGCCTTAAAGATGGTAAAAAGTCCAAAGCTTCCGAAACTATAGGGGTACTTCCAAATTGTCTGCTATTCCTAAAGCTTTTAAAAGCCGGAAGTGACGGATAGGCGAAAAGATTAAGCGACCTTAAGTCATTTGGCAGCCTTAGAGTCACTTTGTAGGTGCCTATTATTTCCACATCCCAGCTTCGGTTAGTGAAACGTAGATCCGACTACGACTGAGACTTTTAGCATGCCATCTTAACAGACAAACTGATGGCAGCCTATATAGTGCCTTGAGTAGATGCCCATTAGTCCAATCATACGCTTTTCTTCTTAAGTGACGGATATTGGCTTTCCGCCAATTTTTCTTTAGCAGCGATCTTAAGTCATATGGCAGCCTTAGAGTCCTTGAGATGCCCAATAGTCCAAGTCTAGCTTTTCCAGTTGAATTGACGGATAGACGGCTCGATGAGACTTGTAGCAGTCATCTTAAGTCATTTGGCAGCCTTAGATGCTCTTGATAGTATGCCCAATACGTCCAATCTAGCTTCCGGAAGTGACGGATAAACTTGCTTCGATGAGATTTGTAGCAGCGACCTTAAAGTCATTTGGCAGCCTTAGAGTCTTGGTGGCGGCCCAACTTGTTAAACCTCAATCATTCCGAAGTGTAGATGCTAATGACTTTTCGATGAGAACTTCTCCTCAACTGGTAACCTATTTTCTTAAGTCATATGTCCCTTGGAACGTCTAACTGAGATGAACGATAGTCCAATCTAGCTTACGGACAGCTGACGGACTTTAAGGCTCGATGACATTTCTAGCATCGGTCGTTAAGTCATATGGGTGCCTTAGAGTCCTTGATAAAGCGGTGCCCAATAGTCCAATCTAGCTTCCGGAAGTGACGGATAACCAAGTTCTCTTCGATGACACTTGTAGCGGCCATTCTGGTAAGGTTCTATATGGCAGCCTTAGAGTCCTTGATGAGATGCACCAAACTAGAATCCAATCTAGCTTCCGGAAATGACGGATAGCCGTCTTCGATGAGACTTTAGCAGGCATCTCAATGTCAATTGGCAGCCTTCGTACTCCTTGATAGATGCCCTTAAGAGTCAATCTACCTTCCGGAATTGACGGATAGAATTATGCTTGGTGTAAGCCTTGGCTTGATCTTTTATGCACAAGCTTTTGAATGGTGATATAGATTCGCCTGAGTTATTATCTCAGGTCCAATCTAGCTTTCCGGAAGTGACCTGCTAGAAGCTTTATGAGACTTGTAGCTGCGACTCTTATAGTCACTATGCTTTGCATGACCCTTAGAGTCCTTGATAGTGCCCAATAGTCCAATCGTAGCTACCGGAAGCGATCAGCATAGAGTCGGCTCGCTAAGACTTGTAACAGCCATCTTATGTCATTTGGCAGCCTTAGAGCCCTAGTGATTCGATTTTATGTTCAATCTAGTCTTCCGCGAAAGTGACGTACGTTAGGCGACTGGCCCTCGGTGGGACTTGTAGCAGCGATCTTAAGTCATTGGCACCGCCTTAGAGTCCTTGATAGATGCCCAATAGTCCAATCTAGCTTCCGGAAGTGACGGATAGAAGGCTCGATGAGACTGGTAGCAGCGATCTTAAGTCATATGGCAGCCTTAGAGTCCTTGATAGATGCCCAATAGTCCAATCTAGCTTCCGGAAGTGACGGATAGAAGGCTCGATGAGACTTGTAGCAGCGATCTTAAGTCATTTGGCAGCCTTAGAGTCCTTGATAGCTGCCCAATAGTCCAATCTAGCTTCCGGAAGTGACGGATAAAAGGCTCGATGAGACTTGTAGCAGCGATCTTAAGTCATTTGGCAGCCTTAGAGTCCTTGATAGATGCCCAATAGTCCAATCTAGCTTCCGGAAGGGACGGATAGCCGCGCTTTTGAGACTTGTAGCAGTGATCTTAAGTCATATGGCAGCCTTAGAGTCCTTGATAGATGCCCAATAGTCCAATCTAGCTTCCGGAAGTGACGGATAGAAGGCTCGATGAGACTTGTAGCAGCGATCTTAAGTCATTTGGCAGCCTTAGAGTCCTTGATAGATGCCCAATAGTCCAATCTAGCTTCCGGAAGTGATGGATAGCCGGCTCGTTGAGACTTGTAGCAGCCATCTTAAGTCATATGGCAGCCTTAGAGTCCTTGATGTATGCCCAATAGTCCAATCTAGCTTCCGGAAGTGACGGATAGCCGACACGTTGAGACTTGTAGCAGCCATCTTAAGTCATATGGCAGCCTTAGGGTCCTTGAAGGATGCCCAATAGTCCAATCTAGCTTCCGGAAGTGACGGATAGCCGGCTCGATGAGACTTGTAGCAGCCATCTTAAGTCATTTGGCAGCCTTAGAGTCCTTGAAGGATGCCCAATAGTCCAATCTAGCTTCCGGAAGTGACGGATAGCCGGCTCGATGAGACTTGTAGCAGCGATCTTAAGTCATATGGCAGCCTTAGGGTCCTTGAAGGATGCCCAATAGTCCAAACTAGCTTCCGGAAGTGACGGATAGCCGGCTCGATGAGACTTGTAGCAGCGATCTTAAGTCATATGGCAGCCTTAGAGTCCTTGATGTATGCCCAATAGTCCAATCTAGCTTCCGGAAGTGACGGATAGAAGGCTCGATGAGACTTGTAGCAGCGATCTTAAGTCATATGGCAGCCTTAGAGTCCTTGAAGGATGCCCAATAGTCCAATCTAGCTTCCGGAAGTGACGGATAGCCGACTCGATGAGACTTGTAGCAGCGATCTTAAGTCATATGGCAGCCTTAGAGTCCTTGATAGATGCCCAATAGTCCAATCTAGCTTCCGGAAGTGACGGAGAGAGGCTCGATTGAGACTTGTAGCAGCGATCTTAAGTCATATGGCAGCCTTAGAGTCCTTGATAGATGCCCAATAGTCCAATCTAGCTTCCGGAAGTGACGGATAGAAGGCTCGATGAGACTTGTAGCAGCGATCTTAAGTCATTTGGCAGCCTTAGAGTCCTTGATAGATGCCCAATAGTCCAATCTAGCTTCCGGAAGTGACTTAATAGCCGCGATCGTTGAGACTTGTAGCAGCCATCTTAAGTCATATGGCAGCCTTAGAGTCCTTGATAGATGCCCAATAGTCCAATCTAGCTTCCGGAAGTGACGGATAGAAGGCTCGATGAGACTTGTAGCAGCGATCTTAAGTCATTTGGCAGCCTTAGAGTCCTTGATAGATGCCCAATAGTCCAATCTAGCTTCCGGAAGTGACGGATAGAAGGCTCGATGAGACTTGTAGCAGCGATCTTAAGTCATTTGGCAGCCTTAGAGTCCTTGATAGCTGCCCAATAGTCCAATCTAGCTTCCGGAAGTGACGGATAAGAAGGCTCGATGAGACTTGTAGCAGCGATCTTAAGTCATATGGCAGCCTTAGAGTCCTTGATAGATGCCCAATAGTCCAATCTAGCTTCCGGAAGGGACTTAGAAGCCGCGATTTTGAGACTTGTAGCAGCCATCTTAAGTCATATGGCAGCCTTAGAGTCCTTGATAGATGCCCAATAGTCCAATCTAGCTTCCGGAAGTGACGGATAGAAGGCTCGATGAGACTTGTAGCAGCGATCTTAAGTCATATGGCAGCCTTAGAGTCCTTGATAGATGCCCAATAGTCCAATCTAGCTTCCGGAAGTGACGGATAGAAAGCTCGATGAGACTTGTAGCAGCGATCTTAAGTCATATGGCAGCCTTAGAGTCCTTGATGGATGCCCAATAGTCCAATCTAGCTTCCGGAAGTGACGGATAGCCGGCTCGTTGAGACTTGTAGCAGCGATCTTAAGTCATATGGCAGCCTTAGGGAGTCCTTGATAGGATGCCCAATAGTCCAATCTAGCTTCCGGAAGTGACGGATAGAAGGCTCGATGAGACTTGTAGCAGCGATCTTAAGTCATATGGCAGCCTTAGAGTCCTTGATGTATGCCCAATAGTCCAATCTAGCTTCCGGAAGTGACGGATAGAAGGCTCGATGAGACTTGTAGCAGCGATCTTAAGTCATTTGGCAGCCTTAGAGTCCTTGATAGATGCCCAATAGTCCAATCTAGCTTCCGGAAGTGACGGATAGAAGGCTCGATTTGAGACTTGTAGCAGCCATCTTAAGTCATATGGCAGCCTTAGAGTCCTTGATAGATGCCCAATAGTCCAATCTAGCTTCCGGAAGTGACGGATAGAAGGCTCGATGAGACTTGTAGCAGCGATCTTAAGTCATATGGCAGCCTTAGAGTCCTTGATAGATGCCCAATAGTCCAATCTAGCTTCCGGAAGTGACGGATAGAGCCGGCTCGATGAGACTTGTAGCAGCCATCTTAAGTCATATGGCAGCCTTAGGGTCCTTGAAGGATGCCCAATAGTCCAATCTAGCTTCCGGAAGTGACGGATAGCCGGCTCGTTGAGACTTGTAGCAGCGATCTTAAGTCATATGGCAGCCTTAGAGTCCTTGATGGATGCCCAATAGTCCAATCTAGCTTCCGGAAGTGACGGATAGACGGCTCGATTTTGAGACTTGTAGCAGCGATCTTAAGTCATATGGCAGCCTTAGAGTCCTTGATAGATGCCCAATAGTCCAATCTAGCTTCCGGAAGTGGCGGATAGCCGGCTCGATGAGACTTGTAGCAGCGATCTTAAGTCATATGGCAGCCTTAGAGTCCTTGATGTATGCCCAATAGTCCAATCTAGCTTCCGGAAGTGACGGATAGAAGGCTCGATGAGACTTGTAGCAGCGATCTTAAGTCATATGGCAGCCTTAGGGTCCTTGATAGATGCCCAATAGTCCAATCTAGCTTCCGGAAGTGACGGATAGCCGGCTCGATGAGACTTGTAGCAGCCATCTTAAGTCATATGGCAGCCTTAGAGTCCTTGATAGTATGCCCAATAGTCCAATCTAGCTTCCGGAAGTGACGGATAGCCGGCTCGATTGAGACTTGTAGCAGCCATCTTAAGTCATATGGCAGCCTTAGAGTCCTTGATAGATGCCCAATAGTCCAATCTAGCTTCCGGAAGTGACGGATAGCCGGCTCGATGAGACTTGTAGCAGCGATCTTAAGTCATATGGCAGCCTTAGGGTCCTTGATGGATGCCCAATAGTCCAATCTAGCTTCCGGAAGTGACGGAGAGAAGGCTCGATTGAGACTTGTAGCAGCCATCTTAAGTCATATGGCAGCCTTAGAGTCCTTGATAGATGCCCAATAGTCCAATCTAGCTTCCGGAAGTGACGGATAGAAGGCTCGATGAGACTTGTAGCAGCGATCTTAAGTCATATGGCAGCCTTAGAGTCCTTGATAGATGCCCAATAGTCCAATCTAGCTTCCGGAAGTGACGTTAGAAGCGGCTCGATTTGAGACTTGTAGCAGCCATCTTAAGTCATATGGCAGCCTTAGAGTCCTTGATAGATGCCCAATAGTCCAATCTAGCTTCCGGAAGTGACGGATAGCCGGCTCGATGAGACTTGTAGCAGCGATCTTAAGTCATATGGCAGCCTTAGAGTCCTTGATGGATGCCCAATAGTCCAATCTAGCTTCCGGAAGTGACGGATAGCCGGCTCGATGAGACTTGTAGCAGCGATCTTAAGTCATTTGGCAGCCTTAGAGTCCTTGATAGATGCCCAATAGTCCAATCTAGCTTCCAGAAGTGACAGAAAGCCGGCTCAATGAGACTTGTAGCAGCGATCTTAAGTCATATGGCAACTTTAGGGTCCTTGATAGCAGCCCAATAGTCCAATCTAGCTTCCGGAAGTGACGGATAGAAGGCTCGATGAGACTTGTAGCAGCCATCTTAAGTCATATGGCAGCCTTAGAGTCCTTGATAGATGCCCAATAGTCCAATCTAGCTTCCGGAAGTGACGGATAGAAGGCTCGATGAGACTTGTAGCAGCGATCTTAAGTCATATGGCAGCCTTAGAGTCCTTGATAGATGCCCAATAGTCCAATCTAGCTTCCGGAAGTGACGGATAGAAGGCTCGATGAGACTTGTAGCAGCGATCTTAAGTCTATGGCAGCCTAAGAGTCCTTGAAGGATGCTCAATAGTCCAATCTAGCTGACGGAAGTGAAGGATAGACGGCTCGATGAGACTTGTAGCAGCGATCTTCAGTCATATGGCAGCCTTAGAGTCCTTGATAGATGCCCAATAGTCCAATCTAGCTTCCGGAAGTGACGGATAGCCGGCTCGATGAGACTTGTAGCAGCGATCTTCAGTCATATGGTTGCCTTAGAGTCCTTGATAGATGCCCAATAGTCCAATCTAGCTTCCGGAAATGGCGTAGAGCCGGCTCGATGAGACTTGTAGCAGCGATCTTAAGTCATATGGCTGCCTTAGAGTCCTTGATAGATGCCCAATAGTCCAATCTAGCTTCCGGAAGTGACGGATAGCCGGCTCGATGAGACTTGTAGCAGCGATCTTAAGTCATATGGCAGCCTTAGAGTCCTTGATAGATGCCCAATAGTCCAATCTAGCTTCCGGAAGTGACGGATAGAAGGCTCGATGAGACTTGTAGCAGCGATCTTAAGTCATATGGCTGCCTTAGAGTCCTTGATAGATGCCCAATAGTCCAATCTAGCTTCCGGAAGTGACGGATAGCCGGCTCGATGAGACTTGTAGCAGCGATCTTCAGTCATATGGTTGCCTTAGAGTCCTTGATATATGCCCAATAGTCCAATCTAGCTTCCGGAAATGACGTATAGCCGGCTCGATGAGACTTGTAGCAGCGATCTTAAGTCATATGGCAGCCTTAGAGTCCTTGATGGATGCCCAATAGTCCAATCTAGCTTCCGGAAGTGACGGATAGAAGGCTCGATGAGACTTGTAGCAGCGATCTTAAGTCATATGGCAGCCTTAGAGTCCTTGATAGATGCCCAATAGTCCAATCTAGCTTCCGGAAGTGACGGATAGAAGGCTCGATGAGACTTGTAGCAGCGATCTTAAGTCATATGGCAGCCTTAGAGTCCTTGATAGATGCCCAATAGTCCAATCTAGCTTCCGGAAGTGACGGATAGCCGGCTCGATGAGACTTGTAGCAGCGATCTTAAGTCATATGGCAGCCTTAGAGTCCTTGATAGCTGCCCAATAGTCCAATCTAGCTTCCGGAAGTGGCGGATAGAAGGCTCGATGAGACTTGTAGCAGCGATCTTAAGTCATATGGCAGCCTTAGAGTCCTTGATAGATGCCCAATAGTCCAATCTAGCTTCCGGAAGTGACGGATAGCCGGCTCGATGAGACTTGTAGCAGCGATCTTAAGTCATATGGCAGCCTTAGAGTCCTTGATAGCTGCCCAATAGTCCAATCTAGCTTCCGGAAGTGGCGGATAGAAGGCTCGATTAGACTTGTAGCAGCGATCTTAAGTCATATGGCAGCCTTAGAGTCCTTGATAGCTGCCCAATAGTCCAATCTAGCTTCCGGAAGTGACGGATAGAAGGCTCGATGAGACTTGTAGCAGCGATCTTAAGTCATATGGCAGCCTTAGAGTCCTTGATAGATGCCCAATAGTCCAATCTAGCTTCCGGAAGTGACGGATAGCCGGCTCGATGAGACTTGTAGCAGCGATCTTAAGTCATATGGCAGCCTTAGAGTCCTTGATAGATGCCCAATAGTCCAATCTAGCTTCCGGAAGTGACGGATAGCCGGCTCGATGAGACTTGTAGCAGCGATCTTAAGTCATTTGGCAGCCTTAGAGTCCTTGATAGCTGCCCAATAGTCCAATCTAGCTTCCGGAAGTGGCGGATAGAAGGCTCGATTAGACTTGTAGCAGCGATCTTAAGTCATATGGCAGCCTTAGAGTCCTTGATAGCTGCCCAATAGTCCAATCTAGCTTCCGGAAGTGACGGATAGAAGGCTCGATGAGACTTGTAGCAGCGATCTTAAGTCATATGGCAGCCTTAGAGTCCTTGATAGATGCCCAATAGTCCAATCTAGCTTCCGGAAGTGACGGATAGACGGCTCGATGAGACTTGTAGCAGCGATCTTAAGTCATATGGCAGCCTTAGAGTCCTTGATAGATGCCCAATAGTCCAATCTAGCTTCCGGAAGTGACGGATAGAAGGCTCGATGAGACTTGTAGCAGCGATCTTAAGTCATATGGCAGCCTTAGAGTCCTTGATAGATGCCCAATAGTCCAATCTAGCTTCCGGAAGTGACGGATAGAAGGCTCGATGAGACTTGTAGCAGCGATCTTAAGTCATATGGCAGCCTTAGAGTCCTTGATAGCTGCCCAATAGTCCAATCTAGCTTCCGGAAGTGACGGATAGAAGGCTCGATGAGACTTGTAGCAGCGATCTTAAGTCATATGGCAGCCTTAGAGTCCTTGATGGATGCCCAATAGTCCAATCTAGCTTCCGGAAATGGCGGATAGACGGCTCGATGAGACTTGTAGCAGCCGATCTTAAGTCATATGGCAGCCTTAGAGTCCTTGATAGATGCCCAATAGTCCAATCTAGCTTCCGGAAGTGACGGATAGCAGGCTCGATGAGACTTGTAGCAGCGATCTTAAGTCATATGGCAGCCTTAGAGTCCTTGATAGATGCCCAATAGTCCAATCTAGCTTCCGGAAGTGACGGATAGAAGGCTCGATGAGACTTGTAGCAGCGATCTTAAGTCATATGGCAGCCTTAGAGTCCTTGATAGATGCCCAATAGTCCAATCTAGCTTCCGGAAGTGACGGATAGCCGGCTCGATGAGACTTGTAGCAGCGATCTTAAGTCATATGGCAGCCTTAGAGTCCTTGATAGATGCCCAATAGTCCAATCCAGCTTCCGGAAGTGACGGATAGCCGGCTCGGTGAGACTTGTAACAGTGATCTTAAGTCATTTGGCAGCCTTAGAGTCCTTGATAGCTGCCCAATAGTCCAATCTAGCTTCCGGAAGTGGCGGATAGAAGGCTCGATGAGACTTGTAGCAGCGATCTTAAGTCATATGGCAGCCTTAGAGTCCTTGATAGATGCCCAATAGTCCAATCTAGCTTCCGGAAGTGACGGATAGCCGGCTCGATGAGACTTGTAGCAGCGATCTTAAGTCATATGGCAGCCTTAGAGTCCTTGATAGATGCCCAATAGTCCAATCTAGCTTCCGGAAGTGGCGGATAGAAGGCTCGATGAGACTTGTAGCAGCGATCTTAAGTCATATGGCAGCCTTAGAGTCCTTGATAGATGCCCAATAGTCCAATCTAGCTTCCGGAAGTGACGGATAGAAGGCTCGATGAGACTTGTAGCAGCGATCTTAAGTCATATGGCAGCCTTAGAGTCCTTGATGTATGCCCAATAGTCCAATCTAGCTTCCGGAAATGGCGTGGATAGCCGGCTCGATGAGACTTGTAGCAGCCATCTTAAGTCATATGGCAGCCTTAGAGTCCTTGATAGATGCCCAATAGTCCAATCCAGCTTCCGGAAGTGACGGATAGAAGGCTCGATGAGACTTGTAGCAGCGATCTTAAGTCATTTGGCAGCCTTAGAGTCCTTGATAGCTGCCCAATAGTCCAATCTAGCTTCCGGAAGTGGCGGATAGCCGGCTCGATGAGACTTGTAGCAGCGATCTTAAGTCATATGGCAGCCTTAGAGTCCTTGATAGATGCCCAATAGTCCAATCTAGCTTCCGGAAGTGACGGATAGAAGGCTCGATGAGACTTGTAGCAGCGATCTTAAGTCATTTGGCAGCCTTAGAGTCCTTGATAGCTGCCCAATAGTCCAATCTAGCTTCCGGAAGTGACGGATAGAAGGCTCGATGAGACTTGTAGCAGCGATCTTAAGTCATATGGCAGCCTTAGAGTCCTTGATAGATGCCCAATAGTCCAATCTAGCTTCCGGAAGTGACGGATAGCCGGCTCGATGAGACTTGTAGCAGCGATCTTAAGTCATTTGGCAGCCTTAGAGTCCTTGATAGCTGCCCAATAGTCCAATCTAGCTTCCGGAAGTGACGGATAGAAGGCTCGATGAGACTTGTAGCAGCGATCTTAAGTCATTTGGCAGCCTTAGAGTCCTTGATAGATGCCCAATAGTCCAATCTAGCTTCCGGAAGTGACGGATAGAAGGCTCGATGAGACTTGTAGCAGCGATCTTAAGTCATATGGCAGCCTTAGAGTCCTTGATAGATGCCCAATAGTCCAATCTAGCTTCCGGAAGTGACGGATAGCCGGCTCGATGAGACTTGTAGCAGCGATCTTAAGTCATATGGCAGCCTTAGAGTCCTTGATAGATGCCCAATAGTCCAATCTAGCTTCCGGAAGTGACGGATAGAAGGCTCGATGAGACTTGTAGCAGCGATCTTAAGTCATATGGCAGCCTTAGAGTCCTTGATAGATGCCCAATAGTCCAATCTAGCTTCCGGAAGTGACGGATAGAAGGCTCGATGAGACTTGTAGCAGCGATCTTAAGTCATATGGCAGCCTTAGAGTCCTTGATAGATGCCCAATAGTCCAATCTAGCTTCCGGAAGTGACGGATAGCCGGCTCGATGAGACTTGTAGCAGCGATCTTAAGTCATATGGCAGCCTTAGAGTCCTTGATAGCTGCCCAATAGTCCAATCTAGCTTCCGGAAGTGACGGATAGAAGGCTCGATGAGACTTGTAGCAGCGATCTTAAGTCATATGGCAGCCTTAGAGTCCTTGATAGATGCCCAATAGTCCAATCTAGCTTCCGGAAGTGACGGATAGAAGGCTCGATGAGACTTGTAGCAGCGATCTTAAGTCATATGGCAGCCTTAGAGTCCTTGATAGATGCCCAATAGTCCAATCTAGCTTCCGGAAGTGACGGATAGAAGGCTCGATGAGACTTGTAGCAGCGATCTTAAGTCATATGGCAGCCTTAGAGTCCTTGATAGATGCCCAATAGTCCAATCTAGCTTCCGGAAGTGACGGATAACCGGCTCGATGAGACTTGTAGCAGCGATCTTAAGTCATTTGGCAGCCTTAGAGTCCTTGATAGCTGCCCAATAGTCCAATCTAGCTTCCGGAAGTGACGGATAGAAGGCTCGATGAGACTTGTAGCAGCGATCTTAAGTCATATGGCAGCCTTAGAGTCCTTGATAGATGCCCAATAGTCCAATCTAGCTTCCGGAAGTGACGGATAGAAGGCTCGATGAGACTTGTAGCAGCGATCTTAAGTCATATGGCAGCCTTAGAGTCCTTGATAGATGCCCAATAGTCCAATCTAGCTTCCGGAAGTGACGGATAGAAGGCTCGATGAGACTTGTAGCAGCGATCTTAAGTCATATGGCAGCCTTAGAGTCCTTGATAGATGCCCAATAGTCCAATCTAGCTTCCGGAAGTGGCGGATAGAAGGCTCGATTAGACTTCTAGCAGCGATCTTAAGTCATATGGCAGCCTTAGAGTCCTTGATAGATGCCCAATAGTCCAATCTAGCTTCCGGAAGTGACGGATAGAAGGCTCGATGAGACTTGTAGCAGCGATCTTAAGTCATATGGCAGCCTTAGAGTCCTTGATGTATGCCCAATAGTCCAATCTAGCTTCCGGAAATGGCGGATAGCCGGCTCGATGAGACTTGTAGCAGCCATCTTAAGTCATATGGCAGCCTTAGAGTCCTTGATAGATGCCCAATAGTCCAATCTAGCTGCCGGAAAGGATTTAGAGCAGCGATTTTGAGACTTGTAGCAGTCATCTTAAGTCATATGGCAGCCTTAGAGTTCTTGATAGATGCCCAATAGTCCAATCCAGCTTCCGGAAGTGACGGATAGCCGGCTCGGTGAAACTTGTAACAGTGACCTTAAGTCATTTGGTAGCCTTAGAGTCCTTGATAGCTGCCCAATAGTCCAATCTAGCTTCCGGAAGTGGCGGATAGAAGGCTCGATTAGACTTCTAGCAGCGATCTTAAGTCATATGGCAGCCTTAGAGTCCTTGATAGCTGCCCAATAGTCCAATCTAGCTTCCGGAAGTGACGGATAGAAGGCTCGATGAGACTTGTAGCAGCGATCTTAAGTCATATGGCAGCCTTAGAGTCCTTGATAGATGCCCAATAGTCCAATCTAGCTTCCGGAAGTGACGGATAGAAGGCTCGATGAGACTTGTAGCAGCGATCTTAAGTCATTTGGCAGCCTTAGAGTCCTTGATAGCTGCCCAATAGTCCAATCTAGCTTCCGGAAGTGACGGATAGAAGGCTCGATGAGACTTGTAGCAGCGATCTTAAGTCATATGGCAGCCTTAGAGTCCTTGATGTATGCCCAATAGTCCAATCTAGCTTCCGGAAGTGGCGGATAGCCGGCTCGATGAGACTTGTAGCAGCGATCTTAAGTCATATGGCAGCCTTAGAGTCCTTGATAGATGCCCAATAGTCCAATCTAGCTTCCGGAAGTGACGGATAGAGCAGGCTCTTTGAGACTTGTAGCAGTCGATCTTAAGTCATATGGCAGCCTTAGAGTCCTTGATAGATGCCCAATAGTCCAATCCAGCTTCCGGAAGTGACGGATAGCCGGCTCGATGAGACTTGTAACAGCGATCTTAAGTCATTTGGCAGCCTTAGAGTCCTTGATAGCTGCCCAATAGTCCAATCTAGCTTCCGGAAGTGACGGATAGAAGGCTCGATGAGACTTGTAGCAGCGATCTTAAGTCATATGGCAGCCTTAGAGTCCTTGATAGATGCCCAATAGTCCAATCTAGCTTCCGGAAGTGACGGATAGCCGGCTCGATGAGACTTGTAGCAGCGATCTTAAGTCATATGGCAGCCTTAGAGTCCTTGATAGATGCCCAATAGTCCAATCTAGCTTCCGGAAGTGACGGATAGAAGGCTCGATGAGACTTGTAGCAGCGATCTTAAGTCATATGGCAGCCTTAGAGTCCTTGATAGCTGCCCAATAGTCCAATCTAGCTTCCGGAAGTGACGGATAGAAGGCTCGATGAGACTTGTAGCAGCGATCTTAAGTCATATGGCAGCCTTAGAGTCCTTGATAGATGCCCAATAGTCCAATCCAGCTTCCGGAAGTGACGGATAGCCGGCTCGATGAGACTTGTAGCAGCGATCTTAAGTCATTTGGCAGCCTTAGAGTCCTTGATAGCTGCCCAATAGTCCAATCTAGCTTCCGGAAGTGACGGATAGAAGGCTCGATGAGACTTGTAGCAGCGATCTTAAGTCATATGGCAGCCTTAGAGTCCTTGATAGATGCCCAATAGTCCAATCTAGCTTCCGGAAGTGACGGATAGCCGGCTCGATGAGACTTGTAGCAGCGATCTTAAGTCATATGGCAGCCTTAGAGTCCTTGATAGATGCCCAATAGTCCAATCTAGCTTCCGGAAGTGACGGATAGAAGGCTCGATGAGACTTGTAGCAGCGATCTTAAGTCATATGGCAGCCTTAGAGTCCTTGATAGCTGCCCAATAGTCCAATCTAGCTTCCGGAAGTGACGGATAGAAGGCTCGATGAGACTTGTAGCAGCGATCTTAAGTCATATGGCAGCCTTAGAGTCCTTGATAGGATGCCCAATAGTCCAATCTAGCTTCCGGAAGTGACGGATAGCCGGCTCGATGAGACTTGTAGCAGCCATCTTAAGTCATATGGCAGCCTTAGAGTCCTTGATAGATGCCCAATAGTCCAATCTAGCTTCCGGAAGTGACGGATAGAAGGCTCGATGAGACTTGTAGCAGCGATCTTAAGTCATTTGGCAGCCTTAGAGTCCTTGATAGATGCCCAATAGTCCAATCTAGCTTCCGGAAGTGGCGGATAGAAGGCTCGATGAGACTTGTAGCAGCGATCTTAAGTCATATGGCAGCCTTAGAGTCCTTGATAGATGCCCAATAGTCCAATCTAGCTTCCGGAAGTGACGGATAGAAGGCTCGATGAGACTTGTAGCAGCGATCTTAAGTCATATGGCAGCCTTAGAGTCCTTGATAGATGCCCAATAGTCCAATCTAGCTTCCGGAAGTGACGGATAGAAGGCTCGATGAGACTTGTAGCAGCGATCTTAAGTCATATGGCAGCCTTAGAGTCCTTGATAGATGCCCAATAGTCCAATCTAGCTTCCGGAAGTGACGGATTTAGAGCAGGCTCTTTGAGACTTGTAGCAGCGATCTTAAGTCATATGGCAGCCTTAGAGTTCTTGATAGATGCCCAATAGTCCAATCCAGCTTCCGGAAGTGACGGATAGCCGGCTCGATGAGACTTGTAACAGCGATCTTAAGTCATTTGGCAGCCTTAGAGTCCTTGATAGCTGCCCAATAGTCCAATCCAGCTTCCGGAAGTGACGGATAGAAGGCTCGATGAGACTTGTAGCAGCGATCTTAAGTCATATGGCAGCCTTAGAGTCCTTGATAGATGCCCAATAGTCCAATCTAGCTTCCGGAAGTGACGGATAGAAGGCTCGATGAGACTTGTAGCAGCGATCTTAAGTCATATGGCAGCCTTAGAGTCCTTGATAGATGCCCAATAGTCCAATCTAGCTTCCGGAAGTGACGGATAGAAGGCTCGATGAGACTTGTAGCAGCGATCTTAAGTCATATGGCAGCCTTAGAGTCCTTGATAGCTGCCCAATAGTCCAATCTAGCTTCCGGAAGTGACGGATAGAAGGCTCGATGAGACTTGTAGCAGCGATCTTAAGTCATATGGCAGCCTTAGAGTCCTTGATAGATGCCCAATAGTCCAATCTAGCTTCCGGAAGTGACGGATAGCCGGCTCGATGAGACTTGTAGCAGCCATCTTAAGTCATATGGCAGCCTTAGAGTCCTTGATAGATGCCCAATAGTCCAATCTAGCTGCCGGAAATGACGTAGAGCCGGCTCGATGAGACTTGTAGCAGCCATCTTAAGTCATATGGCAGCCTTAGAGTCCTTGATAGATGCCCAATAGTCCAATCCAGCTTCCGGAAGTGACGGATAGCCGGCTCGGTGAAACTTGTAACAGTGATCTTAAGTCATTTGGTAGCCTTAGAGTCCTTGATAGCTGCCCAATAGTCCAATCTAGCTTCCGGAAGTGGCGGATAGAAGGCTCGATTAGACTTGTAGCAGCGATCTTAAGTCATATGGCAGCCTTAGAGTCCTTGATAGATGCCCAATAGTCCAATCTAGCTTCCGGAAGTGACGGATAGAGCCGGCTCGATGAGACTTGTAGCAGCGATCTTAAGTCATATGGCAGCCTTAGAGTCCTTGATAGATGCCCAATAGTCCAATCCAGCTTCCGGAAGTGACGGATAGCCGGCTCGGTGAGACTTGTAGCAGCGATCTTAAGTCATATGGCAGCCTTAGAGTCCTTGATAGCTGCCCAATAGTCCAATCTAGCTTCCGGAAGTGGCGGATAGAAGGCTCGATGAGACTTGTAGCAGCGATCTTAAGTCATATGGCAGCCTTAGAGTCCTTGATAGATGCCCAATAGTCCAATCTAGCTTCCGGAAGTGACGGATAGAAGGCTCGATGAGACTTGTAGCAGCGATCTTAAGTCATATGGCAGCCTTAGAGTCCTTGATAGATGCCCAATAGTCCAATCTAGCTTCCGGAAGTGACGGATAGCCGGCTCGATGAGACTTGTAGCAGCGATCTTAAGTCATATGGCAGCCTTAGAGTCCTTGATAGATGCCCAATAGTCCAATCTAGCTTCCGGAAGTGACGGATAGCCGGCTCGATGAGACTTGTAGCAGCGATCTTAAGTCATATGGCAGCCTTAGAGTCCTTGATAGATGCCCAATAGTCCAATCTAGCTTCCGGAAGTGACGGATAGAAGGCTCGATGAGACTTGTAGCAGCGATCTTAAGTCATATGGCAGCCTTAGAGTCCTTGATAGCTGCCCAATAGTCCAATCTAGCTTCCGGAAGTGACGGATAGAAGGCTCGATGAGACTTGTAGCAGCGATCTTAAGTCATATGGCAGCCTTAGAGTCCTTGATAGATGCCCAATAGTCCAATCTAGCTTCCGGAAGTGACGGATAGAAGGCTCGATGAGACTTGTAGCAGCGATCTTAAGTCATATGGCAGCCTTAGAGTCCTTGATAGATGCCCAATAGTCCAATCTAGCTTCCGGAAGTGACGGATAGAAGGCTCGATGAGACTTGTAGCAGCGATCTTAAGTCATATGGCAGCCTTAGAGTCCTTGATAGATGCCCAATAGTCCAATCCAGCTTCCGGAAGTGACGGATAGCCGGCTCGATGAGACTTGTAACAGCGATCTTAAGTCATATGGCAGCCTTAGAGTCCTTGATAGATGCCCAATAGTCCAATCTAGCTTCCGGAAGTGGCGGATAGAAGGCTCGATGAGACTTGTAGCAGCGATCTTAAGTCATATGGCAGCCTTAGAGTCCTTGATAGATGCCCAATAGTCCAATCTAGCTTCCGGAAGTGACGGATAGAAGGCTCGATGAGACTTGTAGCAGCGATCTTAAGTCATATGGCAGCCTTAGAGTCCTTGATAGATGCCCAATAGTCCAATCTAGCTTCCGGAAGTGACGGATAGAAGGCTCGATGAGACTTGTAGCAGCGATCTTAAGTCATATGGCAGCCTTAGAGTCCTTGATAGATGCCCAATAGTCCAATCTAGCTTCCGGAAGTGACGGATAGAAGGCTCGATGAGACTTGTAGCAGCGATCTTAAGTCATATGGCAGCCTTAGAGTCCTTGATGGATGCCCAATAGTCCAATCTAGCTTCCGGAAGTGGACGGATAGCCGGCTCGATGAGACTTGTAGCAGCGATCTTAAGTCATATGGCAGCCTTAGAGTCCTTGATAGATGCCCAATAGTCCAATCTAGCTTCCGGAAGTGACGGATAGAAGGCTCGATGAGACTTGTAGCAGCGATCTTAAGTCATATGGCAGCCTTAGAGTCCTTGATAGATGCCCAATAGTCCAATCTAGCTTCCGGAAGTGACGGATAGCCGGCTCGATGAGACTTGTAGCAGCGATCTTAAGTCATATGGCAGCCTTAGAGTCCTTGATAGATGCCCAATAGTCCAATCCAGCTTCCGGAAGTGACGGATAGAAGGCTCGATGAGACTTGTAGCAGCGATCTTAAGTCATATGGCAGCCTTAGAGTCCTTGATAGATGCCCAATAGTCCAATCTAGCTTCCGGAAGTGACGGATAGAAGGCTCGATGAGACTTGTAGCAGCGATCTTAAGTCATATGGCAGCCTTAGAGTCCTTGATAGATGCCCAATAGTCCAATCTAGCTTCCGGAAATGACGGATAGAAGGCTCGATGAGACTTGTAGCAGCGATCTTAAGTCATATGGCAGCCTTAGAGTCCTTGATAGATGCCCAATAGTCCAATCTAGCTTCCGGAAGTGACGGATAGAAGGCTCGATGAGACTTGTAGCAGCGATCTTAAGTCATATGGCAGCCTTAGAGTCCTTGATAGCTGCCCAATAGTCCAATCTAGCTTCCGGAAGTGACGGATAGAAGGCTCGATGAGACTTGTAGCAGCGATCTTAAGTCATTTGGCAGCCTTAGAGTCCTTGATAGCTGCCCAATAGTCCAATCTAGCTTCCGGAAGTGACGGATAGCCGGCTCGATGAGACTTGTAGCAGCGATCTTAAGTCATATGGCAGCCTTAGAGTCCTTGATAGATGCCCAATAGTCCAATCTAGCTTCCGGAAGTGACGGATAGAAGGCTCGATGAGACTTGTAGCAGCGATCTTAAGTCATATGGCAGCCTTAGAGTCCTTGATAGATGCCCAATAGTCCAATCCAGCTTCCGGAAGTGACGGATAGAAGGCTCGATGAGACTTGTAGCAGCGATCTTAAGTCATATGGCAGCCTTAGAGTCCTTGATAGATGCCCAATAGTCCAATCTAGCTTCCGGAAGTGGCGGATAGAAGGCTCGATGAGACTTGTAGCAGCGATCTTAAGTCATATGGCAGCCTTAGAGTCCTTGATAGATGCCCAATAGTCCAATCTAGCTTCCGGAAGTGACGGATAGAAGGCTCGATGAGACTTGTAGCAGCGATCTTAAGTCATATGGCAGCCTTAGAGTCCTTGATAGATGCCCAATAGTCCAATCCAGCTTCCGGAAGTGACGGATAGCCGGCTCGATGAGACTTGTAACAGTGACCTTAAGTCATTTGGTAGCCTTAGAGTCCTTGATAGCTGCCCAATAGTCCAATCTAGCTTCCGGAAGTGGCGGATAGAAGGCTCGATGAGACTTGTAGCAGCGATCTTAAGTCATATGGCAGCCTTAGAGTCCTTGATAGATGCCCAATAGTCCAATCTAGCTTCCGGAAGTGACGGATAACCGGCTCGATGAGACTTGTAGCAGCGATCTTAAGTCATATGGCAGCCTTAGAGTCCTTGATAGATGCCCAATAGTCCAATCTAGCTTCCGGAAGTGACGGATAGCCGGCTCGATGAGACTTGTAGCAGCGATCTTAAGTCATATGGCAGCCTTAGAGTCCTTGATAGCTGCCCAATAGTCCAATCTAGCTTCCGGAAGTGACGGATAGAAGGCTCGATGAGACTTGTAGCAGCGATCTTAAGTCATATGGCAGCCTTAGAGTCCTTGATAGATGCCCAATAGTCCAATCCAGCTTCCGGAAGTGACGGATAGAAGGCTCGATGAGACTTGTAGCAGCGATCTTAAGTCATATGGCAGCCTTAGAGTCCTTGATAGATGCCCAATAGTCCAATCTAGCTTCCGGAAGTGACGGATAGCCGGCTCGATGAGACTTGTAGCAGCGATCTTAAGTCATATGGCAGCCTTAGAGTCCTTGATAGATGCCCAATAGTCCAATCTAGCTTCCGGAAGTGACGGATAGAAGGCTCGATGAGACTTGTAGCAGCGATCTTAAGTCATATGGCAGCCTTAGAGTCCTTGATAGATGCCCAATAGTCCAATCTAGCTTCCGGAAGTGACGGATAGAAGGCTCGATGAGACTTGTAGCAGCGATCTTAAGTCATATGGCAGCCTTAGAGTCCTTGATAGATGCCCAATAGTCCAATCTAGCTTCCGGAAGTGACGGATAGCCGGCTCGATGAGACTTGTAGCAGCGATCTTAAGTCATTTGGCAGCCTTAGAGTCCTTGATAGATGCCCAATAGTCCAATCTAGCTTCCGGAAGTGACGGATAGAAGGCTCGATGAGACTTGTAGCAGCGATCTTAAGTCATATGGCAGCCTTAGAGTCCTTGATAGATGCCCAATAGTCCAATCTAGCTTCCGGAAGTGACGGATAGAAGGCTCGATGAGACTTGTAGCAGCGATCTTAAGTCATATGGCAGCCTTAGAGTCCTTGATAGATGCCCAATAGTCCAATCTAGCTTCCGGAAGTGACGGATAGCCGGCTCGATGAGACTTGTAGCAGCGATCTTAAGTCATATGGCAGCCTTAGAGTCCTTGATAGATGCCCAATAGTCCAATCTAGCTTCCGGAAGTGACGGATAGAAGGCTCGATGAGACTTGTAGCAGCGATCTTAAGTCATATGGCAGCCTTAGAGTCCTTGATAGATGCCCAATAGTCCAATCTAGCTTCCGGAAGTGACGGATAGAAGGCTCGATGAGACTTGTAGCAGCGATCTTAAGTCATATGGCAGCCTTAGAGTCCTTGATAGATGCCCAATAGTCCAATCTAGCTTCCGGAAGTGACGGATAGAAGGCTCGATGAGACTTGTAGCAGCGATCTTAAGTCATATGGCAGCCTTAGAGTCCTTGATAGATGCCCAATAGTCCAATCCAGCTTCCGGAAGTGACGGATAGCCGGCTCGATGAGACTTGTAACAGCGATCTTAAGTCATATGGCAGCCTTAGAGTCCTTGATAGATGCCCAATAGTCCAATCTAGCTTCCGGAAGTGGCGGATAGAAGGCTCGATTAGACTTCTAGCAGCGATCTTAAGTCATATGGCAGCCTTAGAGTCCTTGATAGCTGCCCAATAGTCCAATCTAGCTTCCGGAAGTGACGGATAGAAGGCTCGATGAGACTTGTAGCAGCGATCTTAAGTCATATGGCAGCCTTAGAGTCCTTGATAGATGCCCAATAGTCCAATCTAGCTTCCGGAAGTGACGGATAGAAGGCTCGATGAGACTTGTAGCAGCGATCTTAAGTCATATGGCAGCCTTAGAGTCCTTGATAGATGCCCAATAGTCCAATCTAGCTTCCGGAAGTGACGGATAGAAGGCTCGATGAGACTTGTAGCAGCGATCTTAAGTCATATGGCAGCCTTAGAGTCCTTGATGTATGCCCAATAGTCCAATCTAGCTTCCGGAAATGGCGACGGATAGCCGGCTCGATGAGACTTGTAGCAGCCATCTTAAGTCATATGGCAGCCTTAGAGTCCTTGATAGATGCCCAATAGTCCAATCTAGCTTCCGGAAGTGACGGATAGAAGGCTCGATGAGACTTGTAGCAGCGATCTTAAGTCATATGGCAGCCTTAGAGTCCTTGATAGATGCCCAATAGTCCAATCCAGCTTCCGGAAGTGACGGATAGCCGGCTCGATGAGACTTGTAGCAGCGATCTTAAGTCATTTGGCAGCCTTAGAGTCCTTGATAGCTGCCCAATAGTCCAATCCAGCTTCCGGAAGTGGCGGATAGAAGGCTCGATGAGACTTGTAGCAGCGATCTTAAGTCATATGGCAGCCTTAGAGTCCTTGATAGCTGCCCAATAGTCCAATCTAGCTTCCGGAAGTGACGGATAGAAGGCTCGATGAGACTTGTAGCAGCGATCTTAAGTCATATGGCAGCCTTAGAGTCCTTGATGGATGCCCAATAGTCCAATCTAGCTTCCGGAAATGGCGGATAGCCGGCTCGATGAGACTTGTAGCAGCGATCTTAAGTCATATGGCAGCCTTAGAGTCCTTGATAGATGCCCAATAGTCCAATCTAGCTTCCGGAAGTGACGGATAGAAGGCTCGATGAGACTTGTAGCAGCGATCTTAAGTCATATGGCAGCCTTAGAGTCCTTGATAGATGCCCAATAGTCCAATCTAGCTTCCGGAAGTGACGGATAGCCGGCTCGATGAGACTTGTAGCAGCGATCTTAAGTCATATGGCAGCCTTAGAGTCCTTGATAGATGCCCAATAGTCCAATCTAGCTTCCGGAAGTGACGGATAGCCGGCTCGATGAGACTTGTAGCAGCGATCTTAAGTCATTTGGCAGCCTTAGAGTCCTTGATAGCTGCCCAATAGTCCAATCTAGCTTCCGGAAGTGACGGATAGAAGGCTCGATGAGACTTGTAGCAGCGATCTTAAGTCATATGGCAGCCTTAGAGTCCTTGATAGCTGCCCAATAGTCCAATCTAGCTTCCGGAAGTGACGGATAGAAGGCTCGATGAGACTTGTAGCAGCGATCTTAAGTCATATGGCAGCCTTAGAGTCCTTGATAGATGCCCAATAGTCCAATCTAGCTTCCGGAAGTGACGGATAGCCGGCTCGATGAGACTTGTAGCAGCGATCTTAAGTCATTTGGCAGCCTTAGAGTCCTTGATAGCTGCCCAATAGTCCAATCTAGCTTCCGGAAGTGACGGATAGCCGGCTCGATGAGACTTGTAGCAGCGATCTTAAGTCATATGGCAGCCTTAGAGTCCTTGATAGCTGCCCAATAGTCCAATCTAGCTTCCGGAAGTGACGGATAGAAGGCTCGATGAGACTTGTAGCAGCGATCTTAAGTCATATGGCAGCCTTAGAGTCCTTGATAGATGCCCAATAGTCCAATCTAGCTTCCGGAAATGGCGTAGAGCCGGCTCGATGAGACTTGTAGCAGCCATCTTAAGTCATATGGCAGCCTTAGAGTCCTTGATAGATGCCCAATAGTCCAATCTAGCTTCCGGAAGTGACGGATAGAAGGCTCGATGAGACTTGTAGCAGCGATCTTAAGTCATATGGCAGCCTTAGAGTCCTTGATAGATGCCCAATAGTCCAATCTAGCTTCCGGAAGTGACGGATAGCCGGCTCGATGAGACTTGTAGCAGCGATCTTAAGTCATTTGGCAGCCTTAGAGTCCTTGATAGATGCCCAATAGTCCAATCCAGCTTCCGGAAGTGGCGGATAGAAGGCTCGATGAGACTTGTAGCAGCGATCTTAAGTCATATGGCAGCCTTAGAGTCCTTGATAGATGCCCAATAGTCCAATCTAGCTTCCGGAAGTGACGGATAGAAGGCTCGATGAGACTTGTAGCAGCGATCTTAAGTCATATGGCAGCCTTAGAGTCCTTGATAGATGCCCAATAGTCCAATCTAGCTTCCGGAAATGGCGTAGAGCCGGCTCGATGAGACTTGTAGCAGCCATCTTAAGTCATATGGCAGCCTTAGAGTCCTTGATAGATGCCCAATAGTCCAATCTAGCTTCCGGAAGTGACGGATAGAAGGCTCGATGAGACTTGTAGCAGCGATCTTAAGTCATATGGCAGCCTTAGAGTCCTTGATAGATGCCCAATAGTCCAATCCAGCTTCCGGAAGTGACGGATAGCCGGCTCGATGAGACTTGTAGCAGCGATCTTAAGTCATTTGGCAGCCTTAGAGTCCTTGATAGCTGCCCAATAGTCCAATCTAGCTTCCGGAAGTGGCGGATAGAAGGCTCGATGAGACTTGTAGCAGCGATCTTAAGTCATATGGCAGCCTTAGAGTCCTTGATAGATGCCCAATAGTCCAATCTAGCTTCCGGAAGTGACGGATAGAAGGCTCGATGAGACTTGTAGCAGCGATCTTAAGTCATATGGCAGCCTTAGAGTCCTTGATAGATGCCCAATAGTCCAATCTAGCTTCCGGAAGTGACGGATAGAAGGCTCGATGAGACTTGTAGCAGCGATCTTAAGTCATATGGCAGCCTTAGAGTCCTTGATAGATGCCCAATAGTCCAATCTAGCTTCCGGAAGTGACGGATAGCCGGCTCGATGAGACTTGTAGCAGCGATCTTAAGTCATATGGCAGCCTTAGAGTCCTTGATAGATGCCCAATAGTCCAATCTAGCTTCCGGAAGTGACGGATAGAAGGCTCGATGAGACTTGTAGCAGCGATCTTAAGTCATATGGCAGCCTTAGAGTCCTTGATAGATGCCCAATAGTCCAATCTAGCTTCCGGAAGTGGCGGATAGACGGCTCGATGAGACTTGTAGCAGCGATCTTAAGTCATATGGCAGCCTTAGAGTCCTTGATAGATGCCCAATAGTCCAATCTAGCTTCCGGAAAGTGGCGGAGAGCAGGCTCGATTTGAGACTTGTAGCAGCCATCTTAAGTCATATGGCAGCCTTAGAGTCCTTGATAGATGCCCAATAGTCCAATCCAGCTTCCGGAAGTGACGGATAGCCGGCTCGATGAGACTTGTAGCAGCGATCTTAAGTCATATGGCAGCCTTAGAGTCCTTGATAGCTGCCCAATAGTCCAATCTAGCTTCCGGAAGTGGCGGATAGAAGGCTCGATGAGACTTGTAGCAGCGATCTTAAGTCATATGGCAGCCTTAGAGTCCTTGATAGCTGCCCAATAGTCCAATCTAGCTTCCGGAAGTGACGGATAGAAGGCTCGATGAGACTTGTAGCAGCGATCTTAAGTCATATGGCAGCCTTAGAGTCCTTGATAGATGCCCAATAGTCCAATCTAGCTTCCGGAAAGTGACGGATAGCCGGCTCGATGAGACTTGTAGCAGCGATCTTAAGTCATATGGCAGCCTTAGAGTCCTTGATAGATGCCCAATAGTCCAATCCAGCTTCCGGAAGTGACGGATAGCCGGCTCGATGAGACTTGTAGCAGCGATCTTAAGTCATATGGCAGCCTTAGAGACCTTGATAGATGCCCAATAGTCCAATCTAGCTTCCGGAAGTGACGGATAGAAGGCTCGATGAGACTTGTAGCAGCGATCTTAAGTCATATGGCAGCCTTAGAGTCCTTGATAGATGCCCAATAGTCCAATCTAGCTTCCGGAAGTGACGGATAGAAGGCTCGATGAGACTTGTAGCAGCGATCTTAAGTCATATGGCAGCCTTAGAGTCCTTGATAGATGCCCAATAGTCCAATCTAGCTTCCGGAAGTGACGGATAGCCGGCTCGATGAGACTTGTAGCAGCGATCTTAAGTCATATGGCAGCCTTAGAGTCCTTGATAGATGCCCAATAGTCCAATCTAGCTTCCGGAAGTGACGGATAGAAGGCTCGATGAGACTTGTAGCAGCGATCTTAAGTCATATGGCAGCCTTAGAGTCCTTGATAGATGCCCAATAGTCCAATCTAGCTTCCGGAAGTGACGGATAGCCGGCTCGATGAGACTTGTAGCAGCGATCTTAAGTCATATGGCAGCCTTAGAGTCCTTGATAGATGCCCAATAGTCCAATCTAGCTTCCGGAAGTGACGGATAGAAGGCTCGATGAGACTTGTAGCAGCGATCTTAAGTCATATGGCAGCCTTAGAGTCCTTGATAGCTGCCCAATAGTCCAATCTAGCTTCCGGAAGTGACGGATAGCAGGCTCGATGAGACTTGTAGCAGCGATCTTAAGTCATATGGCAGCCTTAGAGTCCTTGATAGCTGCCCAATAGTCCAATCTAGCTTCCGGAAGTGACGGATAGAAGGCTCGATGAGACTTGTAGCAGCGATCTTAAGTCATATGGCAGCCTTAGAGTCCTTGATAGATGCCCAATAGTCCAATCTAGCTTCCGGAAGTGGCGGATAGAGCCGGCTCGATGAGACTTGTAGCAGCCATCTTAAGTCATATGGCAGCCTTAGAGTCCTTGATAGATGCCCAATAGTCCAATCCAGCTTCCGGAAGTGACGGATAGCAGGCTCGATGAGACTTGTAGCAGCGATCTTAAGTCATATGGCAGCCTTAGAGTCCTTGATAGATGCCCAATAGTCCAATCTAGCTTCCGGAAGTGACGGATAGAAGGCTCGATGAGACTTGTAGCAGCGATCTTAAGTCATATGGCAGCCTTAGAGTCCTTGATAGATGCCCAATAGTCCAATCTAGCTTCCGGAAGTGACGGATAGCCGGCTCGATGAGACTTGTAGCAGCGATCTTAAGTCATATGGCAGCCTTAGAGTCCTTGATAGATGCCCAATAGTCCAATCTAGCTTCCGGAAGTGGCGGATAGACGGCTCGATGAGACTTGTAGCAGCGATCTTAAGTCATATGGCAGCCTTAGAGTCCTTGATAGCTGCCCAATAGTCCAATCTAGCTTCCGGAAGTGACGGATAGAAGGCTCGATGAGACTTGTAGCAGCGATCTTAAGTCATATGGCAGCCTTAGAGTCCTTGATAGATGCCCAATAGTCCAATCTAGCTTCCGGAAGTGACGGATAGCCGGCTCGATGAGACTTGTAGCAGCGATCTTAAGTCATATGGCAGCCTTAGAGTCCTTGATAGATGCCCAATAGTCCAATCTAGCTTCCGGAAGTGACGGATAGACGGCTCGATGAGACTTGTAGCAGCGATCTTAAGTCATATGGCAGCCTTAGAGTCCTTGATAGATGCCCAATAGTCCAATCTAGCTTCCGGAAGTGGACGGATAAGCCGGCTCGATGAGACTTGTAGCAGCGATCTTAAGTCATATGGCAGCCTTAGAGTCCTTGATAGATGCCCAATAGTCCAATCTAGCTTCCGGAAGTGACGGATAGACGGCTCGATGAGACTTGTAGCAGCGATCTTAAGTCATATGGCAGCCTTAGAGTCTTTGACAGATGCCCAACAGTCCAATCTAGCTTCCGGAAGTGACGGATAGCCGGCTAGATGAGACTTGTAGCAGCGACCTTAAATCATTTGGCAGCCTTAGAGTCCTTGATAAATGCCCAAAAGTCCAATCTAGCTTCCGGAAATGACGCATAGCGGGCTCGATGAGACTTGTAACAGCGATCTTAGGTCATATGGCAGCCTTAGAGTCCTTGATAGATGCCCAATAGTCCAATCTAGCTTCCGGAGGTGGCGGATAGAAGGCTCGATTGAGACTTGTAGCAGCGATCTTAAGTCATATGGCAGCCTTAGAGTCCTTGATAGATGCCCAATAGTCCAATCTAGCTTCCGGAAGTGACGGATAGAAGGCTCGATGAGACTTGTAGCAGCGATCTTAAGTCATATGGCAGCCTTAGAGTCCTTGATAGATGCCCAATAGTCCAATCTAGCTTCCGGAAGTGACGGATAGACGGCTCGATGAGACTTGTAGCAGCGATCTTAAGTCATTTGGCAGCCTTAGAGCCCTTGATAGCTGCCCAATAGTCCAATCTAGCTTCCGGAAGTGACGGATAGAAGGCTCGATGAGACTTGTAGCAGCGATCTTAAGTCATATGGCAGCCTTAGAGTCCTTGATAGATGCCCAATAGTCCAATCTAGCTTCCGGAAGTGACGGATAGCCGGCTCGATGAGACTTGTAGCAGCGATCTTAAGTCATATGGCAGCCTTAGAGTCCTTGATAGATGCCCAATAGTCCAATCTAGCTTCCGGAAGTGGCGGATAGGAAGGCTCGATGAGACTTGTAGCAGCGATCTTAAGTCATATGGCAGCCTTAGAGTCCTTGATAGATGCCCAATAGTCCAATCTAGCTTCCGGAAGTGACGGATAGCCGGCTCGATGAGACTTGTAGCAGCGATCTTAAGTCATATGGCAGCCTTAGAGTCCTTGATAGATGCCCAATAGTCCAATCCAGCTTCCGGAAGTGGCGGATAGAAGGCTCGATGAGACTTGTAGCAGCGATCTTAAGTCATATGGCAGCCTTAGAGTCCTTGATAGATGCCCAATAGTCCAATCTAGCTTCCGGAAGTGGCGGATAGACGGCTCGATGAGACTTGTAGCAGCGATCTTAAGTCATATGGCAGCCTTAGAGTCCTTGATAGATGCCCAATAGTCCAATCTAGCTTCCGGAAGTGACGGATAGAAGGCTCGATGAGACTTGTAGCAGCGATCTTAAGTCATTTGGCAGCCTTAGAGTCCTTGATAGATGCCCAATAGTCCAATCTAGCTTCCGGAAGTGACGGATAGCCGGCTCGATGAGACTTGTAGCAGCGATCTTAAGTCATTTGGCAGCCTTAGAGTCCTTGATAGCTGCCCAATAGTCCAATCTAGCTTCCGGAAGTGACGGATAGAAGGCTCGATGAGACTTGTAGCAGCGATCTTAAGTCATATGGCAGCCTTAGAGTCCTTGATGGATGCCCAATAGTCCAATCTAGCTTCCGGAAATGGCGGATAGAGCCGGCTCGATGAGACTTGTAGCAGCGATCTTAAGTCATATGGCAGCCTTAGAGTCCTTGATAGATGCCCAATAGTCCAATCTAGCTTCCGGAAGTGACGGATAGAAGGCTCGATGAGACTTGTAGCAGCGATCTTAAGTCATTTGGCAGCCTTAGAGTCCTTGATAGCTGCCCAATAGTCCAATCTAGCTTCCGGAAGTGACGGATAGAAGGCTCGATGAGACTTGTAGCAGCGATCTTAAGTCATATGGCAGCCTTAGAGTCCTTGATGGATGCCCAATAGTCCAATCTAGCTTCCGGAAGTGGCGGATAGCCGGCTCGATGAGACTTGTAGCAGCGATCTTAAGTCATATGGCAGCCTTAGAGTCCTTGATAGCTGCCCAATAGTCCAATCTAGCTTCCGGAAGTGACGGATAGAAGGCTCGATGAGACTTGTAGCAGCGATCTTAAGTCATATGGCAGCCTTAGAGTCCTTGATAGATGCCCAATAGTCCAATCTAGCTTCCGGAAGTGACGGATAGACAGGCTCGATGAGACTTGTAGCAGCGATCTTAAGTCATATGGCAGCCTTAGAGTCCTTGATAGATGCCCAATAGTCCAATCTAGCTTCCGGAAGTGGCGGATAGAAGGCTCGATGAGACTTGTAGCAGCGATCTTAAGTCATATGGCAGCCTTAGAGTCCTTGATAGATGCCCAATAGTCCAATCTAGCTTCCGGAAGTGACGGATAGCCGGCTCGATGAGACTTGTAGCAGCGATCTTAAGTCATTTGGCAGCCTTAGAGTCCTTGATAGATGCCCAATAGTCCAATCTAGCTTCCGGAAGTGACGGATAGCCGGCTCGATGAGACTTGTAGCAGCGATCTTAAGTCATTTGGCAGCCTTAGAGTCCTTGATAGATGCCCAATAGTCCAATCTAGCTTCCGGAAGTGACGGATAGCCGGCTCGATGAGACTTGTAGCAGCGATCTTAAGTCATATGGCAGCCTTAGAGTCCTTGATAGATGCCCAATAGTCCAATCTAGCTTCCGGAAGTGGCGGATAGACCGGCTCGATGAGACTTGTAGCAGCGATCTTAAGTCATATGGCAGCCTTAGAGTCCTTGATAGATGCCCAATAGTCCAATCTAGCTTCCGGAAGTGACGGATAGAAGGCTCGATGAGACTTGTAGCAGCGATCTTAAGTCATTTGGCAGCCTTAGAGTCCTTGATAGATGCCCAATAGTCCAATCTAGCTTCCGGAAGTGACGGATAGAAGGCTCGATGAGACTTGTAGCAGCGATCTTAAGTCATATGGCAGCCTTAGAGTCCTTGATGGATGCCCAATAGTCCAATCTAGCTTCCGGAAATGGCGGAGAGCCGGCTCGATGAGACTTGTAGCAGCGATCTTAAGTCATATGGCAGCCTTAGAGTCCTTGATAGATGCCCAATAGTCCAATCTAGCTTCCGGAAGTGACGGATAGAAGGCTCGATGAGACTTGTAGCAGCGATCTTAAGTCATATGGCAGCCTTAGAGTCCTTGATAGCTGCCCAATAGTCCAATCTAGCTTCCGGAAGTGACGGATAGAAGGCTCGATGAGACTTGTAGCAGCGATCTTAAGTCATATGGCAGCCTTAGAGTCCTTGATAGTATGCCCAATAGTCCAATCTAGCTTCCGGAAGTGACGGATAGAGCCGGCTCGATGAGACTTGTAGCAGCGATCTTAAGTCATTTGGCAGCCTTAGAGTCCTTGATAGATGCCCAATAGTCCAATCTAGCTTCCGGAAGTGACGGATAGAAGGCTCGATGAGACTTGTAGCAGCGATCTTAAGTCATATGGCAGCCTTAGAGTCCTTGATAGATGCCCAATAGTCCAATCTAGCTTCCGGAAGTGACGGATAGCCGGCTCGATGAGACTTGTAGCAGCGATCTTAAGTCATATGGCAGCCTTAGAGTCCTTGATAGATGCCCAATAGTCCAATCTAGCTTCCGGAAGTGACGGATAGAAGGCTCGATGAGACTTGTAGCAGCGATCTTAAGTCATATGGCAGCCTTAGAGTCCTTGATAGATGCCCAATAGTCCAATCTAGCTTCCGGAAGTGACGGATAGCCGGCTCGATGAGACTTGTAACAGCGATCTTAAGTCATATGGCAGCCTTAGAGTCCTTGATAGATGCCCAATAGTCCAATCTAGCTTCCGGAAGTGGCGGATAGAAGGCTCGATGAGACTTGTAGCAGCGATCTTAAGTCATATGGCAGCCTTAGAGTCCTTGATAGATGCCCAATAGTCCAATCTAGCTTCCGGAAGTGACGGATAGAAGGCTCGATGAGACTTGTAGCAGCGATCTTAAGTCATATGGCAGCCTTAGAGTCCTTGATGTATGCCCAATAGTCCAATCTAGCTTCCGGAAGTGGCGGATAGCCGGCTCGATGAGACTTGTAGCAGCGATCTTAAGTCATATGGCAGCCTTAGAGTCCTTGATAGCTGCCCAATAGTCCAATCTAGCTTCCGGAAGTGACGGATAGAAGGCTCGATGAGACTTGTAGCAGCGATCTTAAGTCATATGGCAGCCTTAGAGTCCTTGATAGATGCCCAATAGTCCAATCTAGCTTCCGGAAGTGACGGATAGCCGGCTCGATGAGACTTGTAGCAGCGATCTTAAGTCATATGGCAGCCTTAGAGTCCTTGATAGATGCCCAATAGTCCAATCTAGCTTCCGGAAGTGACGGATAGCCGGCTCGATGAGACTTGTAGCAGCGATCTTAAGTCATATGGCAGCCTTAGAGTCCTTGATAGATGCCCAATAGTCCAATCTAGCTTCCGGAAGTGACGGATAGAAGGCTCGATGAGACTTGTAGCAGCGATCTTAAGTCATATGGCAGCCTTAGAGTCCTTGATAGATGCCCAATAGTCCAATCTAGCTTCCGGAAGTGACGGATAGAAGGCTCGATGAGACTTGTAGCAGCGATCTTAAGTCATATGGCAGCCTTAGAGTCCTTGATAGATGCCCAATAGTCCAATCTAGCTTCCGGAAGTGACGGATAGCCGGCTCGATGAGACTTGTAGCAGCGATCTTAAGTCATATGGCAGCCTTAGAGTCCTTGATAGATGCCCAATAGTCCAATCTAGCTTCCGGAAGTGACGGATAGAAGGCTCGATGAGACTTGTAGCAGCGATCTTAAGTCATATGGCAGCCTTAGAGTCCTTGATAGATGCCCAATAGTCCAATCTAGCTTCCGGAAGTGACGGATAGAGCCGGCTCGATGAGACTTGTAGCAGCGATCTTAAGTCATATGGCAGCCTTAGAGTCCTTGATAGATGCCCAATAGTCCAATCTAGCTTCCGGAAGTGACGGATAGAAGGCTCGATGAGACTTGTAGCAGCGATCTTAAGTCATATGGCAGCCTTAGAGTCCTTGATAGCTGCCCAATAGTCCAATCTAGCTTCCGGAAGTGACGGATAGAAGGCTCGATGAGACTTGTAGCAGCGATCTTAAGTCATATGGCAGCCTTAGAGTCCTTGATAGATGCCCAATAGTCCAATCTAGCTTCCGGAAGTGACGGATAGAAGGCTCGATGAGACTTGTAGCAGCGATCTTAAGTCATATGGCAGCCTTAGAGTCCTTGATAGATGCCCAATAGTCCAATCTAGCTTCCGGAAGTGACGGATAGCCGGCTCGATGAGACTTGTAGCAGCGATCTTAAGTCATATGGCAGCCTTAGAGTCCTTGATAGATGCCCAATAGTCCAATCTAGCTTCCGGAAGTGACGGATAGAAGGCTCGATGAGACTTGTAGCAGCGATCTTAAGTCATATGGCAGCCTTAGAGTCCTTGATAGATGCCCAATAGTCCAATCTAGCTTCCGGAAGTGACGGATAGCCGGCTCGATGAGACTTGTAACAGCGACCTTAAGTCATTTGGCAGCCTTAGAGTCCTTGATAGCTGCCCAATAGTCCAATCTAGCTTCCGGAAGTGGCGGATAGAAGGCTCGATGAGACTTGTAGCAGCGATCTTAAGTCATATGGCAGCCTTAGAGTCCTTGATAGCTGCCCAATAATCCAATCTAGCTTCCGGAAGTGACGGATAGAAGGCTCGATGAGACTTGTAGCAGCGATCTTAAGTCATATGGCAGCCTTAGAGTCCTTGATAGATGCCCAATAGTCCAATCTAGCTTCCGGAAGTGACGGATAGAAGGCTCGATGAGACTTGTAGCAGCGATCTTAAGTCATTTGGCAGCCTTAGAGTCCTTGATAGATGCCCAATAGTCCAATCTAGCTTCCGGAAGTGACGGATAGAAGGCTCGATGAGACTTGTAGCAGCGATCTTAAGTCATATGGCAGCCTTAGAGTCCTTGATAGATGCCCAATAGTCCAATCTAGCTTCCGGAAGTGGCGGATAGAAGGCTCGATGAGACTTGTAGCAGCGATCTTAAGTCATATGGCAGCCTTAGAGTCCTTGATAGATGCCCAATAGTCCAATCTAGCTTCCGGAAGTGATGGATAGAAGGCTCGATGAGACTTGTAGCAGCGATCTTAAGTCATATGGCAGCCTTAGAGTCCTTGATAGATGCCCAATAGTCCAATCTAGCTTCCGGAAGTGACGGATAGAAGGCTCGATGAGACTTGTAACAGCGATCTTAAGTCATTTGGCAGCCTTAGAGTCCTTGATAGATGCCCAATAGTCCAATCTAGCTTCCGGAAGTGACGGATAGAAGGCTCGATGAGACTTGTAGCAGCGATCTTAAGTCATATGGCAGCCTTAGAGTCCTTGATAGATGCCCAATAGTCCAATCTAGCTTCCGGAAGTGACGGATAGAAGGCTCGATGAGACTTGTAGCAGCGATCTTAAGTCATATGGCAGCCTTAGAGTCCTTGATAGATGCCCAATAGTCCAATATAGCTTTCGGAAATGGCGTAGAGCCGGCTCGATGAGACTTGTAGCAGCCATCTTAAGTCATATGGCAGCCTTAGAGTCCTTGATAGATGCCCAATAGTCCAATCCAGCTTCCGGAAGTGACGGATAGAAGGCTCGATGAGACTTGTAGCAGCGATCTTAAGTCATATGGCAGCCTTAGAGTCCTTGATAGATGCCCAATAGTCCAATCTAGCTTCCGGAAGTGACGGATAGCCGGCTCGATGAGACTTGTAGCAGCGATCTTAAGTCATATGGCAGCCTTAGAGTCCTTGATAGATGCCCAATAGTCCAATCTAGCTTCCGGAAGTGACGGATAGAAGGCTCGATGAGACTTGTAGCAGCGATCTTAAGTCATATGGCAGCCTTAGAGTCCTTGATAGATGCCCAATAGTCCAATCTAGCTTCCGGAAGTGACGGATAGAAGGCTCGATGAGACTTGTAGCAGCCATCTTAAGTCATATGGCAGCCTTAGAGTCCTTGATAGATGCCCAATAGTCCAATCCAGCTTCCGGAAGTGACGGATAGAAGGCTCGATGAGACTTGTAGCAGCGATCTTAAGTCATATGGCAGCCTTAGAGTCCTTGATAGATGCCCAATAGTCCAATCTAGCTTCCGGAAGTGACGGATAGCCGGCTCGATGAGACTTGTA
Organism: Drosophila sp. 14030-0761.01; assembly: GCA_018150735.1. Taxonomy (NCBI): domain Eukaryota; kingdom Metazoa; phylum Arthropoda; class Insecta; order Diptera; family Drosophilidae; genus Drosophila; species Drosophila sp. 14030-0761.01. Next base: position 75,149 of record JAECWO010000040.1, read on the forward strand.
GCAGCCATCTTAAGTCATATGGCAGCCTTAGAGTCCTTGATAGATGCCCAATAGTCCAATCTAGCTTCCGGAAGTGACGGATAGAAGGCTCGATGAGACTTGTAGCAGCGATCTTAAGTCATATGGCAGCCTTAGAGTCCTTGATAGATGCCCAATAGTCCAATCTAGCTTCCGGAAGTGACGGATAGCAGGCTCGATGAGACTTGTAGCAGCGATCTTAAGTCATATGGCAGCCTTAGAGTCCTTGATAGATGCCCAATAGTCCAATCTAGCTTCCGGAAGTGACGGATAGCCGGCTCGATGAGACTTGTAGCAGCGATCTTAAGTCATATGGCAGCCTTAGAGTCCTTGATAGATGCCCAATAGTCCAATCTAGCTTCCGGAAGTGACGGATAGAAGGCTCGATGAGACTTGTAGCAGCGATCTTAAGTCATATGGCAGCCTTAGAGTCCTTGATAGATGCCCAATAGTCCAATCCAGCTTCCGGAAGTGACGGATAGCCGGCTCGGTGAAACTTGTAACAGTGATCTTAAGTCATTTGGCAGCCTTAGAGTCCTTGATAGCTGCCCAATAGTCCAATCTAGCTTCCGGAAGTGACGGATAGAAGGCTCGATGAGACTTGTAGCAGCGATCTTAAGTCATATGGCAGCCTTAGAGTCCTTGATAGCTGCCCAATAGTCCAATCTAGCTTCCGGAAGTGACGGATAGAAGGCTCGATGAGACTTGTAGCAGCGATCTTAAGTCATATGGCAGCCTTAGAGTCCTTGATAGATGCCCAATAGTCCAATCTAGCTTCCGGAAGTGACGGATAGACCGGCTCGATGAGACTTGTAGCAGCGATCTTAAGTCATATGGCAGCCTTAGAGTCCTTGATAGATGCCCAATAGTCCAATCTAGCTTCCGGAAGTGACGGATAGAAGGCTCGATGAGACTTGTAGCAGCGATCTTAAGTCATATGGCAGCCTTAGAGTCCTTGATAGATGCCCAATAGTCCAATCTAGCTTCCGGAAGTGACGGATAGCCGGCTCGATGAGACTTGTAGCAGCGATCTTAAGTCATTTGGCAGCCTTAGAGTCCTTGATAGCTGCCCAATAGTCCAATCTAGCTTCCGGAAGTGACGGATAGAAGGCTCGATGAGACTTGTAGCAGCGATCTTAAGTCATATGGCAGCCTTAGAGTCCTTGATAGATGCCCAATAGTCCAATCTAGCTTCCGGAAATGGCGGATAGCCGGCTCGATGAGACTTGTAGCAGCCATCTTAAGTCATATGGCAGCCTTAGAGTCCTTGATAGATGCCCAATAGTCCAATCTAGCTTCCGGAAGTGACGGATAGAAGGCTCGATGAGACTTGTAGCAGCGATCTTAAGTCATATGGCAGCCTTAGAGTCCTTGATAGCTGCCCAATAGTCCAATCTAGCTTCCGGAAGTGACGGATAGCAGGCTCGATGAGACTTGTAGCAGCGATCTTAAGTCATATGGCAGCCTTAGAGTCCTTGATAGATGCCCAATAGTCCAATCTAGCTTCCGGAAGTGACGGATAGCCGGCTCGATGAGACTTGTAGCAGCGATCTTAAGTCATTTGGCAGCCTTAGAGTCCTTGATAGCTGCCCAATAGTCCAATCTAGCTTCCGGAAGTGACGGATAGAAGGCTCGATGAGACTTGTAGCAGCGATCTTAAGTCATATGGCAGCCTTAGAGTCCTTGATAGATGCCCAATAGTCCAATCTAGCTTCCGGAAGTGACGGATAGCAGGCTCGATGAGACTTGTAGCAGCGATCTTAAGTCATTTGGCAGCCTTAGAGTCCTTGATAGCTGCCCAATAGTCCAATCTAGCTTCCGGAAGTGACGGATAGAAGGCTCGATGAGACTTGTAGCAGCGATCTTAAGTCATTTGGCAGCCTTAGAGTCCTTGATAGCTGCCCAATAGTCCAATCTAGCTTCCGGAAGTGACGGATAGCCGGCTCGATGAGACTTGTAGCAGCGATCTTAAGTCATTTGGCAGCCTTAGAGTCCTTGATAGCTGCCCAATAGTCCAATCTAGCTTCCGGAAGTGACGGATAGAAGGCTCGATGAGACTTGTAGCAGCGATCTTAAGTCATATGGCAGCCTTAGAGTCCTTGATAGATGCCCAATAGTCCAATCTAGCTTCCGGAAGTGACGGATAGCCGGCTCGATGAGACTTGTAGCAGCGATCTTAAGTCATATGGCAGCCTTAGAGTCCTTGATAGCTGCCCAATAGTCCAATCTAGCTTCCGGAAGTGACGGATAGCCGGCTCGATGAGACTTGTAGCAGCGATCTTAAGTCATTTGGCAGCCTTAGAGTCCTTGATAGCTGCCCAATAGTCCAATCTAGCTTCCGGAAGTGACGGATAGCAGGCTCGATGAGACTTGTAGCAGCGATCTTAAGTCATATGGCAGCCTTAGAGTCCTTGATAGATGCCCAATAGTCCAATCTAGCTTCCGGAAAGTGACGGATAGCCGGCTCGATGAGACTTGTAGCAGCGATCTTAAGTCATATGGCAGCCTTAGAGTCCTTGATAGATGCCCAATAGTCCAATCTAGCTTCCGGAAGTGACGGATAGAAGGCTCGATGAGACTTGTAGCAGCGATCTTAAGTCATATGGCAGCCTTAGAGTCCTTGATAGATGCCCAATAGTCCAATCTAGCTTCCGGAAGTGACGGATAGAAGGCTCGATGAGACTTGTAGCAGCGATCTTAAGTCATATGGCAGCCTTAGAGTCCTTGATAGCTGCCCAATAGTCCAATCTAGCTTCCGGAAGTGACGGATAGAAGGCTCGATGAGACTTGTAGCAGCGATCTTAAGTCATATGGCAGCCTTAGAGTCCTTGATAGCTGCCCAATAGTCCAATCTAGCTTCCGGAAGTGACGGATAGCCGGCTCGATGAGACTTGTAGCAGCGATCTTAAGTCATTTGGCAGCCTTAGAGTCCTTGATAGCTGCCCAATAGTCCAATCTAGCTTCCGGAAGTGACGGATAGAAGGCTCGATGAGACTTGTAGCAGCGATCTTAAGTCATATGGCAGCCTTAGAGTCCTTGATAGATGCCCAATAGTCCAATCTAGCTTCCGGAAGTGACGGATAGAAGGCTCGATGAGACTTGTAGCAGCGATCTTAAGTCATATGGCAGCCTTAGAGTCCTTGATAGATGCCCAATAGTCCAATCTAGCTTCCGGAAGTGACGGATAGCCGGCTCGATGAGACTTGTAGCAGCGATCTTAAGTCATTTGGCAGCCTTAGAGTCCTTGATAGCTGCCCAATAGTCCAATCTAGCTTCCGGAAGTGACGGATAGAAGGCTCGATGAGACTTGTAGCAGCGATCTTAAGTCATATGGCAGCCTTAGAGTCCTTGATAGATGCCCAATAGTCCAATCTAGCTTCCGGAAGTGACGGATAGAAGGCTCGATGAGACTTGTAGCAGCGATCTTAAGTCATATGGCAGCCTTAGAGAGTCCTTGATAGATGCCCAATAGTCCAATCTAGCTTCCGGAAGTGACGGATAGCCGGCTCGATGAGACTTGTAGCAGCGATCTTAAGTCATATGGCAGCCTTAGAGTCCTTGATGGATGCCCAATAGTCCAATCTAGCTTCCGGAAGTGACGGATAGCCGGCTCGATGAGACTTGTAGCAGCGATCTTAAGTCATATGGCAGCCTTAGAGTCCTTGATAGCTGCCCAATAGTCCAATCTAGCTTCCGGAAGTGACGGATAGAAGGCTCGATGAGACTTGTAGCAGCGATCTTAAGTCATATGGCAGCCTTAGAGTCCTTGATAGATGCCCAATAGTCCAATCTAGCTTCCGGAAGTGACGGATAGCCGGCTCGATGAGACTTGTAGCAGCGATCTTAAGTCATTTGGCAGCCTTAGAGTCCTTGATAGATGCCCAATAGTCCAATCTAGCTTCCGGAAGTGACGGATAGAAGGCTCGATGAGACTTGTAGCAGCGATCTTAAGTCATATGGCAGCCTTAGAGTCCTTGATAGATGCCCAATAGTCCAATCTAGCTTCCGGAAAGTGACGGATAGCAGGCTCGATGAGACTTGTAGCAGCGATCTTAAGTCATATGGCAGCCTTAGAGTCCTTGATAGCTGCCCAATAGTCCAATCTAGCTTCCGGAAGTGACGGATAGAAGGCTCGATGAGACTTGTAGCAGCGATCTTAAGTCATTTGGCAGCCTTAGAGTCCTTGATAGCTGCCCAATAGTCCAATCTAGCTTCCGGAAGTGACGGATAGAAGGCTCGATGAGACTTGTAGCAGCGATCTTAAGTCATATGGCAGCCTTAGAGTCCTTGATAGATGCCCAATAGTCCAATCTAGCTTCCGGAAGTGACGGATAGACCGGCTCGATGAGACTTGTAGCAGCGATCTTAAGTCATATGGCAGCCTTAGAGTCCTTGATAGATGCCCAATAGTCCAATCTAGCTTCCGGAAGTGACGGATAGCCGGCTCGATGAGACTTGTAGCAGCGATCTTAAGTCATATGGCAGCCTTAGAGTCCTTGATAGATGCCCAATAGTCCAATCTAGCTTCCGGAAAGTGACGGATAGAAGGCTCGATGAGACTTGTAGCAGCGATCTTAAGTCATATGGCAGCCTTAGAGTCCTTGATAGATGCCCAATAGTCCAATCTAGCTTCCGGAAGTGACGGATAGAAGGCTCGATGAGACTTGTAGCAGCGATCTTAAGTCATATGGCAGCCTTAGAGTCCTTGATAGATGCCCAATAGTCCAATCTAGCTTCCGGAAGTGACGAATAGAAGGCTCGATGAGACTTATAGCAGCGATCTTAAGTCATATGGCAGCCTTAGAGTCCTTGATAGCTGCCCAATAATCCAATCTAGCTTCCGGAAGTGACGGATAGAAGGCTCGATGAGACTTGTAGCAGCGATCTTAAGTCATATGGCAGCCTTAGAGTCCTTGATAGCTGCCCAATAGTCCAATCTAGCTTCCGGAAGTGACGGATAGAAGGCTCGATGAGACTTGTAGCAGCGATCTAAGTCATATGGCAGCCTTAGAGACCTTGATAGATGCCCAAAAGTCCAATATAGCTTTCGGAAATGGCGTAGAGCCGGCTCGATGAGACTTGTAACAGCCATCTTTAGTCATATGGCAGCCTTAGAGTCCTTGATAGATGCCCAATAGTCCAATCTAGCTTCCGGAAGTGACGGATAGAAGGCTCGATGAGACTTGTAGCAGCGATCTTAAGTCATATGGCAGCCTTAGAGTCCTTGATAGATGCCCAATAGTCCAATCTAGCTTCCGGAAGTGACGGATAGCCGGCTCGATGAGACTTGTAGCAGCGATCTTAAGTCATATGGCAGCCTTAGAGTCCTTGATAGATGCCCAATAGTCCAATCTAGCTTCCGGAAGTGGCGGATAGCCGGCTCGATGAGACTTGTAGCAGCGATCTTAAGTCATATGGCAGCCTTAGAGTCCTTGATAGCTGCCCAATAGTCCAATCTAGCTTCCGGAAGTGACGGATAGAAGGCTCGATGAGACTTGTAGCAGCGATCTTAAGTCATATGGCAGCCTTAGAGTCCTTGATAGATGCCCAATAGTCCAATCTAGCTTCCGGAAGTGACGGATAGCCGGCTCGATGAGACTTGTAGCAGCGATCTTAAGTCATATGGCAGCCTTAGAGTCCTTGATAGCTGCCCAATAGTCCAATCTAGCTTCCGGAAGTGACGGATAGAAGGCTCGATGAGACTTGTAGCAGCGATCTTAAGTCATTTGGCAGCCTTAGAGTCCTTGATAGATGCCCAATAGTCCAATCTAGCTTCCGGAAGTGACGGATAGAAGGCTCGATGAGACTTGTAGCAGCGATCTTAAGTCATTTGGCAGCCTTAGAGTCCTTGATAGATGCCCAATAGTCCAATCTAGCTTCCGGAAGTGACGGATAGAAGGCTCGATGAGACTTGTAGCAGCGATCTTAATTCATATGGCAGCCTTAGAGTCCTTGATGTATGCCCAATAGTCCAATATAGCTTTCGGAAATGGCGTAGAGCCGGCTCGATGAGACTTGTAGCAGCCATCTTAAGTCATATGGCAGCCTTAGAGTCCTTGATAGATGCCCAATAGTCCAATCTAGCTTCCGGAAGTGACGGATAGAAGGCTCGATGAGACTTGTAGCAGCGATCTTAAGTCATTTGGCAGCCTTAGAGTCCTTGATAGCTGCCCAATAGTCCAATCTAGCTTCCGGAAGTGACGGATAGCCGGCTCGATGAGACTTGTAGCAGCGATCTTAAGTCATATGGCAGCCTTAGAGTCCTTGATAGATGCCCAATAGTCCAATCTAGCTTCCGGAAGTGACGGATAGCCGGCTCGATGAGACTTGTAGCAGCGATCTTAAGTCATATGGCAGCCTTAGAGTCCTTGATAGCTGCCCAATAGTCCAATCTAGCTTCCGGAAGTGACGGATAGACGGCTCGATGAGACTTGTAGCAGCGATCTTAAGTCATATGGCAGCCTTAGAGTCCTTGATAGATGCCCAATAGTCCAATCTAGCTTCCGGAAGTGACGGATAGCCGGCTCGATGAGACTTGTAGCAGCGATCTTAAGTCATATGGCAGCCTTAGAGTCCTTGATAGATGCCCAATAGTCCAATCTAGCTTCCGGAAGTGACGGATAGACGGCTCGATGAGACTTGTAGCAGCGATCTTAAGTCATATGGCAGCCTTAGAGTCCTTGATAGATGCCCAATAGTCCAATCTAGCTTCCGGAAGTGACGGATAGAAGGCTCGATGAGACTTGTAGCAGCGATCTTAAGTCATATGGCAGCCTTAGAGTCCTTGATAGATGCCCAATAGTCCAATCTAGCTTCCGGAAGTGACGGATAGACGGCTCGATGAGACTTGTAGCAGCGATCTTAAGTCATTTGGCAGCCTTAGAGTCCTTGATAGCTGCCCAATAGTCCAATCTAGCTTCCGGAAGTGACGGATAGAAGGCTCGATGAGACTTGTAGCAGCGATCTTAAGTCATATGGCAGCCTTAGAGTCCTTGATAGATGCCCAATAGTCCAATCTAGCTTCCGGAAGTGACGGATAGCCGGCTCGATGAGACTTGTAGCAGCGATCTTAAGTCATATTTGGCAGCCTTAGAGTCCTTGATAGCTGCCCAATAGTCCAATCTAGCTTCCGGAAGTGACGGATAGACGGCTCGATGAGACTTGTAGCAGCGATCTTAAGTCATTTGGCAGCCTTAGAGTCCTTGATAGCTGCCCAATAGTCCAATCTAGCTTCCGGAAGTGACGGATAGCCGGCTCGATGAGACTTGTAGCAGCGATCTTAAGTCATTTGGCAGCCTTAGAGTCCTTGATAGATGCCCAATAGTCCAATCTAGCTTCCGGAAGTGACGGATAGCCGGCTCGATGAGACTTGTAGCAGCGATCTTAAGTCATTTGGCAGCCTTAGAGTCCTTGATAGCTGCCCAATAGTCCAATCTAGCTTCCGGAAGTGACGGATAGAAGGCTCGATGAGACTTGTAGCAGCGATCTTAAGTCATATGGCAGCCTTAGAGTCCTTGATGTATGCCCAATAGTCCAATCTAGCTTCCGGAAATGGCGGAGAGCCGGCTCGATGAGACTTGTAACAGCGATCTTAAGTCATATGGCAGCCTTAGAGTCCTTGATAGATGCCCAATAGTCCAATCTAGCTTCCGGAAGTGACGGATAGAAGGCTCGATGAGACTTGTAGCAGCGATCTTAAGTCATATGGCAGCCTTAGAGTCCTTGATAGATGCCCAATAGTCCAATCTAGCTTCCGGAAGTGACGGATAGAAGGCTCGATGAGACTTGTAGCAGCGATCTTAAGTCATATGGCAGCCTTAGAGATCTTGATAGATGCCCAATAGTCCAATCTAGCTTCCGGAAGTGACGGATAACCGGCTCGATGAGACTTGTAGCAGCGATCTTAAGTCATTTGGCAGCCTTAGAGTCCTTGATAGCTGCCCAATAGTCCAATCTAGCTTCCGGAAGTGACGGATAGCCGGCTCGATGAGACTTGTAGCAGCGATCTTAAGTCATTTGGCAGCCTTAGAGTCCTTGATAGCTGCCCAATAGTCCAATCTAGCTTCCGGAAGTGACGGATAGCCGGCTCGATGAGACTTGTAGCAGCGATCTTAAGTCATATGGCAGCCTTAGAGTCCTTGATAGATGCCCAATAGTCCAATCTAGCTTCCGGAAGTGACGGATAGAAGGCTCGATGAGACTTGTAGCAGCGATCTTAAGTCATATGGCAGCCTTAGAGTCCTTGATAGATGCCCAATAGTCCAATCTAGCTTCCGGAAGTGACGGATAGCCGGCTCGATGAGACTTGTAGCAGCGATCTTAAGTCATTTGGCAGCCTTAGAGTCCTTGATAGCTGCCCAATAGTCCAATCTAGCTTCCGGAAGTGACGGAAGTGGACTTGTAGAGAAGTTGCGCTTAATCTTGATGAGATTTGCTTGGAAAGCAGCGATCTTAAGTCATATGGCAGCCTTAGAGTCCTTGATAGATGCCCAATAGTCCAATCTAGCTTCCGGAAGTGACGGATAGCCGGCTCGATGAGACTTGTAGCAGCGATCTTAAGTCATTTGGCAGCCTTAGAGTCCTTGATAGCTGCCCAATAGTCCAATCTAGCTTCCGGTAGTGACGGATAGCCGGCTCGATGAGATTTGTAGCAGCGACCTTAAGTCATTTGGCAGCCTTAGAGTCCTTGATAGCTGCCCAATAGTCCAATCTAGCTTCCGGAAGTGACGGATAGAAGGCTCGATGAGACTTGTAGCAGCGATCTTAAGTCATATGGCAGCCTTAGAGTCCTTGATGTATGCCCAATAGTCCAATCTAGCTTCCGGAAATGGCGTAGAGCCGGCTCGATGAGACTTGTAGCAGCGACCTTAAGTCATTTGGCAGCCTTAGAGTCCTTGATAGCTGCCCAATAGTCCAATATAGCTTAGTTATATGGCAGCCTTAGAGTCCTTGATGTATGCCCAATAGTCCAATATAGCTTCCCGAAATGGCGTGGATCCGGATCGATGAGATTTGTAGCAGCGACCTTAAGTCATTTGGCAGCCTTAGAGTCCTTGATAGCTGCCCAATAGTCCAATCTAGCTTCCGGAAGTGACGGATAGAAGGCTCGATGAGACTTCTAGCAGCGATCTTAAGTCATATGGCAGCCTTAGAGTCCTTGATGTATGCCCAATAGTCCAATCTAGCTTCCCGAAATGGCGTAGAGCCGGCTCGATGAGACTTGTAGCAGCCATCTTAAGTCATATGGCAGCCTTAGAGTCCTTGATAGATGCCCAATAGTCCAATCTAGCTTCCGGAAGTGACGGATAGCCGGCTCGATGAGATTTGTAGCAGCGACCTTAAGTCATTTGGCAGCCTTAGAGTCCTTGATAGCTGCCCAATAGTCCAATCTAGCTTCCGGAAGTGACGGATAGCCGGCTCGATGAGACTTGTAGCAGCGACCTTAAGTCATTTGGCAGCCTTAGAGTCCTTGATAGCTGCCCAATAGTCCAATCTAGCTTCCGGAAGTGACAGATAGAAGGCTCGATGAGATTTCTAGCAGCGATCTTAAGTCATATGGCAGCCTTAGAGTCCTTGATGTATGCCCAATAGTCCAATCTAGCTTCCGGAAATGGCGTGGATAGCCGGCTCGATGAGACTTGTAGCAGCGACCTTAAGTCATTTGGCAGCCTTAGAGTCCTTGATAGCTGCCCAATAGTCCAATCTAGCTTCCGGAAGTGACGGATAGCCGGCTCGATGAGACTTGTAGCAGCGATCTTAAGTCATTTGGCAGCCTTAGAGTCCTTGATAGCTGCCCAATAGTCCAATCTAGCTTCCGGAAGTGACGGATAGAAGGCTCGATGAGACTTGTAGCAGCGATCTTAAGTCATTTGGCAGCCTTAGAGTCCTTGATAGCTGCCCAATAGTCCAATCTAGCTTCCGGAAGTGACGGATAGCCGGCTCGATGAGACTTGTAGCAGCGACCTTAAGTCATTTGGCAGCCTTAGAGTCCTTGATAGCTGCCCAATAGTCCAATCTAGCTTCCGAAAGTGACGGATAGCCGGCTCGATGAGACTTGTAGCAGCGATCTTAAGTCATTTGGCAGCCTTAGAGTCCTTGATAGCTGCCCAATAGTCCAATCTAGCTTCCGGAAGTGACGGATAGAAGGCTCGATGAGACTTGTAGCAGCGATCTTAATTCATATGGCAGCCTTAGAGTCCTTGATGTATGCCCAATAGTCCAATATAGCTTTCGGAAATGGCGTAGAGCCGGCTCGATGAGACTTGTAACAGCGATCTTAAGTCATTTGGCAGCCTTAGAGTCCTTGATAGCTGCCCAATAGTCCAATCTAGCTTCCGGAAGTGGCGGATAGAAGGCTCGATTAGACTTCTAGCAGCGATCTTAAGTCATATGGCAGCCTTAGAGTCCTTGATAGCTGCCCAATAGTCCAATCTAGCTTCCGGAAGTGACGGATAGAAGGCTCGATGAGACTTGTAGCAGCGATCTTAAGTCATATGGCAGCCTTAGAGTCCTTGATAGATGCCCAATAGTCCAATCTAGCTTCCGGAAGTGACGGATAGCCGGCTCGATGAGACTTGTAGCAGCGATCTTAAGTCATATGGCAGCCTTAGAGTCCTTGATAGCTGCCCAATAGTCCAATCTAGCTTCCGGAAGTGACGGATAGCCGGCTCGATGAGACTTGTAGCAGCGATCTTAAGTCATTTGGCAGCCTTAGAGTCCTTGATAGCTGCCCAATAGTCCAATCTAGCTTCCGGAAGTGACGGATAGCCGGCTCGATGAGACTTGTAGCAGCGATCTTAAGTCATTTGGCAGCCTTAGAGTCCTTGATAGCTGCCCAATAGTCCAATCTAGCTTCCGGAAGTGACGGATAGCCTGCTCGATGAGATTGTAGCAGCGATCTTAAGTCATTTGGCAGCCTTAGAGCCCTTTATAGCTGCCCAACAGTCCAATCTAGCTTCCGGAAGTGACGGATAGCCGGCTCGATGAGATTTGTAGCAGCGACCTTAAGTCATTTGGCAGCCTTAGAGTCCTTGATAGCTGCCCAATAGTCCAATCTAGCTTCCGGAAGTGACGGATAGAAGGCTCGATGAGACTTGTAGCAGCGATCTTAATTCATATGGCAGCCTTAGAGTCCTTGATGTATGCCCAATAGTCCAATATAGCTTTCGGAAATGGCGTAGAGCCGGCTCGATGAGACTTGTAACAGCCATCTTTAGTCATATGGCAGCCTTAGAGTCCTTGATAGATGCCCAATAGTCCAATCCAGCTTCCGGAAGTGACGGATAGCCGGCTCGATGAGATTTGTAGCAGCGACCTTAAGTCATTTGGCAGCCTTAGAGTCCTTGATAGCTGCCCAATAGTCCAATCTAGCTTCCGGAAGTGACGGATAGAAGGCTCGATGAGACTTGTAGCAGCGATCTTAAGTCATATGGCAGCCTTAGAGATCTTGATAGATGCCCAATAGTCCAATCTAGCTTCCGGAAGTGACGGATAGCCGGCTCGATGAGACTTGTAGCAGCGATCTTAAGTCATTTGGCAGCCTTAGAGTCCTTGATAGATGCCCAATAGTCCAATCTAGCTTCCGGAAGTGACGGATAGCCGGCTCGATGAGACTTGTAGCAGCGATCTTAAGTCATATGGCAGCCTTAGAGTCCTTGATAGATGCCCAATAGTCCAATCTAGCTTCCGGAAGTGACGGATAGCCGGCTCGATGAGACTTGTAGCAGCGATCTTAAGTCATTTGGCAGCCTTAGAGTCCTTGATAGCTGCCCAATAGTCCAATCTAGCTTCCGGAAGTGACGGATAGCCGGCTCGATGAGATTTGTAGCAGCGACCTTAAGTCATTTGGCAGCCTTAGAGTCCTTGATAGCTGCCCAATAGTCCAATCTAGCTTCCGGAAGTGACGGATAGCCGGCTCGATGAGACTTGTAGCAGCGATCTTAAGTCATATGGCAGCCTTAGAGTCCTTGATAGATGCCCAATAGTCCAATCTAGCTTCCGGAAATGGACGTGATAGCCGGCTCGATGAGACTTGTAGCAGCGATCTTAAGTCATATGGCAGCCTTAGAGTCCTTGATAGATGCCCAATAGTCCAATCTAGCTTCCGGAAGTGACGGATAGCCGGCTCGATGAGACTTGTAGCAGCGATCTTAAGTCATTTGGCAGCCTTAGAGTCCTTGATAGCTGCCCAATAGTCCAATCTAGCTTCCGGAAGTGACGGATAGCCGGCTCGATGAGACTTGTAGCAGCGATCTTAAGTCATATGGCAGCCTTAGAGTCCTTGATAGCTGCCCAATAGTCCAATCTAGCTTCCGGAAGTGACGGATAGAAGGCTCGATGAGACTTGTAGCAGCGATCTTAAGTCATTTGGCAGCCTTAGAGTCCTTGATAGATGCCCAATAGTCCAATCTAGCTTCCGGAAGTGACGGATAGACGGCTCGATGAGACTTGTAGCAGCGATCTTAAGTCATATGGCAGCCTTAGAGTCCTTGATGTAGCTGCCCAATAGTCCAATCTAGCTTCCGGAAGTGACGGATAGCCGGCTCGATGAGACTTGTAGCAGCGATCTTAAGTCATTTGGCAGCCTTAGAGTCCTTGATAGCTGCCCAATAGTCCAATCTAGCTTCCGGAAGTGACGGATAGCCGGCTCGATGAGACTTGTAGCAGCGACCTTAAGTCATTTGGCAGCCTTAGAGTCCTTGATAGCTGCCCAATAGTCCAATCTAGCTTCCGGAAGTGACGGATAGAAGGCTCGATGAGACTTGTAGCAGCGATCTTAAGTCATATGGCAGCCTTAGAGTCCTTGATGTATGCCCAATAGTCCAATATAGCTTCCCGAAATGGCGGGATAGCCGGCTCGATGAGACTTGTAGCAGCGATCTTAAGTCATTTGGCAGCCTTAGAGTCCTTGATAGCTGCCCAATAGTCCAATCTAGCTTCCGGAAGTGACGGATAGAAGGCTCGATGAGACTTGTAGCAGCGATCTTAAGTCATATGGCAGCCTTAGAGTCCTTGATAGATGCCCAATAGTCCAATCTAGCTTCCGGAAGTGGCGGATAGCCGGCTCGATGAGACTTGTAGCAGCGATCTTAAGTCATATGGCAGCCTTAGAGTCCTTGATAGCTGCCCAATAGTCCAATCTAGCTTCCGGAAGTGACGGATAGCCGGCTCGATGAGACTTGTAGCAGCGACCTTAAGTCATTTGGCAGCCTTAGAGTCCTTGATAGCTGCCCAATAGTCCAATCTAGCTTCCGGAAGTGACGGATAGAAGGCTCGATGAGACTTGTAGCAGCGATCTTAAGTCATATGGCAGCCTTAGAGTCCTTGATAGATGCCCAATAGTCCAATCTAGCTTCCGGAAGTGACGGATAGCCGGCTCGATGAGACTTGTAGCAGCGATCTTAAGTCATTTGGCAGCCTTAGAGTCCTTGATGTATGCCCAATAGTCCAATCTAGCTTCCGGAAATGGCGGAGAGACGGCTCGATGAGACTTGTAGCAGCGATCTTAAGTCATATGGCAGCCTTAGAGTCCTTGATAGATGCCCAATAGTCCAATCTAGCTTCCGGAAGTGACGGATAGCCGGCTCGATGAGACTTGTAGCAGCGATCTTAAGTCATTTGGCAGCCTTAGAGTCCTTGATAGCTGCCCAATAGTCCAATCTAGCTTCCGGAAGTGACGGATAGCCGGCTCGATGAGACTTGTAGCAGCGATCTTAAGTCATTTGGCAGCCTTAGAGTCCTTGATAGCTGCCCAATAGTCCAATCTAGCTTCCGGAAGTGACGGATAGAAGGCTCGATGAGACTTGTAGCAGCGATCTTAAGTCATATGGCAGCCTTAGAGTCCTTGATAGATGCCCAATAGTCCAATCTAGCTTCCGGAAAGTGACGGATAGCCGGCTCGATGAGACTTGTAGCAGCGATCTTAAGTCATATGGCAGCCTTAGAGTCCTTGATAGCTGCCCAATAGTCCAATCTAGCTTCCGGAAGTGACGGATAGAAGGCTCGATGAGACTTGTAGCAGCGATCTTAAGTCATTTGGCAGCCTTAGAGTCCTTGATAGCTGCCCAATAGTCCAATCTAGCTTCCGGAAGTGACGGATAGCCGGCTCGATGAGACTTGTAGCAGCGATCTTAAGTCATTTGGCAGCCTTAGAGTCCTTGATAGCTGCCCAATAGTCCAATCTAGCTTCCGGAAGTGACGGATAGCCGGCTCGATGAGACTTGTAGCAGCGACCTTAAGTCATTTGGCAGCCTTAGAGTCCTTGATAGCTGCCCAATAGTCCAATCTAGCTTCCGGAAGTGACGGATAGAAGGCTCGATGAGACTTGTAGCAGCGATCTTAAGTCATATGGCAGCCTTAGAGTCCTTGATGTATGCCCAATAGTCCAATATAGCTTTCGGAAATGGCGTAGAGCCGGCTCGATGAGACTTGTAGCAGCCATCTTAAGTCATATGGCAGCCTTAGAGTCCTTGATAGATGCCCAATAGTCCAATCCAGCTTCCGGAAGTGACGGATAGCCGGCTCGATGAGACTTGTAGCAGCGACCTTAAGTCATTTGGCAGCCTTAGAGTCCTTGATAGCTGCCCAATAGTCCAATCTAGCTTCCGGAAGTGACGGATAGAAGGCTCGATGAGACTTGTAGCAGCGATCTTAAGTCATATGGCAGCCTTAGAGTCCTTGATATATGCCCAATAGTCCAATCTAGCTTCCGGAAGTGACGGATAGCCGGCTCGATGAGACTTGTAGCAGCGATCTTAAGTCATTTGGCAGCCTTAGAGTCCTTGATAGCTGCCCAATAGTCCAATCTAGCTTCCGGAAGTGACGGATAGAAGGCTCGATGAGACTTGTAGCAGCGATCTTAAGTCATATGGCAGCCTTAGAGTCCTTGATGTATGCCCAATAGTCCAATATAGCTTTCGGAAATGGCGTAGAGCCGGCTCGATGAGACTTGTAGCAGCCATCTTAAGTCATATGGCAGCCTTAGAGTCCTTGATAGCTGCCCAATAGTCCAATCTAGCTTCCGGAAGTGACGGATAGCCGGCTCGATGAGACTTGTAGCAGCGATCTTAAGTCATTTGGCAGCCTTAGAGTCCTTGATAGCTGCCCAATAGTCCAATCTAGCTTCCGGAAGTGACGGATAGCCGGCTCGATGAGACTTGTAGCAGCGACCTTAAGTCATTTGGCAGCCTTAGAGTCCTTGATAGCTGCCCAATAGTCCAATCTAGCTTCCGGAAGTGACGGATAGAAGGCTCGATGAGACTTTTAGCAGCGATCTTAAGTCATATGGCAGCCTTAGAGACCTTGATTTATGCCCAATAGTCCAATCTAGCTTCCGGAAATGACGGATAGAAGGCTCGATGAGACTTGTAGCAGCGATCTTAAGTCATATGGTAGCCTTAGAGTCCTTGATGTATGCCCAATAGTCCAATCTAGCTTCCGGAAGTGACGGATAGAAGGCTCGATGAGACTTGTAGCAGCGATCTTAAGTCATATGGCAGCCTTAGAGTCCTTGATAGATGCCCAATAGTCCAATCTAGCTTCCGGAAGTGACGGATAGAAGGCTCGATGAGACTTGTAGCAGCGATCTTAAGTCATATGGCAGCCTTAGAGTCCTTGATAGATGCCCAATAGTCCAATCTAGCTTCCGGAAGTGACGGATAGCCGGCTCGATGAGACTTGTAGCAGCGATCTTAAGTCATATGGCAGCCTTAGAGTCCTTGATAGCTGCCCAATAGTCCAATCTAGCTTCCGGAAGTGACGGATAGCCGGCTCGATGAGACTTGTAGCAGCGATCTTAAGTCATTTGGCAGCCTTAGAGTCCTTGATAGCTGCCCAATAGTCCAATCTAGCTTCCGGAAGTGACGGATAGAAGGCTCGATGAGACTTGTAGCAGCGATCTTAAGTCATATGGCAGCCTTAGAGTCCTTGATAGATGCCCAATAGTCCAATCTAGCTT
The DNA here is from genome assembly GCA_018150735.1 of Drosophila sp. 14030-0761.01. Classification (NCBI taxonomy): domain Eukaryota; kingdom Metazoa; phylum Arthropoda; class Insecta; order Diptera; family Drosophilidae; genus Drosophila; species Drosophila sp. 14030-0761.01. The sequence continues at coordinate 91,122 of JAECWO010000040.1, forward strand.
CCGGAAGTGACGGATAGCCGGCTCGATGAGACTTGTAGCAGCGATCTTAAGTCATTTGGCAGCCTTAGAGTCCTTGATAGCTGCCCAATAGTCCAATCTAGCTTCCGGAAGTGACGGATAGACGGCTCGATGAGACTTGTAGCAGCGATCTTAAGTCATTTGGCAGCCTTAGAGTCCTTGATAGCTGCCCAATAGTCCAATCTAGCTTCCGGAAGTGACGGATAGAAGGCTCGATGAGACTTGTAGCAGCGATCTTAAGTCATATGGCAGCCTTAGAGTCCTTGATAGATGCCCAATAGTCCAATCTAGCTTCCGGAAGTGACGGATAGCCGGCTCGATGAGACTTGTAGCAGCGATCTTAAGTCATATGGCAGCCTTAGAGTCCTTGATAGATGCCCAATAGTCCAATCCAGCTTCCGGAAGTGACGGATAGAAGGCTCGATGAGACTTGTAGCAGCGATCTTAAGTCATATGGCAGCCTTAGAGTCCTTGATAGATGCCCAATAGTCCAATCTAGCTTCCGGAAGTGACGGATAGAGCCGGCTCGATGAGACTTGTAGCAGCGATCTTAAGTCATATGGCAGCCTTAGAGTCCTTGATAGATGCCCAATAGTCCAATCTAGCTTCCGGAAGTGACGGATAGAAGGCTCGATAAGACTTGTAGCAGCGATCTTAAGTCATTTGGCAGCCTTAGAGTCCTTGATAGATGCCCAATAGTCCAATCTAGCTTCCGGAAGTGACGGATAGCCGGCTCGATGAGACTTGTAGCAGCGATCTTAAGTCATATGGCAGCCTTAGAGTCCTTGATAGATGCCCAATAGTCCAATCTAGCTTCCGGAAGTGACGGATAGCCGGCTCGATGAGACTTGTAGCAGCGATCTTAAGTCATTTGGCAGCCTTAGAGTCCTTGATAGATGCCCAATAGTCCAATCTAGCTTCCGGAAGTGACGGATAGCCGGCTCGATGAGATTTGTAGCAGCGACCTTAAGTCATTTGGCAGCCTTAGAGTCCTTGATAGCTGCCCAATAGTCCAATCTAGCTTCCGGAAGTGACGGATAGAAGGCTCGATGAGACTTGTAGCAGCGATCTTAAGTCATATGGCAGCCTTAGAGTCCTTGATGTATGCCCAATAGTCCAATCTAGCTTCCGGAAGTGGCGATAGAGCCGGCTCGATGAGACTTGTAGCAGCGATCTTAAGTCATATGGCAGCCTTAGAGTCCTTGATAGATGCCCAATAGTCCAATCTAGCTTCCGGAAGTGACGGATAGCAGGCTCGATGAGACTTGTAGCAGCGATCTTAAGTCATTTGGCAGCCTTAGAGTCCTTGATAGCTGCCCAATAGTCCAATCTAGCTTCCGGAAGTGACGGATAGAAGGCTCGATGAGACTTGTAGCAGCGATCTTAAGTCATTTGGCAGCCTTAGAGTCCTTGATAGATGCCCAATAGTCCAATCTAGCTTCCGGAAGTGACGGATAGCCGGCTCGATGAGACTTGTAGCAGCGATCTTAAGTCATTTGGCAGCCTTAGAGTCCTTGATAGCTGCCCAATAGTCCAATCTAGCTTCCGGAAGTGACGGATAGCCGGCTCGATGAGACTTGTAGCAGCGATCTTAAGTCATTTGGCAGCCTTAGAGTCCTTGATAGCTGCCCAATAGTCCAATCTAGCTTCCGGAAGTGACGGATAGCCGGCTCGATGAGACTTGTAGCAGCGATCTTAAGTCATTTGGCAGCCTTAGAGTCCTTGATAGCTGCCCAATAGTCCAATCTAGCTTCCGGAAGTGACGGATAGCCGGCTCGATGAGACTTGTAGCAGCGATCTTAAGTCATATGGCAGCCTTAGAGTCCTTGATAGATGCCCAATAGTCCAATCTAGCTTCCGGAAGTGACGGATAGCCGGCTCGATGAGACTTGTAGCAGCGATCTTAAGTCATATGGCAGCCTTAGAGTCCTTGATAGATGCCCAATAGTCCAATCTAGCTTCCGGAAGTGACGTAGAGCCGGCTCGATGAGACTTGTAGCAGCCATCTTAAGTCATATGGCAGCCTTAGAGTCCTTGATAGCTGCCCAATAGTCCAATCTAGCTTCCGGAAGTGACGGATAGCCGGCTCGATGAGACTTGTAGCAGCGATCTTAAGTCATTTGGCAGCCTTAGAGTCCTTGATAGCTGCCCAATAGTCCAATCTAGCTTCCGGAAGTGACGGATAGCCGGCTCGATGAGACTTGTAGCAGCGATCTTAAGTCATATGGCAGCCTTAGAGTCCTTGATAGATGCCCAATAGTCCAATCTAGCTTCCGGAAGTGACGGATAGAAGGCTCGATGAGACTTGTAGCAGCGATCTTAAGTCATTTGGCAGCCTTAGAGTCCTTGATGTATGCCCAATAGTCCAATCTAGCTTCCGGAAATGGCGTAGAGCCGGCTCGATGAGACTTGTAGCAGCCATCTTAAGTCATATGGCAGCCTTAGAGTCCTTGATAGCTGCCCAATAGTCCAATCTAGCTTCCGGAAGTGACGGATAGCCGGCTCGATGAGACTTGTAGCAGCGATCTTAAGTCATTTGGCAGCCTTAGAGCCCTTGATAGCTGCCCAATAGTCCAATCTAGCTTCCGGAAGTGACGGATAGCCGGCTCGATGAGACTTGTAGCAGCGACCTTAAGTCATTTGGCAGCCTTAGAGTCCTTGATAGCTGCCCAATAGTCCAATCTAGCTTCCGGAAGTGACGGATAGAAGGCTCGATGAGACTTGTAGCAGCGATCTTAAGTCATATGGCAGCCTTAGAGTCCTTGATGTATGCCCAATAGTCCAATCTAGCTTCCGGAAATGGCGGAGAGCCGGCTCGATGAGACTTGTAGCAGCGATCTTAAGTCATTTGGCAGCCTTAGAGTCCTTGATAGCTGCCCAATAGTCCAATCTAGCTTCCGGAAGTGACGGATAGAAGGCTCGATGAGACTTGTAGCAGCGATCTTAAGTCATATGGCAGCCTTAGAGTCCTTGATAGATGCCCAATAGTCCAATCTAGCTTCCGGAAGTGACGGATAGCCGGCTCGATGAGACTTGTAGCAGCGATCTTAAGTCATATGGCAGCCTTAGAGTCCTTGATAGCTGCCCAATAGTCCAATCTAGCTTCCGGAAGTGACGGATAGCCGGCTCGATGAGACTTGTAGCAGCGACCTTAAGTCATTTGGCAGCCTTAGAGTCCTTGATAGCTGCCCAATAGTCCAATCTAGCTTCCGGAAGTGACGGATAGAAGGCTCGATGAGACTTGTAGCAGCGATCTTAAGTCATATGGCAGCCTTAGAGTCCTTGATAGATGCCCAATAGTCCAATCTAGCTTCCGGAAATGGCGTAGAGCCGGCTCGATGAGACTTGTAGCAGCCATCTTAAGTCATATGGCAGCCTTAGAGTCCTTGATAGCTGCCCAATAGTCCAATCTAGCTTCCGGAAGTGACGGATAGCCGGCTCGATGAGACTTGTAGCAGCGACCTTAAGTCATTTGGCAGCCTTAGAGTCCTTGATAGCTGCCCAATAGTCCAATCTAGCTTCCGGAAGTGACGGATAGAAGGCTCGATGAGACTTGTAGCAGCGATCTTAAGTCATATGGCAGCCTTAGAGTCCTTGATGTATGCCCAATAGTCCAATCTAGCTTCCCGAAATGGCGTGGAGCCGGCTCGATGAGACTTGTAGCAGCGACCTTAAGTCATTTGGCAGCCTTAGAGTCCTTGATAGCTGCCCAATAGTCCAATCTAGCTTCCGGAAGTGACGGATAGAAGGCTCGATGAGACTTGTAGCAGCGATCTTAAGTCATATGGCAGCCTTAGAGTCCTTGATGTATGCCCAATAGTCCAATCTAGCTTCCGGAAATGGCGTAGAGCCGGCTCGATGAGACTTGTAGCAGCCATCTTAAGTCATATGGCAGCCTTAGAGTCCTTGATAGATGCCCAATAGTCCAATCTAGCTTCCGGAAGTGACGGATAGAAGGCTCGATGAGACTTGTAGCAGCGATCTTAAGTCATATGGCAGCCTTAGAGTCCTTGATAGTATGCCCAATAGTCCAATCTAGCTTCCGGAAGTGACGGATAGCCGGCTCGATGAGACTTGTAGCAGCGATCTTAAGTCATATGGCAGCCTTAGAGTCCTTGATAGATGCCCAATAGTCCAATCTAGCTTCCGGAAGTGACGGATAGAAGGCTCGATGAGACTTGTAGCAGCGATCTTAAGTCATATGGCAGCCTTAGAGTCCTTGATGTATGCCCAATAGTCCAATCTAGCTTCCGGAAGTGACGGATAGCCGGCTCGATGAGACTTGTAGCAGCGATCTTAAGTCATATGGCAGCCTTAGAGTCCTTGATAGCTGCCCAATAGTCCAATCTAGCTTCCGGAAGTGACGGATAGCCGGCTCGATGAGACTTGTAGCAGCGATCTTAAGTCATATGGCAGCCTTAGAGTCCTTGATAGATGCCCAATAGTCCAATCTAGCTTCCGGAAGTGACGGATAGAAGGCTCGATGAGACTTGTAGCAGCGATCTTAAGTCATATGGCAGCCTTAGAGTCCTTGATGTATGCCCAATAGTCCAATCTAGCTTCCGGAAATGGCGTAGAGCCGGCTCGATGAGACTTGTAGCAGCCATCTTAAGTCATATGGCAGCCTTAGAGTCCTTGATAGATGCCCAATAGTCCAATCTAGCTTCCGGAAGTGACGGATAGAAGGCTCGATGAGACTTGTAGCAGCGATCTTAAGTCATATGGCAGCCTTAGAGTCCTTGATGTATGCCCAATAGTCCAATCTAGCTTCCGGAAATGGCGTAGAGCCGGCTCGATGAGACTTGTAGCAGCCATCTTAAGTCATATGGCAGCCTTAGAGTCCTTGATAGCTGCCCAATAGTCCAATCTAGCTTCCGGAAGTGGCGGATAGAAGGCTCGATGAGACTTGTAGCAGCGATCTTAAGTCATATGGCAGCCTTAGAGTCCTTGATAGCTGCCCAATAGTCCAATCTAGCTTCCGGAAGTGACGGATAGCCGGCTCGATGAGACTTGTAGCAGCGATCTTAAGTCATATGGCAGCCTTAGAGTCCTTGATGTATGCCCAATAGTCCAATCTAGCTTCCGGAAATGGCGTAGAGCCGGCTCGATGAGACTTGTAGCAGCCATCTTAAGTCATATGGCAGCCTTAGAGTCCTTGATAGATGCCCAATAGTCCAATCTAGCTTCCGGAAGTGACGGATAGCCGGCTCGATGAGACTTGTAGCAGCGATCTTAAGTCATTTGGCAGCCTTAGAGTCCTTGATAGATGCCCAATAGTCCAATCTAGCTTCCGGAAGTGACGGATAGCCGGCTCGATGAGACTTGTAGCAGCGATCTTAAGTCATTTGGCAGCCTTAGAGTCCTTGATAGATGCCCAATAGTCCAATCTAGCTTCCGGAAGTGACGGATAGCAGGCTCGATGAGACTTGTAGCAGCGATCTTAAGTCATATGGCAGCCTTAGAGTCCTTGATAGATGCCCAATAGTCCAATCTAGCTTCCGGAAATGACGGATAGCCGGCTCGATGAGACTTGTAGCAGCGATCTTAAGTCATATGGCAGCCTTAGAGTCCTTGATAGATGCCCAATAGTCCAATCTAGCTTCCGGAAGTGACGGATAGCCGGCTCGATGAGACTTGTAGCAGCGATCTTAAGTCATTTGGCAGCCTTAGAGTCCTTGATAGATGCCCAATAGTCCAATCTAGCTTCCGGAAGTGACGGATAGAAGGCTCGATGAGACTTGTAGCAGCGATCTTAAGTCATATGGCAGCCTTAGAGTCCTTGATAGATGCCCAATAGTCCAATCTAGCTTCCGGAAGTGGCGGATAGCCGGCTCGATGAGACTTGTAGCAGCGATCTTAAGTCATATGGCAGCCTTAGAGTCCTTGATAGATGCCCAATAGTCCAATCTAGCTTCCGGAAGTGACGGATAGCCGGCTCGATGAGACTTGTAGCAGCGATCTTAAGTCATATGGCAGCCTTAGAGTCCTTGATAGATGCCCAATAGTCCAATCTAGCTTCCGGAAGTGACGGATAGAAGGCTCGATGAGACTTGTAGCAGCGATCTTAAGTTATATGGCAGCCTTAGAGTCCTTGCTGTATGCCCAATAGTCCAATCTAGCTTCCTGAAATGGCGTAGAGCCGGCTCGATGAGACTTGTAGCAGCGATCTTAAGTCATTTGGCAGCCTTAGAGTCCTTGAGAGATGCCCAATAGTCCAATCTAGCTTCCGGAAGTGACGGATAGCCGGCTCGATGAGACTTGTAGCAGCGATCTTAAGTCATTTGGCAGCCTTAGAGTCCTTGAGAGATGCCCAATAGTCCAATCTAGCTTCCGGAAGTGACGGATAGCCGGCTCGATGAGACATGTATGTGCCATCTTAAGGCATATGGCAGCCTTAGAGTCCTTGATAGATGCCCAATAGTCCAATCTAGCTTCCGGAAGTGACGGATAGCCGGCTCGATGAGACTTGTAGCAGCCATCTTAAGTCATATGGCAGCCTTAGAGTCCTTGATAGCTGCCCAATAGTCCAATCTAGCTTCGGGAAGTGACGGATAGAAGGCTCGATGAGACTTGTAGCAGCGATCTTAATTCATATGGCAGCCTTAGAGTCCTTGACGTATGCCCAATAGTCCAATCTAGCTTTCGGAAATGGCGTAGAGCCGGCTCGATTAGACTTGTAACAGCCATCTTAAGTCATTTGGCAGCCTTACAGCCCTTTATAGCTGCCCAACAGTCCAATCTAGCTTCCGGAAGTGACGGATAGAAGGCTCGATGAGACTTGTAGCAGCGACCTTAAGTCATATGGCAGCCTTAGAGTCCTTGATGTATGCCCAATAGTCCAATCTAGCTTCCGGAAATGGCGTATAGCCGGCTCGATGAGACTTGTAGCAGCCATCTTAAGTCATATGGCAGCCTTAGAGTCCTTGATAGATGCCCAATAGTCCAATCTAGCTTCCGGAAGTGACGGATAGCAGGCTCGATGAGACTTGTAGCAGCGATCTTAAGTCATTTGGCAGCCTTAGAGTCCTTGATAGATGCCCAATAGTCCAATCTAGCTTCCGGAAGTGACGGATAGCCGGCTCGATGAGACTTGTAGCAGCGATCTTAAGTCATTTGGCAGCCTTAGAGTCCTTGATAGCTGCCCAATAGTCCAATCTAGCTTCCGGAAGTGACGGATAGAAGGCTCGATGAGACTTGTAGCAGCGATCTTAAGTCATATGGCAGCCTTAGAGTCCTTGATGTATGCCCAATAGTCCAATCTAGCTTTCGGAAATGGCGTAGAGCCGGCTCGATGAGACTTGTAACAGCCATCTTAAGTCATATGGCAGCCTTAGAGTCCTTGATAGATGCCCAATAGTCCAATCTAGCTTCCGGAAGTGACGGATAGAAGGCTCGATGAGACTTGTAGCAGCGATCTTAAGTCATATGGCAGCCTTAGAGTCCTTGATGGATGCCCAATAGTCCAATCTAGCTTCCGGAAATGGCGTAGAGCCGGCTCGATGAGACTTGTAGCAGCCATCTTAAGTCATATGGCAGCCTTAGAGTCCTTGATAGCTGCCCAATAGTCCAATCTAGCTTCCGGAAGTGACGGATAGAAGGCTCGATGAGACTTGTAGCAGCGATCTTAAGTCATATGGCAGCCTTAGAGTCCTTGATAGATGCCCAATAGTCCAATCTAGCTTTCGGAAATGGCGGATAGCCGGCTCGATGAGACTTGTAGCAGCGATCTTAAGTCATTTGGCAGCCTTAGAGTCCTTGATAGCTGCCCAATAGTCCAATCTAGCTTCCGGAAGTGACGGATAGAAGGCTCGATGAGACTTGTAGCAGCGATCTTAAGTCATATGGCAGCCTTAGAGTCCTTGATGTATGCCCAATAGTCCAATATAGCTTTCGGAAATGGCGTAGAGCCGGCTCGATGAGACTTGTAGCAGCGATCTTAAGTCATATGGCAGCCTTAGAGTCCTTGATAGCTGCCCAATAGTCCAATCTAGCTTCCGGAAGTGACGGATAGAAGGCTCGATGAGACTTGTAGCAGCGATCTTAAGTCATATGGCAGCCTTAGAGTCCTTGATAGCTGCCCAATAGTCCAATCTAGCTTCCGGAAGTGACGGATAGCCGGCTCGATGAGACTTGTAGCAGCGATCTTAAGTCATTTGGCAGCCTTAGAGTCCTTGATAGATGCCCAATAGTCCAATCTAGCTTCCGGAAGTGACGGATAGCCGGCTCGATGAGACTTGTAGCAGCGATCTTAAGTCATTTGGCAGCCTTAGAGTCCTTGATAGCTGCCCAATAGTCCAATCTAGCTTCCGGAAGTGACGGATAGCCGGCTCGATGAGACTTGTAGCAGCGATCTTAAGTCATATGGCAGCCTTAGAGTCCTTGATAGCTGCCCAATAGTCCAATCTAGCTTCCGGAAGTGACGGATAGAAGGCTCGATGAGACTTGTAGCAGCGATCTTAATTCATATGGCAGCCTTAGAGTCCTTGATAGATGCCCAATAGTCCAATCTAGCTTCCGGAAGTGACGGATAGCCGGCTCGATTGAGACTTGTAGCAGCGATCTTAAGTCATATGGCAGCCTTAGAGTCCTTGATAGCTGCCCAATAGTCCAATCTAGCTTCCGGAAGTGACGGATAGCCGGCTCGATGAGACTTGTAGCAGCGATCTTAAGTCATTTGGCAGCCTTAGAGTCCTTGATAGTATGCCCAATAGTCCAATCTAGCTTCCCGGAAGTGACGGAGAGCCGGCTCGATGAGACTTGTAGCAGCGATCTTAAGTCATATGGCAGCCTTAGAGTCCTTGATAGCTGCCCAATAGTCCAATCTAGCTTCCGGAAGTGACGGATAGAAGGCTCGATGAGACTTGTAGCAGCGATCTTAAGTCATTCATATGGCAGCCTTAGAGTCCTTGATGGATGCCCAATAGTCCAATCTAGCTTCCGGAAGTGACGGATAGCCGGCTCGATGAGACTTGTAGCAGCGATCTTAAGTCATATGGCAGCCTTAGAGTCCTTGATAGATGCCCAATAGTCCAATCTAGCTTCCGGAAGTGACGGATAGCCGGCTCGATGAGACTTGTAGCAGCGATCTTAAGTCATTTGGCAGCCTTAGAGTCCTTGATAGCTGCCCAATAGTCCAATCTAGCTTCCGGAAGTGACGGATAGCCGGCTCGATGAGACTTGTAGCAGCGATCTTAAGTCATTTGGTAGCCTTAGAGTCCTTGATGGATGCCCAATAGTCCAATCTAGCTTCCGGAAGTGGCGGATAGACGGCTCGATGAGACTTGTAGCAGCGATCTTAAGTCATATGGCAGCCTTAGAGTCCTTGATAGCTGCCCAATAGTCCAATCTAGCTTCCGGAAGTGACGGATAGCCGGCTCGATGAGACTTGTAGCAGCGATCTTAAGTCATATGGCAGCCTTAGAGTCCTTGATGTATGCCCAATAGTCCAATCTAGCTTCCCGAAATGGCGGATAGCCGGCTCGATGAGACTTGTAGCAGCCATCTTAAGTCATATGGCAGCCTTAGAGTCCTTGATAGATGCCCAATAGTCCAATCTAGCTTCCGGAAGTGACGGATAGCCGGCTCGATGAGACTTGTAGCAGCGATCTTAAGTCATATGGCAGCCTTAGAGTCCTTGATAGATGCCCAATAGTCCAATCTAGCTTCCGGAAGTGGCGGATAGCCGGCTCGATGAGACTTGTAGCAGCGATCTTAAGTCATATGGCAGCCTTAGAGTCCTTGATAGATGCCCAATAGTCCAATCTAGCTTCCGGAAGTGACGGATAGCCGGCTCGATGAGACTTGTAGCAGCGATCTTAAGTCATATGGCAGCCTTAGAGTCCTTGATAGCTGCCCAATAGTCCAATCTAGCTTCCGGAAGTGACGGATAGAAGGCTCGATGAGACTTGTAGCAGCGATCTTAAGTCATATGGCAGCCTTAGAGTCCTTGATGTATGCCCAATAGTCCAATCTAGCTTCCCGAAATGGCGTAGAGCCGGCTCGATGAGACTTGTAGCAGCGATCTTAAGTCATATGGCAGCCTTAGAGTCCTTGATAGATGCCCAATAGTCCAATCTAGCTTCCGGAAGTGACGGATAGCCGGCTCGATGAGACTTGTAGCAGCGATCTTAAGTCATATGGCAGCCTTAGAGTCCTTGATAGCTGCCCAATAGTCCAATCTAGCTTCCGGAAGTGACGGATAGCCGGCTCGATGAGACTTGTAGCAGCGATCTTAAGTCATATGGCAGCCTTAGAGTCCTTGATGTATGCCCAATAGTCCAATCTAGCTTCCGGAAATGGCGTAGAGCCGGCTCGATGAGACTTGTAGCAGCGATCTTAAGTCATTTGGCAGCCTTAGAGCCCTTGATAGCTGCCCAATAGTCCAATCTAGCTTCCGGAAGTGACGGATAGCCGGCTCGATGAGACTTGTAGCAGCGATCTTAAGTCATTTGGTAGCCTTAGAGTCCTTGATGTATGCCCAATAGTCCAATCTAGCTTCCGGAAGTGACGGATAGACGGCTCGATGAGACTTGTAGCAGCGATCTTAAGTCATATGACAGCCTTAGAGTCCTTGATAGATGCCCAATAGTCCAATCTAGCTTACGGATATGACGGATAGCCGGCTCGATGAGACTTGTAGCAGCGATCTTGAGTTATATGGCAGCCTTAGAGTCCTTGATGTATGCCCAATAGTCCAATCTAGCTTCCGGAAGTGACGGATAGCCGGCTCGATGAGACTTGTAGCAGCGATCTTAAGTCATTTGGCAGCCTTAGAGTCCTTGATAGCTGCCCAATAGTCCAATCTAGCTTCCGGAAGTGACGGATAGCCGGCTCGATGAGACTTGTAGCAGCGATCTTAAGTCATATGGCAGCCTTAGAGTCCTTGATAGTATGCCCAATAGTCCAATCTAGCTTCCGGAAGTGACGGATAGACGGCTCGATGAGACTTGTAGCAGCGATCTTAAGTCATTTGGCAGCCTTAGAGTCCTTGATAGCTGCCCAATAGTCCAATCTAGCTTCCGGAAGTGACGGATAGCCGGCTCGATGAGACTTGTAGCAGCGATCTTAAGTCATTTGGCAGCCTTAGAGTCCTTGATGTATGCCCAATAGTCCAATCTAGCTTCCGGAAATGGCGTAGAGCCGGCTCGATGAGACTTGTAGCAGCGATCTTAAGTCATATGGCAGCCTTAGAGTCCTTGATAGCTGCCCAATAGTCCAATCTAGCTTCCGGAAGTGACGGATAGAAGGCTCGATGAGACTTGTAGCAGCGATCTTAAGTCATATGGCAGCCTTAGAGTCCTTATGCCTTTATGCCCAATAGTCCAATCTAGCTTCCGGAAGTGACGGATAGCCGGCTCGATGAGACTTGTAGCAGCGATCTTAAGTCATATGGCAGCCTTAGAGTCCTTGATAGATGCCCAATAGTCCAATCTAGCTTCCGGAAGTGGCGGATAGCCGGCTCGATGAGACTTGTAGCAGCGATCTTAAGTCATATGGCAGCCTTAGAGTCCTTGATAGCTGCCCAATAGTCCAATCTAGCTTCCGGAAATGACGGATAGCCGGCTCGATGAGACTTGTAGCAGCGATCTTAAGTCATATGGCAGCCTTAGGGTCCTTGATGGATGCCCAATAGTCCAATCTAGCTTCCGGAAGTGACGGATAGCCGGCTCGATGAGACTTGTAGCAGCGATCTTAAGTCATTTGGCAGCCTTAGAGTCCTTGATAGCTGCCCAATAGTCCAATCTAGCTTCCGGAAGTGACGGATAGCCGGCTCGATGAGACTTGTAGCAGCGATCTTAAGTCATATGGCAGCCTTAGAGTCCTTGATAGCTGCCCAATAGTCCAATCTAGCTTCCCGAAGTGACGGATAGCCGGCTCGATGAGACTTGTAGCAGCGATCTTAAGTCATATGGCAGCCTTAGGCTCCTTGATAGGATGCCCAATAGTCCAATCTAGCTTCCGGAAGTGACGGATAGAAGGCTCGATGAGACTTGTAGCAGCGATCTTAAGTCATTTGGCAGCCTTAGAGTCCTTGATGTATGCCCAATAGTCCAATCTAGCTTCCGGAAATGGCGTAGAGCCGGCTCGATGAGACTTGTAGCAGCGATCTTAAGTCATTTGGCAGCCTTAGAGCCCTTGATAGATGCCCAATAGTCCAATCTAGCTTCCGGAAGTGACGGATAGCCGGCTCGATGAGATTTGTAGCAGCGATCTTAAGTCATATGGCAGCCTTAGAGTCCTTGATAGATGCCCAATAGTCCAATCTAGCTTCCGGAAGTGACGGATAGCCGGCTCGATGAGACTTGTAGCAGCGACCTTAAGTCATTTGGCAGCCTTAGAGTCCTTGATAGATGCCCAATAGTCCAATCTAGCTTCCGGAAGTGACGGATAGCCGGCTCGATGAGACTTGTAGCAGCGATCTTAAGTCATTTGGCAGCCTTAGAGCCCTTGATAGCTGCCCAATAGTCCAATCTAGCTTCCGGAAGTGACGGATAGCCGGCTCGATGAGACTTGTAGCAGCGATCTTAAGTCATTTGGCAGCCTTAGAGTCCTTGATAGCTGCCCAATAGTCCAATCTAGCTTCCGGAAGTGACGGATAGAAGGCTCGATGAGACTTGTAGCAGCGATCTTAAGTCATATGGCAGCCTTAGAGTCCTTGATGTATGCCCAATAGTCCAATCTAGCTTCCCGAAATGGCGTAGAGCCGGCTCGATGAGACTTGTAGCAGCCATCTTAAGTCATATGGCAGCCTTAGAGTCCTTGATAGCATGCCCAATAGTCCAATCTAGCTTCCGGAAGTGACGGATAGAAGGCTCGATGAGACTTGTAGCAGCGACCTTAAGTCATTTGGCAGCCTTAGAGTCCTTGATAGCTGCCCAATAGTCCAATCTAGCTTCCGGAAGTGACGGATAGCCGGCTCGATGAGACTTGTAGCAGCGATCTTAAGTCATTTGGCAGCCTTAGAGTCCTTGATAGATGCCCAATAGTCCAATCTAGCTTCCGGAAATGACGTAGAGCCGGCTCGATGAGACTTGTAGCAGCCATCTTAAGTCATATGGCAGCCTTAGAGTCCTTGATAGCTGCCCAATAGTCCAATCTAGCTTCCGGAAGTGACGGATAGAAGGCTCGATGAGACTTGTAGTCCTTGATGTATGCCCAATAGTCCAATCTAGCTTCCGGAAATGGCGTAGAGCCGGCTCGATGAGACTTGTAGCAGCGATCTTAAGTCATATGGCAGCCTTAGAGTCCTTGATAGCTGCCCAATAGTCCAATCTAGCTTCCGGAAGTGACGGATAGAAGGCTCGATGAGACTTGTAGCAGCGATCTTAAGTCATTTGGCAGCCTTAGAGTCCTTGATAGATGCCCAATAGTCCAATCTAGCTTCCCGAAATGGCGTAGAGCCGGCTCGATGAGACTTGTAGCAGCGATCTTAAGTCATATGGCAGCCTTAGAGTCCTTGATAGCTGCCCAATAGTCCAATCTAGCTTCCGGAAGTGACGGATAGAAGGCTCGATTAGACTTGTAGTCCTTATGTATGCCTAATAGTCCAATATAGCTTTCGGAAATGGCGTAGAGCCGGCTCGATGAGACTTGTAACAGCCATCTTAAGTCATATGGCAGCCTTAGAGTCCTTGATAGATGCCCAATAGTCCAATCCAGCTTCCGGAAGTGACGGATAGACGGCTCGATGAGACTTGTAGCAGCGATCTTAAGTCATTTGGCAGCCTTAGAGTCCTTGATAGCTGCCCAATAGTCCAATCTAGCTTCCGGAAGTGACGGATAGAAGGCTCGATGAGACTTGTAGCAGCGATCTTAAGTCATATGGCAGCCTTAGAGTCCTTGATGGATGCCCAATAGTCCAATCTAGCTTCCGGAAGTGACGGATAGCCGGCTCGATGAGACTTGTAGCAGCGATCTTAAGTCATTTGGCAGCCTTAGAGTCCTTGATAGCTGCCCAATAGTCCAATCTAGCTTCCGGAAGTGACGGATAGCCGGCTCGATGAGACTTGTAGCAGCGATCTTAAGTCATTTGGCAGCCTTAGAGTCCTTGATAGCTGCCCAATAGTCCAATCTAGCTTCCGGAAGTGACGGATAGAAGGCTCGATGAGACTTGTAGCAGCGATCTTAAGTCATTTGGCAGCCTTAGAGTCCTTGATGTATGCCCAATAGTCCAATCTAGCTTCCCGAAATGGCGTAGAGCCGGCTCGATGAGACTTGTAGCAGCGATCTTAAGTCATTTGGCAGCCTTAGAGTCCTTGATAGCTGCCCAATAGTCCAATCTAGCTTCCGGAAGTGACGGATAGCCGGCTCGATGAGACTTGTAGCAGCGATCTTAAGTCATATGGCAGCCTTAGAGTCCTTGATAGATGCCCAATAGTCCAATCTAGCTTCCGGAAGTGACGGATAGCCGGCTCGATGAGACTTGTAGCAGCGATCTTAAGTCATTTGGCAGCCTTAGAGCCCTTGATAGCTGCCCAACAGTCCAATCTAGCTTCCGGAAGTGACGGATAGCCGGCTCGATGAGACTTGTAGCAGCGATCTTAAGTCATTTGGCAGCCTTAGAGTCCTTGATAGCTGCCCAATAGTCCAATCTAGCTTCCGGAAGTGACGGATAGCCGGCTCGATGAGACTTGTAGCAGCGATCTTAAGTCATTTGGCAGCCTTAGAGTCCTTGATGTATGCCCAATAGTCCAATCTAGCTTCCGGAAATGACGTAGAGCCGGCTCGATGAGACTTGTAGCAGCCATCTTAAGTCATATGGCAGCCTTAGAGTCCTTGATAGATGCCCAATAGTCCAATCTAGCTTCCGGAAGTGACGGATAGACGGCTCGATGAGACTTGTAGCAGCGATCTTAAGTCATATGGCAGCCTTAGAGTCCTTGATAGATGCCCAATAGTCCAATCTAGCTTCCGGAAATGGCGTAGAGCCGGCTCGATGAGACTTGTAGCAGCCATCTTAAGTCATATGGCAGCCTTAGAGTCCTTGATAGATGCCCAATAGTCCAATCTAGCTTCCGGAAGTGACGGATAGCCGGCTCGATGAGACTTGTAGCAGCGATCTTAAGTCATTTGGCAGCCTTAGAGTCCTTGATGGATGCCCAATAGTCCAATCTAGCTTCCGGAAATGGCGTAGAGCCGGCTCGATGAGACTTGTAGCAGCCATCTTAAGTCATATGGCAGCCTTAGAGTCCTTGATAGCTGCCCAATAGTCCAATCTAGCTTCCGGAAGTGACGGATAGAAGGCTCGATGAGACTTGTAGCAGCGATCTTAAGTCATATGGCAGCCTTAGAGTCCTTGATATATGCCCAATAGTCCAATCTAGCTTCCGGAAATGACGGATAGCCGGCTCGATGAGACTTGTAGCAGCGATCTTAAGTCATATGGCAGCCTTAGAGTCCTTGATAGATGCCCAATAGTCCAATCTAGCTTCCGGAAGTGACGGATAGCCGGCTCGATGAGACTTGTAGCAGCGACCTTAAGTCATTTGGCAGCCTTAGAGTCCTTGATGGATGCCCAATAGTCCAATCTAGCTTCCGGAAATGGCGTAGAGCCGGCTCGATGAGACTTGTAGCAGCGATCTTAAGTCATATGGCAGCCTTAGAGTCCTTGATAGCTGCCCAATAGTCCAATCTAGCTTCCGGAAGTGACGGATAGAAGGCTCGATGAGACTTGTAGCAGCGATCTTAAGTCATATGGCAGCCTTAGAGTCCTTGATGTATGCCCAATAGTCCAATCTAGCTTCCCGAAATGGCGTAGAGCCGGCTCGATGAGACTTGTAGCAGCCATCTTAAGTCATATGGCAGCCTTAGGGTCCTTGATAGATGCCCAATAGTCCAATCTAGCTTCCGGAAGTGACGGATAGAAGGCTCGATGAGACTTGTAGCAGCGATCTTAAGTCATATGGGAGCCTTAGAGTCCTTGATGTATGCCCAATAGTCCAATCTAGCTTCCGGAAGTGACGGATAGCCGGCTTGATGAGACTTGTAGCAGCGACCTTAAGTCATTTGGCAGCCTTAGAGTCCTTGATAGCTGCCCAATAGTCCAATCTAGCTTCCGGAAGTGACGGATAGCCGGCTCGATGAGACTTGTAGCAGCGATCTTAAGTCATATGGCAGCCTTAGAGTCCTTGATGGATGCCCAATAGTCCAATCTAGCTTCCGGAAGTGACGGATAGCCGGCTCGATGAGACTTGTAGCAGCGATCTTAAGTCATATGGCAGCCCTTAGGGTCCTTGATGGATGCCCAATAGTCCAATCTAGCTTCCGGAAGTGACGGATAGCCGGCTCGATGAGACTTGTAGCAGCGATCTTAAGTCATTTGGCAGCCTTAGAGTCCTTGATAGCTGCCCAATAGTCCAATCTAGCTTCCGGAAGTGACGGATAGCCGGCTCGATGAGACTTGTAGCAGCGATCTTAAGTCATATGGCAGCCTTAGAGTCCTTGATGGATGCCCAATAGTCCAATCTAGCTTCCGGAAGTGACGGATAGCCGGCTCGATGAGACTTGTAGCAGCGATCTTAAGTCATTATGGCAGCCTTAGAGTCCTTGATAGCTGCCCAATAGTCCAATCTAGCTTCCGGAAGTGACGGATAGAAGGCTCGATGAGACTTGTAGCAGCGATCTTAAGTCATTTGGCAGCCTTAGAGTCCTTGATAGCTGCCCAATAGTCCAATCTAGCTTCCGGAAGTGACGGATAGAAGGCTCGATGAGACTTGTAGCAGCGATCTTAAGTCATTTGGCAGCCTTAGAGTCCTTGATGGATGCCCAATAGTCCAATATAGCTTTCGGAAATGGCGTAGAGCCGGCTCGATGAGACTTGTAGCAGCCATCTTAAGTCATATGGCAGCCTTAGAGTCCTTGATAGATGCCCAATAGTCCAATCTAGCTTCCGGAAGTGACGGATAGAAGGCTCGATGAGACTTGTAGCAGCGATCTTAAGTCATATGGCAGCCTTAGAGTCCTTGATGTATGCCCAATAGTCCAATCTAGCTTCCGGAAATGACGGATAGAAGGCTCGATGAGACTTGTAGCAGCCATCTTAAGTCATATGGCAGCCTTAGAGTCCTTGATAGATGCCCAATAGTCCAATCTAGCTTCCGGAAGTGACGGATAGACGGCTCGATGAGACTTGTAGCAGCGACCTTAAGTCATTTGGCAGCCTTAGAGTCCTTGATAGCTGCCCAATAGTCCAATCTAGCTTCCGGAAGTGACGGATAGCCGGCTCGATGAGACTTGTAGCAGCGATCTTAAGTCATATGGCAGCCTTAGAGTCCTTGATAGATGCCCAATAGTCCAATCTAGCTTCCGGAAGTGACGGATAGCCGGCTCGATGAGACTTGTAGCAGCGATCTTAAGTCATATGGCAGCCTTAGAGCCCTTGATAGCTGCCCAATAGTCCAATCTAGCTTCCGGAAGTGACGGATAGCCGGCTCGATGAGACTTGTAGCAGCGATCTTAAGTCATTTGGCAGCCTTAGAGTCCTTGATAGCTGCCCAATAGTCCAATCTAGCTTCCGGAAGTGACGGATAGAAGGCTCGATGAGACTTGTAGCAGCGATCTTAAGTCATATGGCAGCCTTAGAGCCCTTGATAGCTGCCCAATAGTCCAATCTAGCTTCCGGAAGTGACGGATAGCCGGCTCGATGAGACTTGTAGCAGCGATCTTAAGTCATATGGCAGCCTTAGAGTCCTTGATGGATGCCCAATAGTCCAATCTAGCTTCCGGAAGTGACTTGTAGCAGCCATCTTAAGTCATATGGCAGCCTTAGAGTCCTTGATAGCTGCCCAATAGTCCAATCTAGCTTCCGGAAGTGACGGATAGAAGGCTCGATGAGACTTGTAGCAGCGATCTTAAGTCATATGGCAGCCTTAGAGTCCTTGATAGATGCCCAATAGTCCAATCTAGCTTCCGGAAGTGACGGATAGAAGGCTCGATGAGACTTGTAGCAGCGATCTTAAGTCATATGGCAGCCTTAGAGTCCTTGATGGATGCCCAATAGTCCAATCTAGCTTCCCGGAAATGGCGGATAGCCGGCTCGATGAGACTTGTAGCAGCGATCTTAAGTCATATGGCAGCCTTAGAGTCCTTGATAGCTGCCCAATAGTCCAATCTAGCTTCCGGAAGTGACGGATAGAAGGCTCGATGAGACTTGTAGCAGCGATCTTAAGTCATATGGCAGCCTTAGAGTCCTTGATGGATGCCCAATAGTCCAATCTAGCTTCCGGAAGTGGCGGATAGCCGGCTCGATGAGACTTGTAGCAGCCATCTTAAGTCATTTGGCAGCCTTAGAGTCCTTGATAGCTGCCCAATAGTCCAATCTAGCTTCCGGAAGTGACGGATAGCCGGCTCGATGAGACTTGTAGCAGCGATCTTAAGTCATTTGGCAGCCTTAGAGTCCTTGATGGATGCCCAATAGTCCAATCTAGCTTCCGAAAGGGACGTTAGAGCCGGCTCGATGAGACTTGTAGCAGCCATCTTAAGTCATATGGCAGCCTTAGAGTCCTTGATAGATGCCCAATAGTCCAATCTAGCTTCCGGAAGTGACGGATAGAAGGCTCGATGAGACTTGTAGCAGCGATCTTAAGTCATTTGGCAGCCTTAGAGTCCTTGATAGATGCCCAATAGTCCAATCTACCTTCCGGAAGTGACGGATAGAAGGCTCGATGAGACTTGTAGCAGCGATCTTAAGTCATATGGCAGCCTTAGAGTCCTTGATAGATGCCCAATAGTCCAATCTAGCTTCCGGAAGTGACGGATAGAAGGCTCGATGAGACTTGTAGCAGCGATCTTAAGTCATATGGCAGCCTTAGGAGTCCTTGATGGATGCCCAATAGTCCAATCTAGCTTCCGGAAGTGACGGTATAAGGCCGCGATGAGACTTGTAGCAGCCATCTTAAGTCATATGGCAGCCTTAGAGTCCTTGATAGATGCCCAATAGTCCAATCTAGCTTCCGGAAGTGACGGATAGAAGGCTCGATGAGACTTGTAGCAGCGATCTTAAGTCATTTGGCAGCCTTAGAGTCCTTGATAGATGCCCAATAGTCCAATCTAGCTTCCGGAAGTGACGGATAGAAGGCTCGATGAGACTTGTAGCAGCGATCTTAAGTCATATGGCAGCCTTAGAGTCCTTGATGTATGCCCAATAGTCCAATCTAGCTTCCGGAAATGGCGTAGAGCCGGCTCGATGAGACTTGTAGCAGCGATCTTAAGTCATATGGCAGCCTTAGAGTCCTTGATAGCATGCCCAATAGTCCAATCTAGCTTCCGGAAGTGACGGATAGAAGGCTCGATGAGACTTGTAGCAGCGATCTTAAGTCATATGGCAGCCTTAGAGTCCTTGATGTATGCCCAATAGTCCAATCTAGCTTCCGGAAATGGCGTAGAGCCGGCTCGATGAGACTTGTAGCAGCCATCTTAAGTCATATGGCAGCCTTAGAGTCCTTGATAGATGCCCAATAGTCCAATCTAGCTTCCGGAAGTGACGGATAGAAGGCTCGATGAGACTTGTAGCAGCGATCTTAAGTCATTTGGCAGCCTTAGAGTCCTTGATAGATGCCCAATAGTCCAATCTAGCTTCCGGAAGTGACGGATAGAAGGCTCGATGAGACTTGTAGCAGCGATCTTAAGTCATATGGCAGCCTTAGAGTCCTTGATGGATGCCCAATAGTCCAATCTAGCTTCCCGGAAGTGGCGTAGAGCCGGCTCGATGAGACTTGTAGCAGCGATCTTAAGTCATATGGCAGCCTTAGAGTCCTTGAAGGATGCCCAATAGTCCAATCTAGCTTCCGGAAGTGACGTATAGCCGGCTCGATGAGACTTGTAGCAGCCATCTTAAGTCATATGGCAGCCTTAGAGTCCTTGATAGCATGCCCAATAGTCCAATCTAGCTTCCGGAAATGGCGTAGAGCCGGCTCGATGAGACTTGTAGCAGCCATCTTAAGTCATATGGCAGCCTTAGAGTCCTTGATAGATGCCCAATAGTCCAATCTAGCTTCCGGAAGTGACGGATAGAAGGCTCGATGAGACTTGTAGCAGCGATCTTAAGTCATATGGCAGCCTTAGAGTCCTTGATAGCATGCCCAATAGTCCAATCTAGCTTCCGGAAATGGCGTAGAGCCGGCTCGATGAGACTTGTAGCAGCGATCTTAAGTCATATGGCAGCCTTAGAGTCCTTGATAGATGCCCAATAGTCCAATCTAGCTTCCGGAAGTGACGGATAGAAGGCTCGATGAGACTTGTAGCAGCGATCTTAAGTCATATGGCAGCCTTAGAGTCCTTGATAGATGCCCAATAGTCCAATCCAGCTTCCGGAAGTGACGGATAGCCGGCTCGATGAGACTTGTAACAGTGACCTTAAGTCATTTGGTAGCAGGAAGTGACGGATAGAAGGCTCGATGAGACTTGTAGCAGCGATCTTAAGTCATATGGCAGCCTTAGAGTCCTTGATAGATGCCCAATAGTCCAATCTAGCTTCCGGAAGTGACGGATAGAAGGCTCGATGAGACTTGTAGCAGCGATCTTAAGTCATATGGCAGCCTTAGAGTCCTTGATAGATGCCCAATAGTCCAATCTAGCTTCCGGAAATGGCGTAGAGCCGGCTCGATGAGACTTGTAGCAGCGATCTTAAGTCATATGGCAGCCTTAGAGTCCTTGATAGCTGCCCAATAGTCCAATCTAGCTTCCGGAAGTGACGGATAGAAGGCTCGATGAGACTTGTAGCAGCGATCTTAAGTCATTTGGCAGCCTTAGAGTCCTTGATAGCTGCCCAATAGTCCAATCTAGCTTCCGGAAGTGACGGATAGCCGGCTCGATGAGACTTGTAGCAGCGATCTTAAGTCATTTGGCAGCCTTAGAGTCCTTGATAGATGCCCAATAGTCCAATCTAGCTTCCGGAAGTGACGGATAGAAGGCTCGATGAGACTTGTAGCAGCGATCTTAAGTCATATGGCAGCCTTAGAGTCCTTGATGGATGCCCAATAGTCCAATCTAGCTTCCGGAAATGGCGGAGAGCCGGCTCGATGAGACTTGTAGCAGCCATCTTAAGTCATATGGCAGCCTTAGAGTCCTTGATAGATGCCCAATAGTCCAATCTAGCTTCCGGAAGTGACGGATAGAAGGCTCGATGAGACTTGTAGCAGCGATCTTAAGTCATATGGCAGCCTTAGAGTCCTTGATAGATGCCCAATAGTCCAATCTAGCTTCCGGAAGTGACGGATAGCCGGCTCGATGAGACTTGTAGCAGCGATCTTAAGTCATTTGGCAGCCTTAGAGTCCTTGATAGCTGCCCAATAGTCCAATCTAGCTTCCGGAAGTGACGGATAGAAGGCTCGATGAGACTTGTAGCAGCGATCTTAAGTCATATGGCAGCCTTAGAGTCCTTGATAGATGCCCAATAGTCCAATCTAGCTTCCGGAAGTGACGGATAGAAGGCTCGATGAGACTTGTAGCAGCGATCTTAAGTCATATGGCAGCCTTAGAGTCCTTGATGGATGCCCAATAGTCCAATCTAGCTTCCCGAAGTGACGGATAGCCGGCTCGATGAGACTTGTAGCAGCGATCTTAAGTCATATGGCAGCCTTAGAGTCCTTGATAGCTGCCCAATAGTCCAATCTAGCTTCCGGAAGTGACGGATAGAAGGCTCGATGAGACTTGTAGCAGCGACCTTAAGTCATTTGGCAGCCTTAGAGCCCTTGATAGCTGCCCAATAGTCCAATCTAGCTTCCGGAAGTGACGGATAGACGGCTCGATGAGACTTGTAGCAGCGATCTTAAGTCATTTGGCAGCCTTAGAGTCCTTGATGTATGCCCAATAGTCCAATCTAGCTTCCGGAAGTGACGGATAGCCGGCTCGATGAGACTTGTAGCAGCGATCTTAAGTCATATGGCAGCCTTAGAGTCCTTGATAGATGCCCAATAGTCCAATCTACTTTCCGGAAGTTACGGATAGAACGCTCGATGAGACTTGTAGCAGCGATCTTAAGTCATATGGCAGCCTTAGAGTCCTTGATAGATGCCCAATAGTCCAATCTAGCTTCCGGAAGTGACGGATAGAAGGCTCGATGAGACTTGTAGCAGCGATCTTAAGTCATTTGGCAGCCTTAGAGTCCTTGATGTATGCCCAATAGTCCAATCTAGCTTCCGGAAGTGACGGATAGCCGGCTCGATGAGACTTGTAGCAGCGATCTTAAGTCATTTGGCAGCCTTAGAGTCCTTGATAGATGCCCAATAGTCCAATCTAGCTTCCGGAAGTGACGTTAGAGCGGCTCGATGAGACTTGTAGCAGCGATCTTAAGTCATATGGCAGCCTTAGAGTCCTTGATAGATGCCCAATAGTCCAATCTAGCTTCCGGAAGTGGCGTAGAGCCGGCTCGATGAGACTTGTAGCAGCCATCTTAAGTCATATGGCAGCCTTAGAGTCCTTGATAGCATGCCCAATAGTCCAATCTAGCTTCCGGAAGTGACGGATAGAAGGCTCGATGAGACTTGTAGCAGCGATCTTAAGTCATATGGCAGCCTTAGAGTCCTTGATGTATGCCCAATAGTCCAATCTAGCTTCCGGAAGTGACGTAGAGCCGGCTCGATGAGACTTGTAGCAGCCATCTTAAGTCATATGGCAGCCTTAGAGTCCTTGATAGCATGCTCCAATCTAGCTTCCGGAAGTGACGGATAGCCGGCTCGATGAGACTTGTAGCAGCGATCTTAAGTCATTTGGCAGCCTTAGAGTCCTTGATAGCTGCCCAATAGTCCAATCTAGCTTCCGGAAGTGACGGATAGAAGGCTCGATGAGACTTGTAGCAGCGATCTTAAGTCATATGGCAGCCTTAGAGTCCTTGATAGATGCCCAATAGTCCAATCTAGCTTCCGGAAGTGACGTATAGCCGGCTCGATGAGACTTGTAGCAGCGATCTTAAGTCATTTGGCAGCCTTAGAGTCCTTGATGGATGCCCAATAGTCCAATCTAGCTTCCGGAAGTGACGGATAGAAGGCTCGATGAGACTTGTAGCAGCGATCTTAAGTCATATGGCAGCCTTAGAGTCCTTGATGGATGCCCAATAGTCCAATCTAGCTTTCCGAAATGGCGTAGAGCCGGCTCGATGAGACTTGTAGCAGCGATCTTAAGTCATATGGCAGCCTTAGAGTCCTTGAAAGATGCCCAATAGTCCAATCTAGCTTCCGGAAGTGACGGATAGCCGGCTCGATGAGACTTGTAGCAGCGACCTTAAGTCATTTGGCAGCCTTAGAGTCCTTGATGGATGCCCAATAGTCCAATCTAGCTTCCGGAAGTGACGGATAGCCGGCTCGATGAGACTTGTAGCAGCGATCTTAAGTCATTTGGCAGCCTTAGAGTCCTTGATAGCTGCCCAATAGTCCAATCTAGCTTCCGGAAGTGACGGATAGAAGGCTCGATGAGACTTGTAGCAGCGATCTTAAGTCATATGGCAGCCTTAGAGTCCTTGATGGATGCCCAATAGTCCAATCTAGCTTCCGGAAGTGACGTAGAGCCGGCTCGATGAGACTTGTAGCAGCCATCTTAAGTCATATGGCAGCCTTAGAGTCCTTGATAGATGCCCAATAGTCCAATCTAGCTTCCGGAAGTGACGGTTAGAGCCTCGATGAGACTTGTAGCAGCCATCTTAAGTCATATGGCAGCCTTAGAGTCCTTGATGGATGCCCAATAGTCCAATCTAGCTTCCGGAAGTGACGGATAGCCGGCTCGATGAGACTTGTAGCAGCGATCTTAAGTCATATGGCAGCCTTAGAGTCCTTGATGGATGCCCAATAGTCCAATCTAGCTTCCGGAAGTGACGGATAGCCGGCTCGATGAGACTTGTAGCAGCGATCTTAAGTCATATGGCAGCCTTAGAGTCCTTGATAGCATGCCCAATAGTCCAATCTAGCTTCCGGAAGTGGCGGATAGCCGGCTCGATGAGACTTGTAGCAGCCATCTTAAGTCATATGGCAGCCTTAGAGTCCTTGATAGATGCCCAATAGTCCAATCTAGCTTCCGGAAGTGACGTTAGAAGCCCTCGATGAGACTTGTAGCAGCGATCTTAAGTCATATGGCAGCCTTAGAGTCCTTGATGGATGCCCAATAGTCCAATCTAGCTTCCGGAAGTGACGTAGAGCAGGCTCGATGAGACTTGTAGCAGCGATCTTAAGTCATATGGCAGCCTTAGAGTCCTTGATAGCTGCCCAATAGTCCAATCTAGCTTCCGGAAATGACGTAGAGCCGGCTCGATGAGACTTGTAGCAGCGATCTTAAGTCATATGGCAGCCTTAGAGTCCTTGATGGATGCCCAATAGTCCAATCTAGCTTCCGGAAGTGACGGATAGCCGGCTCGATGAGACTTGTAGCAGCGATCTTAAGTCATATGGCAGCCTTAGGGTCCTTGATAGATGCCCAATAGTCCAATCTAGCTTCCGGAAGTGACGGGTAGAAGCCGTCGATGAGACTTGTAGCAGCCATCTTAAGTCATATGGCAGCCTTAGAGTCCTTGATGTATGCCCAATAGTCCAATCTAGCTTCCGGAAGTGACGGATAGCAGGCTCGATGAGACTTGTAGCAGCGATCTTAAGTCATATGGCAGCCTTAGAGTCCTTGATGGATGCCCAATAGTCCAATCTAGCTTCCGGAAGTGACGGATAGCCGGCTCGATGAGACTTGTAGCAGCGATCTTAAGTCATATGGCAGCCTTAGAGTCCTTGATGGATGCCCAATAGTCCAAATCTAGCTTCCGGAAGTGACGTTAGAGCCGCTCGATGAGACTTGTAGCAGCCATCTTAAGTCATATGGCAGCCTTAGCAGTCCTTGATAGATGCCCAATAGTCCAATCTAGCTTCCGGAAGTGACGGATAGCCGGCTCGATGAGACTTGTAGCAGCGATCTTAAGTCATTTGGCAGCCTTAGAGTCCTTGATAGCTGCCCAATAGTCCAATCTAGCTTCCGGAAGTGACGGATAGAAGGCTCGATGAGACTTGTAGCAGCGATCTTAAGTCATTTGGCAGCCTTAGAGTCCTTGATAGCTGCCCAATAGTCCAATCTAGCTTCCGGAAGTGACGGATAGAAGGCTCGATGAGACTTGTAGCAGCGATCTTAAGTCATATGGCAGCCTTAGAGTCCTTGATGTATGCCCAATAGTCCAATCTAGCTTCCGGAAGTGACGGATAGCCGGCTCGATGAGACTTGTAGCAGCGATCTTAAGTCATATGGCAGCCTTAGAGTCCTTGATGTATGCCCAATAGTCCAATCTAGCTTCCGGAAGTGACGGATAGCCGGCTCGATGAGACTTGTAGCAGCCATCTTAAGTCATATGGCAGCCTTAGAGTCCTTGATAGATGCCCAATAGTCCAAATCTAGCTTCCGGAAGTGACGGGTAGAGCCGCTCGATGAGACTTGTAGCAGCCATCTTAAGTCATATGGCAGCCTTAGAGTCCTTGATAGATGCCCAATAGTCCAATCTAGCTTCCGGAAGTGACGGATAGCCGGCTCGATGAGACTTGTAGCAGCGATCTTAAGTCATTTGGCAGCCTTAGAGTCCTTGATAGCTGCCCAATAGTCCAATCTAGCTTCCGGAAGTGACGGATAGAAGGCTCGATGAGACTTGTAGCAGCGATCTTAAGTCATTTGGCAGCCTTAGAGTCCTTGATAGCTGCCCAATAGTCCAATCTAGCTTCCGGAAGTGACGGATAGAAGGCTCGATGAGACTTGTAGCAGCGATCTTAAGTCATATGGCAGCCTTAGAGTCCTTGATGGATGCCCAATAGTCCAATCTAGCTTCCGGAAGTGACGCATAGAGCCGGCTCGATGAGACTTGTAGCAGCGATCTTAAGTCATATGGCAGCCTTAGAGTCCTTGATAGATGCCCAATAGTCCAATCTAGCTTCCGGAAGTGACGGATAGAAGGCTCGATGAGACTTGTAGCAGCGATCTTAAGTCATTTGGCAGCCTTAGAGTCCTTGATAGCTGCCCAATAGTCCAATCTAGCTTCCGGAAGTGACGGATAGCCGGCTCGATGAGACTTGTAGCAGCGATCTTAAGTCATTTGGCAGCCTTAGAGTCCTTGATAGCTGCCCAATAGTCCAATCTAGCTTCCGGAAGTGACGGATAGAAGGCTCGATGAGACTTGTAGCAGCGATCTTAAGTCATATGGCAGCCTTAGAGTCCTTGATAGATGCCCAATAGTCCAATCTAGCTTCCGGAAGTGACGGATAGAAGGCTCGATGAGACTTGTAGCAGCGATCTTAAGTCATTTGGCAGCCTTAGAGTCCTTGATAGCTGCCCAATAGTCCAATCTAGCTTCCGGAAGTGACGGATAGCCGGCTCGATGAGACTTGTAGCAGCGATCTTAAGTCATTTGGCAGCCTTAGAGTCCTTGATAGCTGCCCAATAGTCCAATCTAGCTTCCGGAAGTGACGGATAGAAGGCTCGATGAGACTTGTAGCAGCGATCTTAAGTCATTTGGCAGCCTTAGAGTCCTTGATAGATGCCCAATAGTCCAATCTAGCTTCCGGAAGTGGCATAGAGCCGGCTCGATGAGACTTGTAGCAGCGATCTTAAGTCATTTGGCAGCCTTAGAGTCCTTGATGGATGCCCAATAGTCCAATCTAGCTTCCGGAAGTGACGGATAGAAGGCTCGATGAGACTTGTAGCAGCGATCTTTAAGTCATATGGCAGCCTTAGAGTCCTTGATGTATGCCCAATAGTCCAATCTAGCTTCCGGAAGTGACGGATAGAGCCGGCTCGATGAGACTTGTAGCAGCGATCTTAAGTCATATGGCAGCCTTAGAGTCCTTGATAGCTGCCCAATAGTCCAATCTAGCTTCCGGAAGTGACGGATAGCCGGCTCGATGAGACTTGTAGCAGCGATCTTAAGTCATTTGGCAGCCTTAGAGTCCTTGATAGCTGCCCAATAGTCCAATCTAGCTTCCGGAAAGTGACGGATAGCCGGCTCGATGAGACTTGTAGCAGCGACCTTAAGTCATTTGGCAGCCTTAGAGTCCTTGATAGCTGCCCAATAGTCCAATCTAGCTTCCGGAAGTGACGGATAGAAGGCTCGATGAGACTTGTAGCAGCGATCTTAAGTCATATGGCAGCCTTAGAGTCCTTGATAGATGCCCAATAGTCCAATCTAGCTTCCGGAAGTGAGGGATAAGGCGCGATGAGACTTGTAGCAGCCATCTTAAGTCATATGGCAGCCTTAGAGTCCTTGATAGATCCCAAAATATCTAGCTTCCGGAAGTGACGGATAGAAGGCTCGATGAGACTTGTAGCAGCGATCTTAAGTCATATGGCAGCCTTAGAGTCCTTGATAGCTGCCCAATAGTCCAATCTAGCTTCCGGAAGTGACGGATAGCCGGCTCGATGAGACTTGTAGCAGCGATCTTAAGTCATTTGGCAGCCTTAGAGTCCTTGATAGCTGCCCAATAGTCCAATCTAGCTTCCGGAAGTGACGGATAGAAGGCTCGATGAGACTTGTAGCAGCGATCTTAAGTCATATGGCAGCCTTAGAGTCCTTGATAGATGCCCAATAGTCCAATCTAGCTTCCGGAAGTGACGGATAGAAGGCTCGATGAGACTTGTAGCAGCGATCTTAAGTCATATGGCAGCCTTAGAGTCCTTGATGGATGCCCAATAGTCCAATCTAGCTTCCGGAAGTGACGGATAGCCGGCTCGATGAGACTTGTAGCAGCGATCTTAAGTCATTTGGCAGCCTTAGAGCCCTTTATAGCTGCCCAATAGTCCAATCTAGCTTCCGGAAGTGACGGATAGCCGGCTCGATGAGACTTGTAGCAGCGATCTTAAGTCATTTGGCAGCCTTAGAGTCCTTGATAGCTGCCCAATAGTCCAATCTAGCTTCCGGAAGTGACGGATAGCCGGCTCGATGAGACTTGTAGCAGCGATCTTAAGTCATTTGGCAGCCTTAGAGTCCTTGATAGCTGCCCAATAGTCCAATCTAGCTTCCGGAAGTGACGGATAGAAGGCTCGATGAGACTTGTAGCAGCGATCTTAAGTCATATGGCAGCCTTAGAGTCCTTGATAGATGCCCAATAGTCCAATCTAGCTTCCGGAAGTGACGGATAGAAGGCTCGATGAGACTTGTAGCAGCGATCTTAAGTCATATGGCAGCCTTAGAGTCCTTGATGGATGCCCAATAGTCCAATCTAGCTTCCCGAAATGACGGATAGCCGGCTCGATGAGACTTGTAGCAGCGATCTTAAGTCATTTGGCAGCCTTAGAGTCCTTGATAGATGCCCAATAGTCCAATCTAGCTTCCGGAAGTGACGGATAGAAGGCTCGATGAGACTTGTAGCAGCGACCTTAAGTCATTTGGCAGCCTTAGAGTCCTTGATAGCTGCCCAATAGTCCAATCTAGCTTCCGGAAGTGACGGATAGAAGGCTCGATGAGACTTGTAGCAGCGATCTTAAGTCATATGGCAGCCTTAGAGTCCTTGATAGATGCCCAATAGTCCAATCTAGCTTCCGGAAGTGACGGATAGCCGGCTCGATGAGACTTGTAGCAGCGATCTTAAGTCATATGGCAGCCTTAGAGTCCTTGATGGATGCCCAATAGTCCAATTCTAGCTTCCGGAAGTGACGGGTAGAAGCCGCGATGAGACTTGTAGCAGCGATCTTAAGTCATATGGCAGCCTTAGAGTCCTTGATGTATGCCCAATAGTCCAATCTAGCTTCCGGAAGTGACGGATAGCCGGCTCGATGAGACTTGTAGCAGCGATCTTAAGTCATTTGGCAGCCTTAGAGTCCTTGATAGCTGCCCAATAGTCCAATCTAGCTTCCGGAAGTGACGGATAGCCGGCTCGATGAGACTTGTAGCAGCGATCTTAAGTCATTTGGCAGCCTTAGAGTCCTTGATAGCTGCCCAATAGTCCAATCTAGCTTCCGGAAGTGACGGATAGCCGGCTCGATGAGACTTGTAGCAGCGATCTTAAGTCATTTGGCAGCCTTAGAGTCCTTGATAGCTGCCCAATAGTCCAATCTAGCTTCCGGAAGTGACGGATAGAAGGCTCGATGAGACTTGTAGCAGCGATCTTAAGTCATATGGCAGCCTTAGAGTCCTTGATAGATGCCCAATAGTCCAATCTAGCTCCGGAAATGATTTAAAGCCGTTGAGCTTGTAGCAGCTCTTAAGTCCATATCTAGCTTCCGGAAGTGACGGATAGCCGGCTCGATGAGACTTGTAGCAGCGATCTTAAGTCATATGGCAGCCTTAGAGTCCTTGATAGATGCCCAATAGTCCAATCTAGCTTCCGGAAGTGACGGATAGAAGGCTCGATGAGACTTGTAGCAGCGATCTTAAGTCATATGGCAGCCTTAGAGTCCTTGATGTATGCCCAATAGTCCAATCTAGCTTCCGGAAGTGACGGATAGCCGGCTCGATGAGACTTGTAGCAGCGATCTTAAGTCATATGGCAGCCTTAGAGTCCTTGATAGATGCCCAATAGTCCAATCTAGCTTCCGGAAGTGACGGATTTAAGGCGCGATTTGAGACTTGTAGCAGCCATCTTAAGTCATATGGCAGCCATAGTTAGTCCAGCTTCCGGAAGTGACGGATAGAAGGCTCGATGAGACTTGTAGCAGCGATCTTAAGTCATATGGCAGCCTTAGAGTCCTTGATAGCTGCCCAATAGTCCAATCTAGCTTCCGGAAGTGACGGATAGAAGGCTCGATGAGACTTGTAGCAGCGATCTTAAGTCATATGGCAGCCTTAGAGTCCTTGATAGCTGCCCAATAGTCCAATCTAGCTTCCGGAAGTGACGGATAGAAGGCTCGATGAGACTTGTAGCAGCGATCTTAAGTCATATGGCAGCCTTAGAGTCCTTGATGTATGCCCAATAGTCCAATCTAGCTTCCGGAAGTGACGTAGAGCCGGCTCGATGAGACTTGTAGCAGCCATCTTAAGTCATATGGCAGCCTTAGAGTCCTTGATAGATGCCCAATAGTCCAATCTAGCTTCCGGAAGTGACGGATAGCCGGCTCGATGAGACTTGTAGCAGCGATCTTAAGTCATTTGGCAGCCTTAGAGCCCTTGATAGCTGCCCAATAGTCCAATCTAGCTTCCGGAAGTGACGGATAGATAGGCTCGATGAGACTTGTAGCAGCGATCTTAAGTCATATGGCAGCCTTAGAGTCCTTGATGGATGCCCAATAGTCCAATCTAGCTTCCGGAAGTGACGGATAGCCGGCTCGATGAGACTTGTAGCAGCGATCTTAAGTCATTTGGCAGCCTTAGAGTCCTTGATAGATGCCCAATAGTCCAATCTAGCTTCCGGAAGTGACGGATAGCCGGCTCGATGAGACTTGTAGCAGCGATCTTAAGTCATTTGGCAGCCTTAGAGTCCTTGATAGCTGCCCAATAGTCCAATCTAGCTTCCGGAAGTGACGGATAGAAGGCTCGATGAGACTTGTAGCAGCGATCTTAAGTCATTTGGCAGCCTTAGAGTCCTTGATAGCTGCCCAATAGTCCAATCTAGCTTCCGGAAGTGACGGATAGAAGGCTCGATGAGACTTGTAGCAGCGATCTTAAGTCATATGGCAGCCTTAGAGTCCTTGATAGATGCCCAATAGTCCAATCTAGCTTCCGGAAGTGACGGATAGAAGGCTCGATGAGACTTGTAGCAGCGATCTTAAGTCATTTGGCAGCCTTAGAGTCCTTGATAGATGCCCAATAGTCCAATCTAGCTTCCGGAAGTGACGGATAGCCGGCTCGATGAGACTTGTAGCAGCGATCTTAAGTCATTTGGCAGCCTTAGAGTCCTTTATAGCTGCCCAATAGTCCAATCTAGCTTCCGGAAGTGACGGATAGAAGGCTCGATGAGACTTGTAGCAGCGATCTTAAGTCATTTGGCAGCCTTAGAGTCCTTGATAGCTGCCCAATAGTCCAATCTAGCTTCCGGAAGTGACGGATAGAAGGCTCGATGAGACTTGTAGCAGCGATCTTAAGTCATTTGGCAGCCTTAGAGTCCTTGATAGCTGCCCAATAGTCCAATCTAGCTTCCGGAAGTGACGGATAGAAGGCTCGATGAGACTTGTAGCAGCGATCTTAAGTCATATGGCAGCCTTAGAGTCCTTGATGGATGCCCAATAGTCCAATCTAGCTTCCGGAAGTGACGGATAGCCGGCTCGATGAGACTTGTAGCAGCGATCTTAAGTCATTTGGCAGCCTTAGAGCCCTTGATAGCTGCCCAATAGTCCAATCTAGCTTCCGGAAGTGACGGATAGCCGGCTCGATGAGATTTGTAGCAGCGACCTTAAGTCATTTGGCAGCCTTAGAGTCCTTGATAGCTGCCCAATAGTCCAATCTAGCTTCCGGAAGTGACGGATAGAAGGCTCGATGAGACTTGTAGCAGCGATCTTAAGTCATATGGCAGCCTTAGAGTCCTTGATGGATGCCCAATAGTCCAATCTAGCTTCCGGAAGTGACGGATAGCCGGCTCGATGAGACTTGTAGCAGCGATCTTAAGTCATTTGGCAGCCTTAGAGCCCTTTATAGCTGCCCAATAGTCCAATCTAGCTTCCGGAAGTGACGGATAGCCGGCTCGATGAGACTTGTAGCAGCGATCTTAAGTCATTTGGCAGCCTTAGAGTCCTTGATAGCTGCCCAATAGTCCAATCTAGCTTCCGGAAGTGACGGATAGAAGGCTCGATGAGACTTGTAGCAGCGATCTTAAGTCATATGGCAGCCTTAGAGTCCTTGATGTATGCCCAATAGTCCAATCTAGCTTCCGGAAGTGACGGATAGCCGGCTCGATGAGACTTGTAGCAGCGATCTTAAGTCATTTGGCAGCCTTAGAGCCCTTGATAGCTGCCCAACAGTCCAATCTAGCTTCCGGAAGTGACGGATAGCCGGCTCGATGAGATTTGTAGCAGCGACCTTAAGTCATTTGGCAGCCTTAGAGTCCTTGATAGCTGCCCAATAGTCCAATCTAGCTTCCGGAAGTGACGGATAGAAGGCTCGATGAGACTTGTAGCAGCGATCTTAAGTCATATGGCAGCCTTAGAGTCCTTGATGTATGCCCAAT
This sequence comes from Drosophila sp. 14030-0761.01, assembly GCA_018150735.1. NCBI lineage: Eukaryota > Metazoa > Arthropoda > Insecta > Diptera > Drosophilidae > Drosophila > Drosophila sp. 14030-0761.01. Next base: position 123,176 of record JAECWO010000040.1, read on the forward strand.
AGTCCAATATAGCTTTCGGAAATGGCGTAGAGCCGGCTCGATGAGACTTGTAGCAGCCATCTTAAGTCATATGGCAGCCTTAGAGTCCTTGATAGATGCCCAATAGTCCAATCTAGCTTCCGGAAGTGACGGATAGCCGGCTCGATGAGACTTGTAGCAGCGATCTTAAGTCATATGGCAGCCTTAGAGTCCTTGATAGATGCCCAATAGTCCAATCTAGCTTCCGGAAGTGACGGATAGCCGGCTCGATGAGACTTGTAGCAGCGATCTTAAGTCATTTGGCAGCCTTAGAGTCCTTGATAGCTGCCCAATAGTCCAATCTAGCTTCCGGAAGTGACGGATAGAAGGCTCGATGAGACTTGTAGCAGCGATCTTAAGTCATATGGCAGCCTTAGAGTCCTTGATAGCTGCCCAATAGTCCAATCTAGCTTCCGGAAGTGACGGATAGAAGGCTCGATGAGACTTGTAGCAGCGATCTTAAGTCATATGGCAGCCTTAGAGTCCTTGATAGATGCCCAATAGTCCAATCTAGCTTCCGGAAGTGGCGGAGAGCCGGCTCGATGAGACTTGTAGCAGCATCTTAAGTCATTTGGCAGCCTTAGAGTCTTGATAGCTGCCGGAAGTGACGGATAGAAGGCTCGATGAGACTTGTAGCAGCGATCTTAAGTCATATGGCAGCCTTAGAGTCCTTGATAGATGCCCAATAGTCCAATCTAGCTTCCGGAAGTGACGGATAGCCGGCTCGATGAGACTTGTAGCAGCGATCTTAAGTCATATGGCAGCCTTAGAGTCCTTGATAGATGCCCAATAGTCCAATCTAGCTTCCGGAAGTGACGGATAGAAGGCTCGATGAGACTTGTAGCAGCGATCTTAAGTCATTTGGCAGCCTTAGAGTCCTTGATAGCTGCCCAATAGTCCAATCTAGCTTCCGGAAGTGACGGATAGAAGGCTCGATGAGACTTGTAGCAGCGATCTTAAGTCATATGGCAGCCTTAGAGTCCTTGATAGATGCCCAATAGTCCAATCTAGCTTCCGGAAGTGACGGATAGAGCCGGCTCGATGAGACTTGTAGCAGCGATCTTAAGTCATTTGGCAGCCTTAGAGTCCTTGATAGCTGCCCAATAGTCCAATCTAGCTTCCGGAAGTGACGGATAGAAGGCTCGATGAGACTTGTAGCAGCGATCTTAAGTCATATGGCAGCCTTAGAGTCCTTGATAGCTGCCCAATAGTCCAATCTAGCTTCCGGAAGTGACGGATAGAAGGCTCGATGAGACTTGTAGCAGCGATCTTAAGTCATATGGCAGCCTTAGAGTCCTTGATAGATGCCCAATAGTCCAATCTAGCTTCCGGAAGTGACGGATAGAAGGCTCGATGAGACTTGTAGCAGCGATCTTAAGTCATATGGCAGCCTTAGAGTCCTTGATGGATGCCCAATAGTCCAATCTAGCTTCCGGAAGTGACGGATAGCCGGCTCGATGAGACTTGTAGCAGCGATCTTAAGTCATTTGGCAGCCTTAGAGTCCTTGATAGCTGCCCAATAGTCCAATCTAGCTTCCGGAAGTGACGGATAGCCGGCTCGATGAGACTTGTAGCAGCGATCTTAAGTCATTTGGCAGCCTTAGAGTCCTTGATAGCTGCCCAATAGTCCAATCTAGCTTCCGGAAGTGACGGATAGAAGGCTCGATGAGACTTGTAGCAGCGATCTTAAGTCATATGGCAGCCTTAGAGTCCTTGATAGATGCCCAATAGTCCAATCTAGCTTCCGGAAGTGACGGATAGCCGGCTCGATGAGACTTGTAGCAGCGATCTTAAGTCATTTGGCAGCCTTAGAGTCCTTGATAGCTGCCCAATAGTCCAATCTAGCTTCCGGAAGTGACGGATAGAAGGCTCGATGAGACTTGTAGCAGCGATCTTAAGTCATATGGCAGCCTTAGAGTCCTTGATAGATGCCCAATAGTCCAATCTAGCTTCCGGAAGTGACGGATAGCCGGCTCGATGAGACTTGTAGCAGCGATCTTAAGTCATATGGCAGCCTTAGAGTCCTTGATAGCTGCCCAATAGTCCAATCTAGCTTCCGGAAGTGACGGATAGCCGGCTCGATGAGACTTGTAGCAGCGATCTTAAGTCATTTGGCAGCCTTAGAGTCCTTGATAGATGCCCAATAGTCCAATCTAGCTTCCGGAAGTGACGGATAGAAGGCTCGATGAGACTTGTAGCAGCGATCTTAAGTCATTTGGCAGCCTTAGAGTCCTTGATAGCTGCCCAATAGTCCAATCTAGCTTCCGGAAGTGACGGATAGAAGGCTCGATGAGACTTGTAGCAGCGATCTTAAGTCATATGGCAGCCTTAGAGTCCTTGATAGATGCCCAATAGTCCAATCTAGCTTCCGGAAGTGACGGATAGCCGGCTCGATGAGACTTGTAGCAGCGATCTTAAGTCATTTGGCAGCCTTAGAGTCCTTGATAGCTGCCCAATAGTCCAATCTAGCTTCCGGAAGTGACGGATAGAAGGCTCGATGAGACTTGTAGCAGCGATCTTAAGTCATATGGCAGCCTTAGAGTCCTTGATAGCTGCCCAATAGTCCAATCTAGCTTCCGGAAGTGACGGATAGAAGGCTCGATGAGACTTGTAGCAGCGATCTTAAGTCATTTGGCAGCCTTAGAGTCCTTGATAGCTGCCCAATAGTCCAATCTAGCTTCCGGAAGTGACGGATAGAAGGCTCGATGAGACTTGTAGCAGCGATCTTAAGTCATTTGGCAGCCTTAGAGTCCTTGATAGCTGCCCAATAGTCCAATCTAGCTTCCGGAAGTGACGGATAGAAGGCTCGATGAGACTTGTAGCAGCGATCTTAAGTCATTTGGCAGCCTTAGAGTCCTTGATAGATGCCCAATAGTCCAATCTAGCTTCCGGAAGTGACGGATAGAAGGCTCGATGAGACTTGTAGCAGCGATCTTAAGTCATTTGGCAGCCTTAGAGTCCTTGATAGCTGCCCAATAGTCCAATCTAGCTTCCGGAAGTGACGGATAGCCGGCTCGATGAGACTTGTAGCAGCGATCTTAAGTCATTTGGCAGCCTTAGAGTCCTTGATAGATGCCCAATAGTCCAATCTAGCTTCCGGAAGTGACGGATAGAAGGCTCGATGAGACTTGTAGCAGCGATCTTAAGTCATATGGCAGCCTTAGAGTCCTTGATAGATGCCCAATAGTCCAATCTAGCTTCCGGAAGTGACGGATAGCCGGCTCGATGAGACTTGTAGCAGCGATCTTAAGTCATTTGGCAGCCTTAGAGTCCTTGATAGATGCCCAATAGTCCAATCTAGCTTCCGGAAGTGACGGATAGAAGGCTCGATGAGACTTGTAGCAGCGATCTTAAGTCATTTGGCAGCCTTAGAGTCTTGAGTCCTTGATAGCTGCCCAATAGTCCAATCTAGCTTCCGGAAGTGACGGATAGAAGGCTCGATGAGACTTGTAGCAGCGATCTTAAGTCATATGGCAGCCTTAGAGTCCTTGATAGATGCCCAATAGTCCAATCTAGCTTCCGGAAGTGACGGATAGAAGGCTCGATGAGACTTGTAGCAGCGATCTTAAGTCATATGGCAGCCTTAGAGTCCTTGATAGATGCCCAATAGTCCAATCTAGCTTCCGGAAGTGACGGATAGCCGGCTCGATGAGACTTGTAGCAGCGATCTTAAGTCATTTGGCAGCCTTAGAGTCCTTGATAGATGCCCAATAGTCCAATCTAGCTTCCGGAAGTGACGGATAGAAGGCTCGATGAGACTTGTAGCAGCGATCTTAAGTCATATGGCAGCCTTAGAGTCCTTGATAGATGCCCAATAGTCCAATCTAGCTTCCGGAAGTGACGGATAGCCGGCTCGATGAGACTTGTAGCAGCGATCTTAAGTCATATTGGCAGCCTTAGAGTCCTTGATAGCTGCCCAATAGTCCAATCTAGCTTCCGGAAGTGACGGATAGAAGGCTCGATGAGACTTGTAGCAGCGATCTTAAGTCATATGGCAGCCTTAGAGTCCTTGATAGATGCCCAATAGTCCAATCTAGCTTCCGGAAGTGACGGATAGACGGCTCGATGAGACTTGTAGCAGCGATCTTAAGTCATATGGCAGCCTTAGAGTCCTTGATAGATGCCCAATAGTCCAATCTAGCTTCCGGAAGTGACGGATAGACGGCTCGATGAGACTTGTAGCAGCGATCTTAAGTCATATGGCAGCCTTAGAGTCCTTGATAGATGCCCAATAGTCCAATCTAGCTTCCGGAAGTGACGGATAGAAGGCTCGATGAGACTTGTAGCAGCGATCTTAAGTCATATGGCAGCCTTAGAGTCCTTGATAGATGCCCAATAGTCCAATCTAGCTTCCGGAAGTGACGGATAGAAGGCTCGATGAGACTTGTAGCAGCGATCTTAAGTCATATGGCAGCCTTAGAGTCCTTGATAGATGCCCAATAGTCCAATCTAGCTTCCGGAAGTGACGGATAGCCGGCTCGATGAGACTTGTAGCAGCGATCTTAAGTCATTTGGCAGCCTTAGAGTCCTTGATAGCTGCCCAATAGTCCAATCTAGCTTCCGGAAGTGACGGATAGAAGGCTCGATGAGACTTGTAGCAGCGATCTTAAGTCATATGGCAGCCTTAGAGTCCTTATGATAGCTGCCCAATAGTCCAATCTAGCTTCCGGAAGTGACGGATAGCCGGCTCGATGAGACTTGTAGCAGCGATCTTAAGTCATTTGGCAGCCTTAGAGTCCTTGATAGCTGCCCAATAGTCCAATCTAGCTTCCGGAAGTGACGGATAGAAGGCTCGATGAGACTTGTAGCAGCGATCTTAAGTCATATGGCAGCCTTAGAGTCCTTGATAGATGCCCAATAGTCCAATCTAGCTTCCGGAAGTGACGGATAGCCGGCTCGATGAGACTTGTAGCAGCGATCTTAAGTCATATGGCAGCCTTAGAGTCCTTGATAGATGCCCAATAGTCCAATCTAGCTTCCGGAAGTGACGGATAGCCGGCTCGATGAGACTTGTAGCAGCGATCTTAAGTCATATGGCAGCCTTAGAGTCCTTGATAGATGCCCAATAGTCCAATCTAGCTTCCGGAAGTGACGGATAGAAGGCTCGATGAGACTTGTAGCAGCGATCTTAAGTCATATGGCAGCCTTAGAGTCCTTGATAGATGCCCAATAGTCCAATCTAGCTTCCGGAAGTGACGGATAGCCGGCTCGATGAGACTTGTAGCAGCGATCTTAAGTCATATGGCAGCCTTAGAGTCCTTGATAGATGCCCAATAGTCCAATCTAGCTTCCGGAAGTGACGGATAGCAGGCTCGATGAGACTTGTAGCAGCGATCTTAAGTCATTTGGCAGCCTTAGAGTCCTTGATAGCTGCCCAATAGTCCAATCTAGCTTCCGGAAGTGACGGATAGAAGGCTCGATGAGACTTGTAGCAGCGATCTTAAGTCATATGGCAGCCTTAGAGTCCTTGATAGATGCCCAATAGTCCAATCTAGCTTCCGGAAGTGACGGATAGAAGGCTCGATGAGACTTGTAGCAGCGATCTTAAGTCATATGGCAGCCTTAGAGTCCTTGATAGATGCCCAATAGTCCAATCTAGCTTCCGGAAGTGACGGATAGAAGGCTCGATGAGACTTGTAGCAGCGATCTTAAGTCATATGGCAGCCTTAGAGTCCTTGATAGAGTGCCCAATAGTCCAATCCTAGCTTCCGGAAGTGACGGATAGAAGCCGGCTCGATGAGACTTGTAGCAGCGATCTTAATTCATATGGCAGCCTTAGAGTCCTTGATGGATGCCCAATTGTCCAATCATAGCTTCCGGAAATGACGGATAGCCCGCTCGATGAGACTTGTAGCAGCGATCTTAAGTCATATGGCAGCCTTAGAGTCCTTGATAGATGCCCAATAGTCCAATCCAGCTTCCGGAAGTGACGGATAGAACCGGCTCGATGAGACTTGCTAGCAGCGATCTTAAGTCATATGGCAGCCTTAGGGTCCTTGATAGGCTGCCCAACAGTCCAATCTAGCTTCCGGAAATGGCGTATAGACGGCTCGATGAGACCTGTAGCAGCCATCTTAATTCATAAGGGCAGCCTTAGGGTCCTTGATAGCTGCCCAACAGTCCAATCTAGCTTCCGGAAGTGACGGATAGCCGGCTCAATGAGACTTGTAGCAGCGATCTTAAGTCATATGGCAGCCTTAGAGCTCTTGATGACTGCCCAAAAGTCCAATCTATCTTCCGGAAGTGACGGATAGCCGGCTCGATTAGATTTGTAGCAGCGACCTTAAGTCGTTTGGCAGCCTGAGATTCCTTGATAGCTGCCCAATAGTTTAATCTAGTTTCCGAAATTGACGGATAGCCGGCTCGATGAGACTTGTAGCAGCGATCTTAAGTCATTTGGCAGCCTTAGAGTCCTTGATGTATGCCCAATAGTCCAATCTAGCTTCCGGAAGTGACGGATAGAAGGCTCGATGAGACTTCTAGCAGCGATCTTAAGTCATATGGCAGCCTTAGAGTCCTTGATAGATGCCCAATAGTCCAATCTAGCTTCCGGAAGTGACGGATAGAAGGCTCGATAAGACTTGTAGCAGCGATCTCAAGTCATTTGGCAGCCTTAGAGTCCTTGATAGATGATCAATAGTCCAATCTAGCTTCCGGAAGTGACGGATAGAAGGCTCGATGAGATTTTTAGCAGCGACCTTACGTCATTTGGCAGCCTTAGATTCCTTGATAGCTGCCCAATAGTCCGATCTAGCTTCCGGAAGTGACGGATAGAAGGCTCGATGAGACTTGTAGCAGCGATCTTAAGTCATATGGCAGCCTTAGGGTCCTTGAAGGATGCCCAATAGTCCAATCAAGCTTCTCGAAATGGCGTAGAGCCGGCTCGATGAGACTTGTAGCAGCCATCTTAAGTCATATTGCAGCCCTAGGGTCCTTGATAGCTGCCCAACAGTCCAATCTAGCTTCCGGAAGTAACGGATAGAAGGCTCAATGAGACCTGTAGCAGCGATCTTAATTCATATGGCAGCCTTAGAGTCCTTGATGTATGCCCAATAGTCCAATCTAGCTTCCGGAAGTGACGGATAGAAGGCTCGATGAGACTTGTAGCAGCGATCTTAAGTCATATGGCAGCCTTAGAGTCCTTGATAGATGCCCTATAGTCCAATCTAGCTTCCGGAAGTGACGGATAGAAGGCTCGATGAGATTTTTAGCAGCGACCTTAAGTCATTTGGCAGCCTTAGAGTCCTTGATAGCTGCCCAATAGTCCAATCTAGCTTCCGGAAGTGACGGATAGCCGGCTCGATGAGATTTGTAGCAGCGACCTTAAGTCATTTTGCAGCCTTAGAGTCCTTGATAGCTGCCCAACAGTCCAATCTAGCTTCCGGAAGTAACGGATAGAAGGCTCAATGAGACCTGTAGCAGCGATCTTAATTCATATGGCAGCCTTAGAGTCCTTGATGTATGCCCAATAGTCCAATCTAGCTTCCGAAAGTGACGGATAGCCGGCTCGATGAGATTTGTAGCAGCGACCTTAAGTCATTTGGCAGCCTTAGAGCTCTTGATAACTGCCCAACAGTCTAATCTATCTTCCGGAAGTGACGGATAGCCGGCTCGATGAGATTTGTAGCAGCGACCTTAAGTCATTTGGCAGCCTGAGATTCCTTGATAGCTGCCCAATAGTCCAATCTAGCTTCCGAAATTGACAGATAGAAGGCTCGATGAGACTTCTAGCAGCGATCGTAAGTCATATGGCAGCCTTAGAGTCCTTGATAGATGCCCAATAGTCCAATCTAGCTTCCGGAAGTGACGGATAGAAGGCTCGATGAGACTTCTAGCAGCGATCTTAAGTCATATGGCAGCCTTAGAGTCCTTGATAGATGCCCAATAGTCCAATCTAGCTTCCGGAAGTGACGGATAGAAGGCTCGATAAGACTTGTAGCAGCGATCTCAAGTCATTTGGCAGCCTTAGAGTCCTTGATAGATGACCAATAGTCCAATCTAGCTTCCGGAAGTGACGGATAGAAGGCTCGATGAGATTTTTAGCAGCGACCTTACGTCATTTGGCAGCCTTAGATTCCTTGATAGCTGCCCAATAGTCCGATCTAGCTTCCGGAAGTGACGGATAGAATTCTCGATGAGACTTCTAGCAGCGATCGTAAGTCATATGGCAGCCTTAGAGTCCTTGATAGATGCCCAATAGTCCAATCTAGCTTCCGGAAGTGACGGATAGAAGGCTCGATGAGACTTCTTGCAGCGATCTTAAGTCATATGGCAGCCTTAGAGTCCTTGATAGATGCCCTATAGTCCAATCTAGCTTCCGGAAGTGACGGATAGAAGGCTCGATGAGATTTTTAGCAGCGACCTTAAGTCATTTGGCAGCCTTAGAGTCCTTGATAGCTGCCCAATAGTCCAATCTAGCTTCCGGAAGTGACGGATAGAAGGCTCGATAAGACTTGTAGCAGCGATCTCAAGTCATTTGGCAGCCTTAGAGTCCTTGATAGATGACCAATAGTCCAATCTAGCTTCCGGAAGTGACGGATAGCCGGCTCGATGAGATTTGTAGCAGCGACCTTACGTCATTTGGCAGCCTTAGATTCCTTGATAGCTGCCCAATAGTCCGATCTAGCTTCCGGAAGTGACGGATAGAATTCTCGATGAGACTTCTAGCAGCGATCGTAAGTCATATGGCAGCCTTAGAGTCCTTGATAGATGCCCAATAGTCCAATCTAGCTTCCGGAAGTGACGGATAGAAGGCTCGATGAGACTTCTTGCAGCGATCTTAAGTCATATGGCAGCCTTAGAGTCGCCCGATAGATGCCTTATAGTCCAATCTGGCCGGAAGTGACGGATGAAGGCTCGATGGATTTTTAGCAAAGACCTTAAGTCATTGGCAGCCTTAGAGTCCTTGATAGATGCCCAATAGTCCAATCTAGCTTCCGGAAGTGACGGATAGAAGGCTCGATAAGACTTGTAGCAGCGATCTCAAGTCATTTGGCAGCCTTAGAGTCCTTGATAGATGACCAATAGTCCAATCTAGCTTCCGGAAGTGACGGATAGCCGGCTCGATGAGATTTGTAGCAGCATTGCCCGTCATATGGCAGCCTTAGAGTCCTTGATAGATGCCCAATAGTCCAATCTAGCTTCCGAAAGTGACGGATAGAAGGCTCGATGAGACTTCTAGCAGCGATCTTAAGTCATATGGCAGCCTTAGAGTCCTTGATAGATGCCCAATAGTCCAATCTAGCTTCCGGAAGTGACGGATAGAAGGCTCGATGAGATTTTTAGCAGCGACCTTAAGTCATTTGACAGCCTTAGAGTCCTTGATAGCTGCCCAATAGTCCAATCTAGCTTCCGGAAGTGACGGATAGAAGGCTCGATAAGCAGCGATCTCAAGTCATTTGGCAGCCTTAGAGTCCTTGATAGATGACCAATAGTCCAATCTAGCTTCCGGAAGTGACGGATAGAATTCTCGATGAGACTTCTAGCAGCGATCTTAAGTCATATGGCAGCCTTAGGGTCCTTGAAGGATGCCCAATAGTCTAATCAAGCTTCCGGAATTGATTGATAGCCGGCTCGATGAGATTTGTAGCAGCGAACTTAAGTCATTTGGCAGCCTGAGATTCCTTGATAGCTGCCCAATAGTCCAATCTAGCTTCCGGAAGTGACGGATAGAAGGCTCGATTAGACTTCTAGCAGCGATCTTAAGTCATATGGCAGCCTTAGGGTCCTTGAAGGATGCCCAATAGTCTAATCAAGCTTCCGGAATTGATTGATAGCCGACACGTTGAGACTTGTAGCAGTCATCTTAAGTCATATGGCAGCCTTAGAGTCCTTGATGTATGCCCAATTGTCCAATCTAGCTTCCCGAAGTGATGGATAGCCGGCACGTTGAGACTTGTAGCAGTTATCTTAAGTCATATGGCAGCCTTAGAGCCCTTTATAGCTGCCCAACAGTCCAATCTAGCTTCCGGAAGTGACGGATAGCAGGCTCGATGAGACTTGTAGCAGCGATCTTAAATCATATGGCAGCCTTAGGGTCCCTGAAGGATGCCCAATAGTCTAATCAAGCTTCCGGAATTGATTGATAGCCGGCTCGATGAGATTTGTAGCAGCGAACTTAAGTCATTTGGCAGCCTGAGATTCCTTGATAGCTGCCCAATAGTCCAATCTAGCTTCCGGAAGTGACGGATGAAGCTCGATTGGAGCTTCTAGCAGCGATCTTAAGTCATATGGCAGCCTTAGGGTCCTTGAAGGATGCCCAATAGTCTAATCAAGCTTCCGGAATTGATTGATAGCCGACACGTTGAGACTTGTAGCAGTCATCTTAAGTCATATGGCAGCCTTAGAGTCCTTGATGTATGCCCAATTGTCCAATCTAGCTTCCCGAAGTGATGGATAGCCGCACGTTGAGACTTGTAGCAGTTATCTTAAGTCATATGGCAGCCTTAGAGCCCTTTATGAGCACAACAGTCCAATCTAGCTTCCGGAAGTGACGGATAGCAAACTCGATGGGAACATGGAGCAGCGATCTTAAATCATATGGCAGCCTTAGGGTCCCTGAAGGATGCCCAATAGTCCAATCAAGCTTCTCGAAATGGCGTAGAGCCGGCTCGATGAGACTTGTAGCAGCCAGCTTAAGTCATATTGCAGCCCTAGGGTCCTTGATAGCTGCCCAACAGTCCAATCTAGCTTCCGGAAGTGACGGATAGCAGGCTCGATGAGACTTGTAGCAGCGATCTTAAATCATATGGCAGCCTTAGAGTCCCTGATGTATGCCCAATATTCCAATCTAGCTTCCGGAAGTGATGGATAGCGGCTCGGTGGGTAGCAGCGATCTTGAGTCATTTGGGCAGCCTTAGAGCCCTTTATAGCTGCCCAACAGTCCAATCTAGCTTCCAAAAGTGACGGATAGAACGCTCAGTAAGTTTGTAGCAGCGACCTTAAGTCATTTTAAGCCTGAGATTCCTTGATAGATGGCCAATAAACCAATCTAGCTTCCGGAAGTGACGGATAGAAGGCTCGATGAGACTTGTAGCAGCGATCTTAAGTCATATGGCAGCCTTAGGGTCCCTGAAGGATGCCCAACGGTCCAATCGGGCTTCCGAAAATGAAGCATAGACCAAGCTCGGTAAAGACTTGTAGCAGCCAGCTTAAGTCATATTGCAGCCCTAGGGTCCTTGATAGCTGCCCAACAGTCCAATCTAGCTTCCGGAAGTGACGGATAGCAGGCTCGATGAGACTTGTAGCAGCGATCTTAAATTATATGGCAGCCTTAGAGTCTTGATGGTACCCAATATTCCAATCTAGCTGAGAAGTGACGAGTAGCCGGCTCGATTAGATTTTTAGCAGCGATCTTGCGTCATTTGGCAGCCTTGACCCTTTATAGCTGATAATCTAGCTTCCGAGACAGATCGCCGGCTGATGAATTTATAGCGACAGCAAGTCATTTGGCAACAGAGTCCTTGATAGCTGCCCAATAGTCCAATCTAGCTTCCGGAAGTGACGGATAGAAGGCTCGATGAGACTTGTAGCAGTCATCTTAAGTCATATGGCAGCCTTAGAGTCATTGATGTATGCCTAATAGTCCAATCAAGCTTCCGGAATTGATTGATAGCCGACACGTTGAGACTTGTAGCAGTCATCTTAAGTCATATGGCAGCCTTAGAGTCCTTGATGTATGCCCAATTGTCCAATCTAGCTTCCCGAAGTGACGGATAGCCGGCACGTTGAGACTTGTAGCAGCCATCTTAAGTCATATGGCAGCTTTAGGGTCCTTGAAGGATGCCCAATAGTCCAAACTAGCTGCAGGAAGGGACTTAAAGCCGCGATTTTGAGACTTGTAGCAGCGACCTTAAGTCATTTGGCAGCCTTAGAGTCCTTGACAGCTGCCCAATAGTCTAATCTAGCTTCCGGAAGTGACGGATAGAAGGCTCGATGAGACTTGTAGCAGCGATCTTAATTCATATGGCAGCCTTAGAGTCCTTGATGTATGCCTAATAGTCCAATATAGCTTTCGGAAATGGCGTAGAGCCGGCTCGATGAGACTTGTAACAGCCATCTTTAGTCATATGGCAGCCTTAGAGTCCTTGATAGATGCCCAATAGTCCAATCCAGCTTCCGGAAGTGACGGATAGAAGGCTCGATGAGACTTGTAGCAGCGATCTTAAGTCATATGGCAGCCTTAGAGTCCTTGATAGCTGCCCAATAATATAATCTAGCTTCCGGAAGTGACGGATAGAAGGCTCGATTAGACTTCTAGCAGCGATCTTAATTCATATGGCAGCCTTAGAGTCCTTGATGTATGCCTAAT